>QRFJ01001213.1:0-368792 GCA_006176705.1 Cocos nucifera
AAAATCTCCATGATTAAATGATTTCTTAATGGGGTGGTGCGGTCTCCACCAACTGATCATTCACCTCACTAACAGTTATTTGGTGATGGGTTTAGCGAATGAGTGAACAACTCTTGTTCATGATATCTCTATCATTGGTGCACCCAAACTTGATCTCTAATTTCATGAATTCACCGTATCCAAAATATTGATCCACTTCCTTAGGTTAGTCAGACCACCATTATGCATAGATTGGGTTCCTAATTGATTTCATCATCGTATTCCGGGATATTGAGCCCAACTCATCCTCCAGGCCCATTAGCATCCAATCTAATAGGACCATGGTTGCATTCTTTCCGATGCAATTTGAAGCCCTATATCCAGCCTAGAGAACAATCAACCCTAGGGAGGGCCCGCACGTCTTAATGGTGGAAACCTAGACTTAATCTTTTTTTAAGAGAGTTGATTCAGGTCTCATTAAACTAGACTTGTCATAGCATAACAATTTATGACTAACCTAGTTGGCATGGGTTAGCTCAAATTTATTTGACCACCTCAGATCAGAACGTGTCAACAGATATTGGCCAGGTAAGTGAGACTGGTGGAAAGGAATATTGCCATTAAAACTCATTACAAGAATGCCATTCAAGTCGAGTAGCTTCCAATTAAAAATCAGTTGTCGTATGTGTGCCAAACTTACCTTAGACACCAATTATGAGCCAGAACCAATTGCGTTAGCCTTACAATCCAGACTCTAACCTCTGAGCCTAATTAGGTCTTGCTTTTTTGATCGTGACTCGATCTGACCCAGAACTTAATCCTATTAGGCCTGGTCAATTTGAGCATTGTTTGATTTCCATCTAACCAACTCTATTGATTCGGTTGATCAACTGCTTTAGACCTAATTGAGCTACCAGCCCACCCAGTATTATAAAATGTCTTTAGATCTAAAATTCTCAATTTAGATCTTAATTAATATTCCATAATCTTTATTTTTAATAAGTTAGAGTTCATAAACAAAAATTATGCACAACCCCAAATCCTAGGATTTCAGGATCTTAGAATTTGCAGAAAGTAAGTTGGATTTTTTGATTAAGGACGAAATGCGCAGCACCCCTTACCACATCATTAAGGAAAACACTCCATCCAATGGAAAAAGAGGGCCTTTAGAACCTTCTTCGTTCTTATGACTGGACGGGCCAAGAGGAACTTCTTAATCAGAAACATGCAATACTATAAAACAGTTTTAGATCTATATCATATAATTCTCATATACAGATTAGGATCTAATCATGGCATATTTTTGCATACATCTCATGTATCAAATCATGCATGTTTTTAGATTCTAAATTATCTTCATAATAATCAAAAAATTAGTTTTAATTTATCTAATCAAAATTTTAAATTTCTAAATCTAAAATAAATTATGTAGGAACTATTCTACAACTAGTTTAGGACATGCATCTTTCATATTCTCATATGATATTTAAAATTAAATAATTTTTTATTTGCCTATTTTTTTTAGGATGTTATTATATCCATTATAATATCAAAAATAATAAATAAATAGATCTAAATATGATTTAATCCAATTAAGATCAAAAATATGCAAGACATATTCTATAGAAACTTTTTTAGTTATGGCATTATTTTCTAATCATTAGATCTAATTCATTTAATTTTATTTTTCTAATTTCAGATCTAATACATCTCTATGACATCTAAAAATACTTATTTTCTATTAAATAAATTTAAAAATAGATCTAAATATTTTTAGAACCTTGGCTCTAATACAGTTGATGGATTATCCTGATTTCCCGGACCAGGTTCGTTCAGATCGGATCGGATTTCAGAGATATATTTTCAAAAAAATTTTTCTTTTGATCCTAATTCAGACTGGAGATTATTAGATCTGATTATTATTATTTTTAAAAATTAAAATAAAATTTAGATAAATTAAATCAGATTTAATTTACCTTGATATGGGTAATTCCCTATATCCATTGATGATCCTGTTTATGCAGCCATTGCAAAAGTGCCTAGGCCTCTACGAATTCACCTCAGGCTAGATCTGGAATCTTTCTTCTTTTCTATTCCATGTCTCTGAGATCATTATCTGGATCTGACCTGGAGGATCTTCAAAAACTTCTTTTGAAGATCAGCAGGTCGTCCTGCCAGCAGTGCGCCTTTCTAGCTTTCACTCGCTTTTCTTTGTATCTGGATCACACCAAACAAGCTCCAAAAACTCTTTTGGATGTGGAGAGGAGAGGGAGAAGGTGGGTTTTGGCATGGAGGAAGAGGGGAGAGGCAGCCTTGGGGCGTGGGGGAAATTATGATTCCTTTCAATCACTTCCAAAATTACACCTTGAGTTGGGCGTAGGTCTTATTTATAGGGGACTAAACTGTGATCCAATCCTCTCTTCCCAACCAATCAAACTCTTTGTTAAAATCAAATCATAAATTTGATTGTTTGGGAATAGGTCCCCTGCATTCCTTCCTTAGAGGGCCCTAAGACCAGGTCAAAGGTTGGTTCTTAGGAGAACTCTAATTGGAATCCAAAAAGGGATGGAGTTCCTATCCAACAGGGACTCCTAGGCGCCTCCAACTTGGGCACATGCCAAGGGTGGCATGCGCCCTCTTTCCTTTGCCTGGTTCTCTTTGATGGCAGGGGACAGGCCCCACCAGCTCTCAATAGGTGCCATGACATAGTTGGGTCAAAAGTCAAATTGTCAATGGTCAACATTTCTGAACAATTCAGAAGGATAGACATATCTGACCAAAGTCACAGGCAATAAGAAATGGTAGGGTGATCAAAAAATTGGCAGGTAACCTGGTTTTAGCAAAATAAGACACAACCTTTTTCTAACTTGGAGCAACCTCCATCTAGACCATATTGTAGTCGCCGCCTCTGATCTCGAGCCAAACTCTGTTGGCTCAGTTCAGGTGACAACAAGGTTATATAGCAAAAGAAGTAACGTTAGGTTCAATTCGAGGTGTCTAGCACGATGTTCTTGAACTAATTGAATCTCATTCAGATTAATTGAATTGTATCAGTTCAATTGATGATCACCAGATTCAAACCCTTATTTGTGTGACCCAGTTAGGTTCAGTTCTGTATGGTAATGGGATATGTCATGATCTCTATCATCGATATCATCGAAAACTCCTTTCGATGGATCAAACTCTTTCTGATTCGAAACAGCTAGATACTGATGCGATTATTCTAAATCATTTCTAATTGCTCCCAAAATCGCACCAGTGACACCTAGCAGTGTATGGTGGCAACCCATCAGAGCTGAATGCGAACCTCTTGGTGCAGCTACCTATGTGATATGATGTAATCATTCGATTCGAGTCCGATGTGAAAATCTAAATAGAAACTCTTTCTATTATTTCACTCTACCATGGCCATGGACTTCTGGACTTAATTCTCATGATTATCATAGGGCTGCTCCTCTACCACCGAGGTAGATAGATTCCATCTTGATGCCATCAGTTCCTACAATGAACATGCTATAGCCAACATACACCTCAGGATTCCATATGGCTAGGAGACCGAGTAATGGTATAGTCAAACTATAACACCCTCAAGGTGAACTGTCGATGCATCTCAGGTTAAAGAACCAGACACACCATTGCAGCATCGGGTCAGTCATCGACGAGAAGGTAGACTCCCTAATGACTACTCGAGGTGGTCATGCTTAGTGCCCTCATTTTCTAACGAGTACCTATACTCTCGCTTCGGTGTCTCCACACCATAGACTCAAGACTCATCTACTAAAGAGAAGCGATTGTATACCAACCTTCTGGATCAATCACCATCCTCATGATGATCCTATGGTCGGGAGCATTTTATGAGTTAATAATGATTATTCATTTCTTAAATTTTTAACTCTTGAAAATATGAATTATCATTACCATTAACTCAAAAGATGTATCACAGACACTAAATACACATATGTGATAGAAAATAACCCATTTTATTTATATTAGTCAAAATTATAATTTTGCCCCTAGAAGTGTATTACAAGTGTCAGCCAATTCTGGCTTCTAGGGCACATATATCTAACATAGAGGTCTCCATCTATTAGATCATTGCATCATTATTTATGGTCTTCGAAATCAAATTTTTTTGATTGATGAAGCTAGGGCCATCGGATCGAGATGATCTTTTGTGACGACACTAATGATAATTATTTAGAAAATGAATGATAAAGATAGTCATTAATTTTTAAAATTTTATAATATTCAGAGTAAAAATATAAAAAAGATATGACAGTGATTACACTGAATCGCTGCTATAGATCGCATCTATTGCAGTGGTTATTTTAAACCACTGCTATAAGTTTGACCTATGGCAATAGTTACACGTAACCACTGATATAGATGATTTATATCAATGGTTAGAATAAACCACTGCCATATATCAGGCCTATAGTAGTGGTTCAATGTAATCTCTACCATCGGTCTGACCTATGGCAGTGGTTTGGCGTAACCGTTGCCATGGGTCCGACCTATGGCAGCGGTTCTTTATAACTGCTGCTGTATGTCAATCTATAGCAGCAGTTCTTTATAACCACTCCTGAAGATCTTATTATAGTGGTTTTGAAAATCACTGTCATTGTATGCACTCTCGTAGCTCTTTTCTGTAGTAGTGTTCGTCAGTCGTCCAAGCAATTCTTCAAAGAATGCACCATCAAGAAGTATAAAGAATTGGAGTAGGCAACGAAACTTGCTAACGATAGCGCTTGGACTTCGACCATCAAAATTCATTCTCTTGAAGTCGAGCTTCATGAGGCAAAAGAGAAGATTGACCAGCTAGAGAAGGGTTCGGCCTTGGCCCAAAGTAAGACAGAGTATGGGTGGGACTGGTCGAAAAATCTTTCTAATCTTAGAAAGAAACTCTATAATATCAAAATAGCATATGACACCTATCGGATCGACTAGTGTGGGCAGATTGATGATCTGAAAATAAAGCTTGATACAGCTAATGATGAGGTATCTCGACTTTGGAAGCAGTTGGCGGATGAAGGTCAGAGCAGTCCGAAAGGAGATCTAAAGGAGATCGCCTCTTTGAGGAGAACCATGGGAGATCTTTTGATGATATACAAGAAGACCAATGCCAAACTCTTACAACTCATGATTCAGATAACTTACAAGGGAGTGCAGTGAAGGATGCCAAAGTCAAGTCTACGATTTTGAGGAAAAGGCTAAGAGAAATAGAAGATGATCTCTGGAGAGCCAACAAATTACTTAATGAGAGTTTAGCAGCGAGGAGAGATCTTGAAGAAAAAGTTAATAATTTGAAACATGCTCTTGTATTAGTTGGGGCTGATAGTCCGAAGTTCGATTCCGAATAGGACTTCGACCTCTCCTTTTTGTATCTTCTTTGGTTTTGTCTTTCTTTTTTGTAACTGGTCTTGAAGACCAATGTAATGAACTTTAATTTTAATGCAATGATATTTCTTTCATTTACCTATCTATGTTCCACTTTGGTTTGATGCTTGCTAATTCTCTTTATTTTTCTTGTCATGCCCAATATTGACATCATCGCAAAATAATAACTTCAATTCTATGCCTTGTGTATTTGTCCCCCTTATCTATAAACAAGGATTTTTGAACTCAATTTGAATCATCTATGAAGTAGAAGTCTTTATATTCAATATTTATCTCCTATTTAAGAACTAGAGGTCTTTAGTCTCACTAGGATGAAGTTAGTATCCTGTCTTAAATAATTAGAGGCCTTGACCTTCGTTACGATGAGGTTAACCTCTTATCTTAAATAACCGGAGGTCTTCACCCTCACTACGATGAGGTTAATCTTCTATTTTAGAAAGTTGGAGGCATTCACCCTCGCTACGATGAGGTTAACCTCTTATCTTAAATAATCAGAGGCCTTCACCCTCGCTGCAACAAGGTTAACCTTCTATCTTAAATAATCGAAGGCCTTCATCCTCACAACGATGAGGTTAACCTCCTATCTTAAATAACCAGAGGCCTTCTACTTAATTTGAAAATAAAGTTTGATAGGATAATTTCCTATCATTGTATAGTTTTGCACCAAAGACAAGAATGTTAAAGTAAGAGAATTTTATTGAAATGAGATTATTGATAGTATATTCATAAGTTTTTTGAATTCCATGGCCAGGGGAGTGTAGCCCCTTTGAGCTCCATTAGATAGTATGTTCCTAGTCGGATAATTTTCAAGACCTCATAATGGCCTTTCTAAAGGAAAAATCAGGTTTTCCTAGGTCAGGTTTGTTCAAATCTGATTGGATGGAGAGGCATATTTCAAAAATTTTTTCTTAGATCCAAATTAGATCTGGCATTTTCATATTTGATCTTATGATCTGATCAATAAAAAAATAAATTAAATTAAATCTAAATTAATGTTTCCTTGGTTTTGGGTAATCCGATTACCCGTTGATGATCCTGCTGATTGCCTGAGGTTCTGAATCTAGCCATGCAAGCGCTTGGCCTCTACCGGTATCCACTCAGGCTGGATCTGAAGATCTTCTTTTTCTCTTTCTTTTTTCCATAAATTAGATTTGGATCTGATTTGGAGGATCTTCAAAACTCCTTTTGAAGATGTGCTGCTGTCTCTTGTAGCAGGGCTGCCTTCTTGCTTTCTCGTCGTCTTTTGATTGCCTGAATCGCACCAAACTCATGCCCAACTTTCCTTTGGCATGCAGAGGAGAGAGAGGGTCAGAAGATGGCATGGAGGAGGGAGAGAGGCAGCCTTGGGGTGTGGCTAGGAAAAAGCTCTCTTCATATTGGGCGCAGACAGGGTTTATTTATAAACCCTGCTGTGCCATGCAGTGCTGCATCATCCCGATCAATCGCGTTGCTTGGTGCAATCAGATCTAAATCTGATTAGTGGGATGACATCACCTGATCCAATCAGATGAGAGCCCCATAGATTCATCCATAGATGGTGCCTTGACTGGTCAAAGTCTATAGGTAAGGGTCACCTAGTTTGAATCCAAGAAGCAACCCGGAGTCCCATCTATATGGGACTCCAGGCATCCCTATCCATGGGCACATGCCATCCTAGGCATGTGCCCACTCCTTTCCAAATTTCAGTGAGGGGACAAGCCCCTATCTACTCTCCAATAAGTGCATGACACATGGGTAGATGTCGAAGAGTCAAAGGTCAACGTTTGACCAAAGTCAAAGAACAAGAATTAGCAGGTGACGAAAAATGGTAGGTGTTATCTCAAATTTATCTTATAAATTAAGACAATACTTTTCTGACCTGCACAACCTCTAGTTAGAGTAGGTAAAAGGTACCTGAGTAAGCACAAATATATTTGGCTCAGTCGAGATAACTTCAAATGATAATAGAAGGAGAATGTTAGGCTCAATCGTGTGCTAGCATGATTTTCTTGAACCTAATTGAATCTAATTCAAATCAATTGAACTAGGTTAGTCCAATTGATGATATCCAGATCCAAACCCTTATTTGTGTAACTAAGTTAGGTTCAGTTCTGTATGGTAATGGGATATGTCGTGATTTCTATCATCGACATTATCGAAACTTCTTTCGTTGGATCAGAACTTTTTTGATTCAGACAACTAGAATAATCGATCATCTAAATCATTCTAATTGCTCTCAAAATCCACCAATGACACCTAGCAGTATATAGCGGCAACCCATCAAAACTGAAAATGAACCTATTGGTGCAGCTAATTGTGTGATTAACTTCTTCTATCTTGAGCCCCGATCAGATTAGGGTTAAGGAGAACTCATCAAACCCTAATTCTTATCATATGATTTAATCATTCGATTCAAGTCCATTGTCAAAATCTTAATAGAAACTCTTTCTATTATTTCACTCTCTACCATGGCCATGGGCTTATGGACTTGATTCTCATGATCATCATTGGGCTGCTTCTCATCCACCGAGATAGATAGATTCTATCTTGGTGCAATCCAATTCCTACAATAAACATGCTATAGCCAACATACATCTCAGGGTTTCGAATGGCTCGGAGACCGAGTCATTGTGTAGTCAAACTATAACACCCTCAAGGTGAACTGTCGATGCACCTCAGATCAAAGAATCAGACACACCACTATAGCTTCAAGTCAGTCATCGATGAGATGGTAGACTTCCTTATGACTACTCGAGGTGGTCACGCTCAGTGCCCTCGTTCTCTAACGAGTACCTGTACTCTCACTTCGATGTCTCTACACCATAGACTCAAGACTCATCTACTATGAAAAAGTGATTGTACACTAACCTTTCAGATCAATCACCATCCTCATGACGATCCTATGGTCAGGAGCCTTTTATGAGTTAATAAATAAAAATTCATGTCTTCAATTTTCAACTCTTGAAAATAAGAATTATCATTACCATTAACTCAAGGGATTGTATCACACACACTAAATACACATATGTGATAGAAAATAACTCATTTTATTATTTATTATCAAAATTATAATTTTGCCCTTAGAAGTGTATTACAAGTGTCAGCCAATTCTAGCTTCTAGGGCATACATATATCTAACAAATTCCCACATGACCTAAAGCCAATTGGCTACAAATCTAAGTCCTATCTTCTCAAGATGGGCTTCGATCTTCTGCTGGCCTAATGACTTTATAAGCGGATCCACTGCATTGTCTATGGAGTCGACTCTCTTGACCTTGACGTAACCCTTCTCGAGGTAATCGCGGATGAGGTGGTATCGCCGCTTGATGTGCTTGGATTTTTGGTGAGACCTCGACTCCTTAGCAAGGGCTATGGTGCCATTGTTATTGCAGTACAGAGGAATGGCATCTAATGGTATCACTCCGATCTCTGTGGCAAACTTCTTATACCAGAATGCCTCCTTTGTAGCTTCTGACGTAGCGATGATTCTGCTTCCATAGTGGAATCTACTATCACTGTCTGCTTGAAACTTTTTCAACTGACAGCTCCACCATTGCACACAAATAGACTTCCAGATGTCGACTTTCAATCATCTACATCGGACATAAAATCCAAGTCTGTATACCCCTGGGCATGGAGTTCTCCATTACCAAAGATCAACAATATATCCTTAGTTCTTCTCAAGTACTTAAGGATACATTTCACAGAAGTCTAGTGTTCTTCATCTGAATTCGACTGATATCTGCTCATGACACTCACAGCATGGGCTATATCTGATCGTGTACATAACATGGCATACATGAGGCTCCCTATTGCTGAAGCATAAGGGATCTTGCTCATGCATTTTATTTTCTCAGGTGTGCTAGGGCACATCTTTTTAGAAAGATGAATGCCATGTCTGAAAAGTACTAAACCCCTCTTAGAGTTTTCCATGCTAAACCTCTTTAGCATTTCTTCTATATACATTTTCTGTGAAAGTCCTAGCATCCTATTTGGTCTATCTCTATAGACCTTAATTCCTATAATAAAGGATGCTTCTCCTAGGTCTTTCATGGAGAATTCTTTAGATAACCACATTTTAACTGTGGTCAACATGGGAATATCATTTTCAATAACCAGGATGTCATCCACATACAATATGAGGAAGACAATAGTGCTTCCACTGACCTTTTTGAAGACACATGGCTCCTCTTCATTTTTGATGAAACCAAATAGTTTGATCACATCGTTAAAATAAATGTTCCAGCTTCGAAATGCTTGCTTAAGTCCATATATGGACCTTTGCAGTTTGCATACCTTATGATCTTCATCACTAGATGTGAAACCTAGCGGTTGTTCCATATAGATATCTTCCTCAAGATATTTATTTAAGAATGCCATTTTCACATCCATTTGCCATATTTCATAATCGAAATAGGCTACAATAGCCAGCAATGTGCGGATGAATTTTAGCATAGCTACTAGCGAAAAGGTATCCTGATCGCATTGACTATAACCTTTTGCCACTAATCTAGCTTTGAATGTCTCCATATTTCCATCTGCACCAATCTTTCTCTTGTAGATCCATTTACATCCAATAGGTACTATACCTTCTGGTAGATCTACCAAGGTCTAGACTTGGTTTGAGTGCATGGAGTCAATTTCTGACTTCATTGCCTCTAACCATTTCTCGGAGTCGATATTTGATATCGCTTCATTATAGATTTTGGGATCATCACCATGAACCCCATGACCTACGAGGAACATTTCCTCTACTTCCTCTGAAATTGTACCTAAGTACCTTTCAGGAGATCTAAAAACCCTTTTCGATCTATGAGGTGGAGGAGGTAGTGAATGGATTGGTTCAACCTGATTTGGTTCCATTAGATCCTTAGCTCGTTGCTTTTATGAGACTTTCTCATTGAGCTTGATTTGCTTTCCAATGCCACCATCTTGAATAAACTATTTTTCAAGAAAAATGGCATGTCGACTCACAATCACATTGTAATTTCTGGAATGTAAAAATAATATCCTAATGACTCTTTAGGATATCCTATAAATCGAGCTCTAAAGGACCTAAAGTCTAACTTGTCCACTTGTTGTCTTTTGACATGAGTCGGACAACCCCAAATTCTAAGATGACTCAGACTTGGTTTCTTACCATGCCATATCTCATACGGTATGGTAGGAATGGTTTTAGAAGGAACCTTATTCAGTAAGTATATTGTAGTTAACAAACAGTATCCCCAAAGAAAATCAGGAAGGTCTATGAAGCTCATCATAGATCGGACCATATCTAATAGGATCCGATTCCTCCATTCTAAAACCCCATTGAGTTGAGGTGTTCTAAGTGGAGTCCATTAAGAGACTATGTCAATTTTCTTGAGATAATTAAGAAATTTTCGACTAAGATATTCACCTCCTCGTTCTGATTGAAGAACCTTAATGGATTTTCCAATTTGCTTTTCTACTTCATGTCTGAATTTTTTGAATTTTTCAAAAGCTTCAGACTTGTGTCTCATAAGATACACATACCCATATCTAGATAAATCATCGGTAAAGGTTATGAAGTAGATAAAGTTGCCTCTAGCCGGCACATCAAATGGACTGCATACATCAGTATGTACTAGGGCAAGAAGATCCGTGGCCCTTTCCCCATGTCCTACAAAAGGAAGCTTAGTCATTTTGCCATGAAGACAGGATTCACAAATTGGATATGACTCAAAAGTAAATGGACTCAATATCCTATTTTTTTTCAATTTGTTAACCCTATCTTCTCCTATATGACCTAATATTAGGTGCCATAAATTCCTATCATTTGGACTATCCTTAGGTCGTTTCATGGTATTTACATTTTGCTTGATATTAAAAATAGATACATCAATATGTAACTGATAAAGATCATTAATAAGAGACGGCCAAGGGAAATGCCTTAATCAGGAATACAATTAATCTACAAAACTAATTAGATCTAAGCATATATCTCATATAAAAATTGATCTAATTAAAATATATTTTGCATACATCATATCATGCATATTTTTCAGATCTAAATTATCTCATAATCATCTAAAAAATTAAATTTAAATTTGATCATATTAAATAAAATTTAATCTAGACCCTTTCGTAGAACTATTCTACAACTATTTTAACCATGCAACTATCATATCTCATATGAATAAATTAAATTTAATTTATTTTCTATTTTTAGATCCGATTATAATATTTATAAGATCAAAAAACAAAAAATGAATAGATCTCAAAATCATATTTAATCAAATAAAAAATTATGATTATACTAGACTACACATAGAATAATTCTTTTCCTAGTCTAGTTATGTATCTCATACATTTCAGGTCTAGATTAATTAATTTTAATTTTTTAATTTTAGATCTAATCACATATCATATGATATTTAAAATTATTAATTTATTAAATTAATTAAATCTAAATAAATTTTATGCAACCTGGCTCTGATACCAGTTGAAGGGAAAATCAAATTTTCTCGGATCAGGTTCGTTAAAATCTGATTGGATCGAGAGGCATATTTCAAAAATTTTCTCTTAGATCTAAATTAGATCTGATATTTTTCAAATCTAATCGTATGATATGATAAATAAGAAAATTAAATTAAATTAAATCTAAATTAATGTTATCTTGGTTTTGGGTAATCTGATTATCCATTGATGATCCTGCTGATTGTCTGAGGTTCTGGATGTAGCCATGCAAGCGCTTGGCCTCTACTAATATCCACTTAGGCTGGATGTGGAGATTATCTCCTTTTTTTTTTCTCCAAAAATTAGATCTAGATCTAATTTGGAGGATTTTCATAACTTCTTTTGAAGATGTGCTGCTATCACTTGTAGCAGGGCTATCTTCTTGCTTTCTCATCACCTTTTGATTGCCTGAATCGCACCAAACTCATGCCCAACTTCCCTTTGGCGTGGAGAGGAGAGAGAGGATTAGAAGATGGCATGGTGGAGGGAGAGGGATAGCCTTGGGGCATGACTAGGAAAAAGCTCTCTTCAGATTGGGCGCAGACAAGGTTTACTTATAGACCTTGCTGCGCCATACAGTGCTGCATCATCCCGATCAATCGCGTTGCTTCATGCAATCAAATCTAAATCTGATTGGTGAGATGACATCACCTAATCCAATCCGATGAGCACCCCATAGATTCATCCTTAGAAGGTGCCTTAGACTGATCAAAGTCTATAGGTACGGGTCACCTAGTTTGAATCCAAGAAGCAACCTGGAGTCCCATATAGATGGGACTCCAAGCATCCCCATCCATGGGCGCACACCATCCAAGGCGTGCACCCCCTCCTTTCCAAATTTCAATGAGGGGACTAGCCCATATCTACTCTCCAATAAGTGCATGACACATGGGTAGATGTCCAAGGGTCAAAGGTCAACGTTTGACCAAAGTCAAAGGACAAGAATTAGCAGGTGATGGAAAATGGTAGTTGTTGTCTCAAATTTATCTTATAAATTAAGACAATCCTTTTCTGACCTAGACAAGCTCTAGTCAGACCTGGTAAAGGTTCCTGAGTGAGCACAAACACATTTGGCTCAGTCGAGACAACTTCAAATGATAATAGATGGAGAATGTTAGGCTCAATCGTGTGCTAGCATGATTTTCTTGAACCTAATTGAATCTAATTCAAATCAATTGAACTGGATTAGTCCAATTGATGATATCCAGATCCAAACCCTTATTTGTGTGATCCAGTTAGATTTAGTTCTGTATGGCAATGGGATATGTCATGATCTCCCATCATCGAAACTCCTTTCATTGGATCAGAACTTTTCTGATTCAGATAACTAGAATGATCGATCATCTAAATCATTCTAATTGCTCCTAAAATCCACCAGTGACACCTAGCAGTATATGGTGGCAATCCATCAAAACTGAAAATGAACCTCTTGGTGCAGCTACTTGTGTGATTAAATTCTTCTATCTTGAGCCCTGATCAGATTAGTGTTAAGATGAACTCATCAAACCCTAATTCTAATCATTTGATTTAATCATTCGATTCAAATCTGATGTGAAAACCTTAATAGAAACTCTTTCTATTATTTCACACTCTACCATGGTCATGGGCTTATGGATTTGATTCTCATGATCATCATAGGGCTGCTCCTCATCCACCGAGGTAGATAGATTCCATCTTGGTGCAATCCAATTCCTACAATGAACATGCTATAGCCAACATAACACCTCAGGATTCCGAATGGCTAGGAGACCGAGTCATGGTGTAGTCAAATTATAACTCCCTCAAGGTGAACTGCCGAAGCACCTCAGGTCAAAGAACCAGACACACCATTGTAGCTTCGAGTCAGTCATCGACGAGAAGGTAGACTTCCTTATGACTACTCGAGGTGGTCACGCTCAGTGCCCTCATTCTCTAATGAGTACCTATACTCTCGCTCTGGTGTCTCTACACCGTAGACTCAAGACTCATCTACTATGAAGAAGCGGTTGTACACTAACCTTCCGGATCAATCACCATCCTTATGATGATCCTATGGTCAGAAGCCTTTTATGAATTAATAAATAAAAATTCATGTCTTAAATTTTCAACTCTTGAAAATAAGAATTATCATTACCATTAACTCAAGGGATTATATCATAGACATTAAATATACATATATGATAGAAAATAATTCATTTTATTATTTATAGTCAAAATTATAATTTTGCCCCTAGAAGCGTATTACAAGTATCAGCCAATTCTAGCTTCTAGGGCACACATTTATCTAACACTTTCTAGTTCGAAGCAAACTTTTCTTGGCTTTGTGGTTGATAGATATCTGCTCTTCATAGCACCAGGTCTCCAACTTTGAAGGCTTTACTTCTAACTCTGGAGTTGTAATAGCGACCCACCTTTTGTTTGTAAGCTGCCATTCGAATTTAGGCTCTCTCGCATTTTTCCTCCAGCAGGTCAAGGTTCACTTTGAGGTCCTATGAGTTGTCTTGTTCACTGAAGCCTTCAACTCATGCCGAGGGAAATCCGAGCTCTACTGGTATTACTGCTCAGTTCCAAAAGCTAGGGCAAAGAGAGTTTCTCTATTTGACATCCTTTGAGTCATTCTTTAAGCCCAGAGAACATGATAGAGTTTGTCCACCCATGTTCCTTTTGTCCTTTTAAATTTTGTTTTAGTCCCTTGCAGTAGGATCCTATTTGTTATCTCGGCTTCATCGTTTGCCTATGGGTGAGCTACTGATGTAAAATGATGGGAAACATTCAGATCTTCATAAAACTTAGCAAATTTTACTCTCATAAGCTGACGTCCATTATCCATGATGAGAGTTTGAGGTAGGTCGAATCTACAGACTATTGACTTTCAAATAAAGTCCTGTACTTTAGCTTCAGTGATCATTGCTAGGGGTTCAACTTCATCCCACTTGGTAAAGTAGTCCACAGCCACTAGAAATAATTTTTGTTATCTAGATGCCATGAAAAAGGGTCCAAGTATGTCCATCCCCCACTATGCAAATGGCCAAGAAGTGCTCAGAGGTACGAGTTGTGAGGCTGGCTATCTTTGAATGTTAGCATTTCTCTAACATTAGTCACATCTCTTCACATAATCTATGGCATCTTGCTGTATAGAAGGCCAGTAGTATCCTTGATGGATTAGCTTGTAAGATAATGATCTAGCCCATAGATGATTTTCATAAATTCCTTCATGAACTTTTTTTAATGCATAATCAGCTTCAGAAGGTCGAAGGCATCTAAGAAGTGGAAAGGAGTACGACCTCTTATGCAACTTATTCTCATATAAAACATAGCAGGAGGCCTGATTTCTCAATTTTCTTACTTCTTTTGAATTCTTGAAGAGTGTGCCATCTTTAAGGTATAAAATAAGTGGATCGATCCAGCTGGGCTCAAGATTGATCTGCATCATAGTTTGGGATTCTTTCGAGCTTTGGTATTGCAAAACATCAAAGAAGACCTCTTTTAACAATTCACTTGGAGCCAGAGTAGCTAATTTGGAGAGAAGGTCGGACATAGTATTTTCTGCTCTAGGGATCTACTGAATGGCAAAGCTACTGAAGGCTGAATTTAAACTTCTTACTTTTTCCAAGTATCTCTTCATGCTTTCTTCCTGAGCTTCATAATTACTATTAACTTGTCCCACCACTAATTGAGAATCACTATAGACTTTCGCATGGTTTGCTTTCAATTCTATAGCTATTCTCAACCCAGCAATCAGAGCTTCATATTCTGCTCCATTATTTGTTATGAAAAACTCAAAGCGCCATGCATATTCAGCAATAACTCCTTCTGGATTGATTAGAATTAGGCATGCGCCTACTCTTGAAGCATTACATGAACCATCTACATATAGAGCCTAGAAGTTATTAGGAAGATTTGCTCTTTCTTCAATGAAGTTTGGCTGAGAATTGGGGGCATAAACTTCATGTTGTTCAGGTTTAGCGGGATCTAGATTGGTGCATTCTATTATAAAGTCAGCCAATATCTGAGCTTTATTAGATAGCTGAGGTTGGAATTTGAAGTCAAACTCGGGCTGATGAAGATCTACTTTGATGGCTGATCACTGAGAAGTATGACCGTGTGCCCCTAAAAATAAGGTCGGAGCTTCCTAGCTGCAACTAACAGGACATAAGTTAGTTTTTTTAATTTCGTATACCTTATTTTTGCATCGCTTAAAGCATGGATTATATAATAGATTGGCTTCTAGATTTTTGCCTTTTCTCTGATCAGGATAGCTCCCATTACTGTAGGTGATACCACCAAATATAGGAATAGTTCTTCGCCAGGTTCAGGTTTGGCAAGGAGAGGAGGTAAGTTCAGTTAGTTTTTTAGTTCTTCAAATGCTCGTTGACATTCAAAAGTCCAGCATAACTTTTTAGGTTACTTGAGTACTTGGAAGTAGGGCATGCAATATTCAACCATCCTTGAAATGAACCGATTCAGAGCCACAACCCTCCCTGCCAAGCATTGGACCTCTTTTATTATTTTTGGTGTAGTCATTTCTTGAATAGCTCTGATCTTCTCGGAGTTTGCTTCAATGCTATGCCTTGATATCATAAATCCTAGAAACTTTCTTAAGGTTACTTCGAAGATACATTTGGTTGGATTCAGCTTCATTTTGTTCTTTCAGAGTGTGTTGAAGGTCTCCTCAAGGTCGACGATATGATTTATTGAAGATCAATTTTTGACTAACATGTCGTCCACATAGACCTCCATATTACGGTCAATTTGCTTTTTGAAAAATTTGTTCACCAGGCATTGATAGGTGGCACCTGCATTCTTGAGTTCAAAAGGCATAACCTTATAACAGTAAAGACTATGATTAGTAATAAAAGTAGTTTTCTTCTCATCTTCTGATGCCATCTGGATTTAATTATAATCGAAGAAGGCATCCATAAAAGTGAGTAGTTCATAACCCAAGGTTGTGTCCACCAATTGGTCAATCCTAAGTAGTGAATAGTTGTCTTTTGGGCAGGTTTTATTTAAATCTGTGAAGTCTATGCACATTCTCTATTTGCCATTTGCTTTCTTGATGAGAATGATATTTACAATCTAGCCCAGATATGATACTTTTTGGATGAAATTGACTTTAAAAAGCTTGTCAACCTCATGTATGATGGCCTTCTGCCACTCTGGTACAAAGCTATGCTTCGTTTGCATTACTGGTCGATGTTTAAGATCCATAGCTAGATGATATTCCATTGCTTCTGCATCAATCCCTAGCATATCCACAAGTACCTAGGCAAAGACATCCTGACTTCCTCTTTTAGGTTAGAGCCAATTTGAATAGTATGATCTTTGTTCCCATCATTTAAAGAGACTGTAACAAGATCATCGATTGGTTCTTCCCATTCTTCAGTCAAGTCATCATGGGTATCAGGCCCATCCATTGGACAAGATTCTGCCTACTTTCTCCCTTGCAAGGCAATGGTGTAACAGTGTCATGCTAGAGACTAATTCCTTCTAACTTCTCCAACCTCAAAGTTTGTTGGAAACTTCATCTTAAAGTAATCGGTTGAGACCACAGCCCAAAGTACATTTAGACTAGGTAGGCCAAGAATCACATTGTAAGCTGAGGGAGCCTTCACTACTAGAAAATCAACCTGGGCCTTTGATTGCCTTGGGTACCAACCTATCATAATAGATAAAATAATAATTCTCTCAACTGACACTGCATTGTCGGTGAATCCCACTAATAAAGAGCTTATTGATCTCATATCAGGTATAGATATTTTAGAGAATGCATCATAGAGCAAAACATCAGGAGAGCATTCATTATCAATCAAGACACAACGTACATCATAGTCAGTAATATTTAAATTAACTACAACTACATCATTGTGAGAAACTTAAACCCCTTATGCATCTTCTTCAATAAAAGCAACGAGTTCTTCAGTCTTCTGCCTCTTTGCTGGCTCTACTGATCCACTAGTTTTTCCCTATCGATGTTCTACAACAATAGTGTTGATGATTTCGAGCAAGGGCCGATCTCCTTGTGGCTCATCTCTTTGAGGCAGTTTAGGCTACAGTAGGGCTCTTGGCTAACCTTTTCTTCTTTCGGGCCAACATCGGAGGAATCAGTCCAATCGGCCCCTTTTGATTAGCTCCTCGATTTTACCTTAGAGTTGGATGCATTCTTTAGTATCGTGATCTTAGTCATAATGGTAGAGGTAGTACTTGTTGGGGTTGTGCTTGGCAGGATGAGTCTTAATTCTCTCCGACCTCAGTAGCTGCTCCTTTATTTTCATCAGCACTTGAGTCTTAGGAGCATTTAAAGGAGCATAGTTATGGAACCATCGAGGAGGAGAGTTCCATCATCCCCTTCGATCTGGACTTTCTAGTCGACAAGCTCGTGGAAGAGTCTAAGCTCATCTATGCTTAAGTGTGGTTCTAGAGCATGGTCGAGCTTCACTTGGCTTCTCAATGATTGCGAGCTTGCTAGATTCACCTAAAGAAAAAAATCTATTTATCGGATTAGGTTCGTTTAGATTTGATTGGATCAGGAGGGATAATACAAAAAAAATTTTCTTTAAGATTCTAATCAAATTTGAGACTCCTCAGATCTGATCTTATTGATCTGATAATAAAAATAAAATAAAAATTAAATCTAATTTAATTATACCTTTATTTTGGGTAATCCAATTATCTTGTGATGATTTCGATATTTGTCTGAGCTTCTAAATGTAGCCACGCAAGTGCCTGGCCTCTATCGGTATCCACTCAGGTAGGATCTGGAGATCTTCTTCTTCTCAATCAATATTCTAAAAATTAGATCTAGATCTGATCTTAAAGGTCTTCAAAACTTCTTTTGAAGAACTATCGTTGTCTCTTGCAGCAGTGTTGCCTTCTTCCTTTCCTGACGCCTTTCACTTGCTTAGATCACACCTTATTCATGCCCAAAACCCCTTGGGCATAGAGAAAAGAGAAAGGACCAAAGGGTGGCATAGAGAAGGAGGGAGAGAGGCTTTATGGCATGGGCTAAAGACAGAAGCATTAAAAACTAGGCATAGATAGGATTTATATAGACCCTACTACACCATGCAGTGCCACATCATTCTGACCAATCATTGCCCTTTGTGCAATCAGATCTAAATCTGATTGATGGGATGACATCATCTGATCCAATCAGATGAGAGACCCTCAAAATCCTCCTAAGGAGGTGCCAAGACTGGATCAAACAAGAGTTCTTGGTGCCACAAAGTTTAATCCCCTAAAGCAACCCTGGAGTCCCATCTGTATGGGACTCCTCCTTTATCCTCATGGAGGCGTGCGCCCTCTTCCTGTCTGTATTTTAGTAGGAAGACAAGGTCCCAGGTACTCTCCTATAGGTGCATGACATATGGGCAAATATCCAAGTGTCCAGGGGCAATATTTGTCCAATGTTCGAAAATAGAAATTAGCAGGTGACCAAAAATGGCAGGTGTTGTCTTAAATTTATCTCATAAATGAAGATAACTCTTTTCTAATCTGGACAAGCTCCAATCAGACCAAGTAATGGTTCCTGAGTGAGTCCAAACACATTTAGCTCAATCGAGACAAGCTATAATGACTATTAGAGGAGAACATTAGGATCAATTGTGTGCTAGCATGATTTTCTTGAGCCTAATTAAATCTTATTCAAATCAATTGAACTGGGTTAGTCTAATTGATGACATCAAGATCCAAACCCTTGTTTGTGTGATCTAGTTAGGTTCAGTTTCATAAGGTAACGGGATATGTCATGATCTCTATTATCGACATCATCAAAACACCTTTCGATGGATTAGAACTTTTCTGATTCAGCATATGGTGGTAACCCATCAGAACTGAAAGCGAACCTCTCGTTGTAGTTACCTATGTGATTAGGTTTTTCTATCTTGAGCTCTGATCGGATTAGGATTAAGGTGATCTCGTCAAACCCTAATATCCATCATATGAATTATTCATTCAATTCAAGTCCAATGTGAAAACCCTAATAGAAACTCTTTCTATTATTTCACTCTGCCATGGCCATGGGCTTATGGACTTGATTCTCATGATCACCATAGGGTTGCTCTTCATCTACCGAGGTAGATAGATCGCTTATTGGTGCAATCCAATTCCTACAATGAACATGCTATAGCCAACATACACCTTAGCATTTCGAATGGCTAGGAGATTGAGTTATAGTGTAGTCAAACTATAACACCCTCAAGGTGAACTGCCGATGCACCTCAGATCAAAGAACCAGACATACCACTATAGTTTCAAGCCAGTCATCAATGAGAAGGTAGACTTCCTCATGACTACTCAAGGTGATCACTCTCAGTGTCCTCATTCTCTAATGAGTATCTATACTCTCGCTCTGGTATCTTTACACCATAGACTCAAGACTCATCTACCCTAAAGAAGCATCATATACCAACCTTTCGGATCAATCACGTCCTCATGATGATCCTACGGTCAGGAGCATTTTATGAGTTAATAATGAAAATTCATATCTTAAATTTTCAACTCTTGAAAATATGAACTATCATTACCATTAACTCAAGGAATGTATCATAGACACTTTCAAATACACACTATGATAGAAAATAATCCATTTTATTATTTATAATCAAAATTATAATTTTGCCCTTAGAAGTGTATTAAGTGTCAGCCATTCTGACTTCTGGGGCACATATATCTAACAAACTCTCACTTGACCTAAAGTGAATTGGCTACAAATCTAAGTCTCATCTTCTCAAGATGGGCTTCGATCTTCTGCTGGTCCAACGGCTTTGTAAGTGGGTCTACCGCATTGTCACGGAGTCGACTCTCTTGATCTCGATGTAACCCTTCTCGAGGTAATCACAGATGAGGTGGTATTGCTGCTCGATGTGCTTGGATTTTTGGGGAGACCTCACCTCCTAAGTAAGCAATATGACACCATTATTGTCATAGTACAGAGGAATCCGATGGCATCACTTCAATCTTTCTGGTGAACTTCTTGCACCAGAATGCCTCCTTCATAGCTTCTGATGCAGTGATATACTCTGCTTTCATGGTGGAGTCTACTATCACTGTCTGCTTGGAACTCTTTCAACTAATTGCACCACCATTACACACAAATAGACTCATAGATGTCGACTTTCAATCATCTATATCGGACATAAAATTCGATTCCATATACCCCTGGACTTGGAGTTCTCCATTACCAAAAATCAACAACATGTCCTTAGTTCTTCTCAAGTACTCAAGGATACATTTCACAGAAGTCCAGTATTCTTCATCTGGATTTGATTGATATCTGCTCATGGCACTCACAGCATGGGCTATATCAGGTCGTGTACATAACATGGCATACATGAGGCTCCCTATTGCTGAAGCATAAGGGATCTTGCTCATGCGTTCAATCTCTTCTGGTGTGTTGGGACACATTTTCATGGAGAGATGAATATCATATCTGAAACGTACCAATCCCCACTTGGAGTTTTTCATGTTAAACCTCTTTAGCACTTTCTCTATGTACATCTTCTATGAAAGACCTAGCATCATATTCGGTCTATCTCTATAGACTTTGATTCCTAGAATGAAGGATGCTTCTCCTAGGTCTTTCATGGAGAATTTTTTAGATAACCATATTTTAACTATGGTCAACATGGGAATATCATTTCCAATAAGGAGGATATCATCCACGTACAGTATAAGAAAGATAATAGCACTCCTACTAACTTTTTTGAAAACACATGGTTCCAACTCATTCTTGATGAAACCAAATAATTTGATCACATCATTAAAACAAGTATTCCAGCTCCGAAATGCTTACTTAAGTTCATATATGGACCTTAGCAGCTTACATACTTTTTGATCAGCATCACTGGATGTGAAACCTAGTGGCTGTTCCATATAGATATCTTCCTCAAGGTATCCATTTAAGAATGTCATTTTCATGCCCATTTGCCATATTTCATAATCAAAATAGGCTGCAATAGCAAGTAATGTGTAGATGGATTTTAGCATGGCTAATGGTGAAAAGGTATCCTGATAGTCAATGCCTTCGCGCTAACTATATTCTTTTGCCACTGATCTAGCTTTGAATGTCTTCACATTTCCATCTGCACCAATCTTTCTCTTATAGATCTATTTACATCCAATAGGTACTATACCTTCAGGTGGATCTACAATGGTCCAGACTTGGTTTGAGTGCATCGAGTCAATTTTTGACTTCATTGTCTCTAACTATTTCTCAAAGTCCATATTTGATATCACCTCGTCATAGGTTTTGGGATCATCACCATGAACCCCATTACATACGAGGAATATATTCTCTACTTTCTCTAAAATAGTACCTAAGTACCTCTCAGAGAGACGAAAAACCCTTTTCGATCTACTAGGTGGAGGAGGTAGTGATTATATTGGCTCAACTTGATTTGGTTCCATAGGATCCTTAGCTCGTTGCTCTTGGGAGACTTTCTCCTCGAGCTTGATTTGCTTTCCAATGAACTATTTTTCAAGAAAGATGGCATGCCGACTTACAATGATATTATGGTCTTCTGGAATGTAGAAATAATATCCTAATGACTCTTTAGGATATCCTATGAATCGAGCTCTAAAGGACCTATAGTCTAACTTATTTGCTTGTTGTCTTTTGACATGAGCCGAACAACCCCAAATTCTGAGATGACTCAGACTTTGTTTCTTACCATACCATATCACATACAGTATGGTAGGAACAGTTTTAGAGAAAATCCTATTTAGTAAATGTATAACTGTTAATAGACTATGTCCCCAAAGAAAATTAGGAAGGTCTATGAAGCTCATCTGGATCATACCATATCTAATAGGGTCCAGTTCCTCCATTCTGAAACTCCATTGAGTTGAGATATTCCAGGTGAAGTCCATTGAGAGACTATACCATATTGCTTGAGATAGTCCAGGAATTTCTGACTAAGTTATTCACCTCCTCGATCTGATCGAAGAACCTTAATGGATTTTCCAGTTTGCTTTTCCACTTCATGTCCGAATTTTTTAAACTTTTTAAAGGTTTTAGACTTGTGTCTCATAAGATATACATATCCATACCGAGATAAATCATCAATAAAGATTATAAAATAGACAAAGTTGCCTCTAGCCAGCACATCAAATGGGCCACACACATTAGTGTGTACTAGGATAAGTAGATCCGTGAACCTTTCCCCATGTCCTACAAAAGGAAGCTTAGTCATTTTGCCATGAAGACATGATTCACAAATTAGATATGACTCGAAAGTCAACAGACTCAATAGCCTGATTTTCTCCAATTTGTTAACCCCATCTTCTACTATATCACCTAGCCTTAGGTGCCATAGATACCTATCGTTTGGACTATTCCTAGGTCATTTTGATCCTATGGCATTCATATTTTGCTCGATATTAAAGATAGATACATCAATATGTAGCTGGTAGAGACTGTTAATAAGGAAACCATTTGCAATTTTATTTCTCTCATAAAGAATATTACAATAGTCCTTAAGAAAACTAATTACAAAGCCTTCTAATGCTAAACATGAAAAAAAAATCAAATTCTTGCTTGCAGTAGGCACATAAAAACAATCCTTGAGTACTAAATCTAAGCCAGACGGTAGTCGAAGAGGATAGATTTCTATGGCCACAGCAGCAACCTTTGCTTCATTTTTGATATGTAGGATCATCTCACCATGCCTCAGTCTCCTGCTATTCTCAAGATCCTGTATGAAAGTGCACAAATGAGCACTAGAACCAGAGTCAAGCACCCAACTGATGCAGAAGAAATCATAAGGTTAGAATCAATAACGAGCATACCTCCAGAAGGATCTATCTCCTTCTTATTCTTTAGGGTGGCTAGGTATGTAGGGTAGTTTCACTTCCAGTGGCCATCAGTATTATAATGAAAATACTTTTCTTTGTCAGCGGCTTTCTTCTTCAGCTCTGCCTTCTTTTTCTTTCCACCTTCCATCTATTTTTTCATAGACTTCTTCTTCTTTCCAAAAAAACTTTTTCTTGGAGGAAGTCCGTTCCATAGTAAGTACTGAGCCTTTAGAACCTTTCATAGAAAGCTCAGCAGTAACCAGCATATTCATAAGCTCGGTTAGAGTATTCTGAAGTTTATGCATATGGTAGTTCATGATAAACTGCCCATACACATCAATCAAGGATTGCAGAATTATATCATTCTACAAATCCTAGTCTAACTTCACTCCGAGCTTCTCAAGCTCTTTCAAGTCCTTGATCATCATTAGACAATGATCTTGGACTGACTACCCATCACACATTTTAGCCTTAAACAGTCATTTGGTATCCTGATATTTGGCTGCACAACTCTGTTCACCAAATAACTCTTGTAGGAGAGCCAACATTTGGCGGACAGTCTTGATATCTTCATGTTGGTGCAGAAGCCCATCAGACATTGAGCCCAACATGTAGTATCTGGCCTTATTATCTTCATCCATCCACTTGTCAAGAGATGATCTCTATTCAATGGATGGACGAGCTGGTAAGGTGGGGGATTCTGGTCCAATACATGAGTCAACTTCTCAAAACCTAAAATAATTTTGAAGTTCCAGAGCCAATCTTTGTAATTGGATCTGATCAATCTATGGATGTCCAGGATATGGGCGACTGGGTTGGACATAGACATTTTTCTTTTTCTTGTAGAGACTCAAAGTTTCTAGTTAAATTTTATGATTAAGACTTAACCAATTTATTTAGAGATTTAATTTTTAAATAAATTAGCTTTCACTATTTCTCAGATCCCTACACCTTCTCTATAGAGATGCAAAAATCTTCATGATTACTGATTTCTAGTGGGTGGTGCAGTCTCACCAACTGACTCATCACCTTATCTAATAATTATTGGTGATGGATTAGCTAATGACTGAACAACTCTTATCCAATGATTTTCTAATCATGGTGCATCCAGTCTCTTGATCTCTAATTCATGAATCTCACCATGCTCGAAATATTGATTCACTCCTTAGTTAAGTCAAACCCATCATTTGAAAGATTGATTTCTTAATTAGGTCTATCACTGTATCTAGAATATTGAGCCCAATCCATTATCCAACCCATAGCATCCAATGCCTAATAGATATGGTTGCGTCTTCCCGGTGCAACTGAACCACTATGACCAGCTGAGAACAATCAACCCTAGAAAGGGCCCGCACATCTACAGTGGTGGAAGACCTTAGACTTAATCTTTTCTTAGAAAGATTTGATTTAGGTCTCTTTAAACTTGACTTGATATAGCCATAACCATTATAACTAACCTAGTGGCATGGGTTAGCTCGGATTATTAGCCACCTTAGATCAGAGCTAGGCCGACAAATATGGTCAAGTAAGTGAGATCGGTGGAAGGGATATGCCATTAACTCAACAAGAATGCATTCGAGTTGAGTAGCTTCCAATTAAAAATCAGTCGGTCATATCTGCCAAACTTATCTTAGACTCCAAATTATTGAGCTAAAACCAATCGGATTAGCCTACAATCCAGACTCTAACCACTAAGCCTAATTAGGTCTTAACTTGATCAATCACTCATGTGACTCGACCTTGATCCAAACTTAATCCTATTAGGCTGATCAATTTAAGCACTCCTGATCCCACCTAACCAACTCTTGATTTGATTTGATCAACCGCTAGACCTAATTGAGCTACCTAAGCCTGAACCCAATTTTATGAATATGTCTTAGATCTAAAAATTCTCAATTATAGACCTAATATATTTCATAATCTTAATTCTTAATTAAGTTTAGGGTTCATAAATAAAATATGTATATAAAATTTTAGGATTTCATGATCTAGGGTTTTGCAGAAATAAGTTTTTGATTTCTGATTAAGGTCGAACGCGCAACACCCCTACACACTATAAGAACACCCATTCGAATGAAAGGAGAGAGCCTTTAAATCCTACTTTGTTCTTATGACCGGATGGCCAAGGGGAACTTGTTAATCAGAAACATGATAAATCTATAAAACTTGTTAGATCTGCATCATATATCACATATAAAAAAATTGATCTAACAAAAAACATGTTTTGCATACATCTAATATTTCATATCATGCATGTTTTCAGATCTAAATTATCTCATAAATATCTAAAAAATAAGATTTAAATTTGATCATATCAAATTAAAATTTATTCTAGATAATTTTGTAGAACTGTTCTACAACTAATCTAAACATGCATCTATCATATCTCATATGAATAAAATAAATTTATTTCCTATTTTTTAGATCTAATTATAATATTTATAATATTAAAAAATAGTAAATAAATAGATTTAAAAATTATAAATAATTAAATTAAAATTATGATTATGCTAGACTACATATAGAATAATTCTATTCCTAGTCTAGTCATGCATCTCATATATCTTAGATCTAGATTATTTAATTTTTTAATTTTTTACTTTTAGATCTAATCACATCTAATGTGACATTTAAAATCATCTAATTATTAAATTAAAATAAATTAAAATTAGATATAATGAACTATCAGAACCTGGCTCTGATACCAGTTGAAGGGAAAAATCTATTTTCTGGGTCAGGTTCATTCAGATCTGATTGGATCAGGAGGGATATTATAAAAACTTTTTTCTCTGAGATTCTAATCAAATCTGAGACTCCTCAGATCTGATCTTATTGATCTAATAATAAAAATAAAATAAAAATTAAATGTAATTTAATTATACCTTTATTTTGGATAATCTAATTATCCTATAATGATCCTGATGTTTGCCTGAGGTTCTGGATGTGGTATGCATGTTCCTGGCCTCTACTAGTATCCACTTGGACAAGATCTAGAGATCTTCTCCTTCTCAATCAATCCTCCAAAAATTAGATCTAGATCTAATCTTGAAGGTCTTCAAAACTTCTTGTGAAGAACTGTCGTTGTCTCTTGTAGTAGTGCTGCCTTCTTCCTTTCCTAGCGCCTTTCACTAGCTTGGATCGCACCTTATTCATGCCCAAAACCCCATAGGCATGGAGAGGAGAGAGAGGACCAGAGGGTGGCATGGAGAAGGAGGAAGAGAGACTTTGTGGCATGGGCTAAAGGTAGAAGCATTAAAAATTAGGTGCAGACAGGGTTTATGTAGACCCTGCTGCGCCATGCAGTGCCACATCATCCTAGCCAATCATAGCCCTTTATGCAATCAGATCTAAATCTGATTGGTGGGATGACATCATCTATTCTAATCAGATGAGAGACCCTCAAAACCCTCCTATGGTGGCACCAAGACTGGGTCAAACAAGAGTTCTTGGCGCCACAGTATTTAATCCTCTGAAACAACCCTAGAGTCCCATCTGTATGAGACTCCTCCTTTACGTGCACCCTCTTTCTATCTACATTTTAGCATGAGGACAAGGCCCCCAGGTACTCTCGTATAGGTGCATGACACATGGGCAGATGTCTAAGTGTCCAGGGTGAATATTTGATCAATATCCAAAAATAGGAATTAGCAGGTGATCGAAAATGGTAGGTGTTGTCTTAAATTTATCTCATAAATTAAGACAATCCTTTTCTAATTTGGACAAGCTTCAGTTAGACCAAGTAAAGGTTCCTGAGTGAACCCAAATATATTTGGCTCAGTCGAGATAAGCTATAATGATTATTAAAGGAGAACATTAGGTTCAATCGTGTGCTAGCATGATTTTCTTGAACCTAATTGAATCTTATTCAAATTAATTAAACTGGATTAGTCCAATTGATGGCATCCAGATCCAAATCCTTGTTTGTGTAACCCAGTTAAGTTCAGTTCCGTATGGTAATGGGATATGTCCCGATCTCTATCATCGACATTATCGAAACACCTTTCGATGGATCAGAACTTTTTTGATTTAGACTAGTATGATCGATCATCATTCTAATTGCTCCCAAAATCCACCAATGACACCTAGTAGCATATGGTAGCAACCTATCAAAACTGAAAGCGAACCTTTTGGTGTAGTTATCTATGTGATTAGGTTCTTCTATCTTGAGCCCCAATCGGATTAGGATTAAGGTGATTTCGTCAAACCCTAATATCCATCATATGAATTAATCATTCGATTCAAGTCCAATGTGAAAATCCTAATAGAAACTCTTTCTATTATTTCACTCTGCCATGGCCATGCGCTTATGGACTTGATTCTAATGGTCATCATAGGGTTGCTCTTCATCTATTGAGGTAGATAGATCCCTTATTAGTGCAATCCAATTCCTACAATGAACATGCTATAGCCAATATATACCTAAGAATTTTGAATGACTAGAAGACCGAGTTATGGTGTAGTCAAATTATAACACTTTCAAGGTGAACTGTCGATGCACCTCAAGTCAAAGATCAGACACACCACTATAGCTTCGAGCCAATCATTGACGAGATGGTAGACTTCCTCATGACTGCTCAGGGTGGTCATGCTCAGTGCCCTCATTCTCTAACGAGTATCTAAAAATTCTTGCTTCAATGTCTCTACACCATAGACTCAAGACTCATCTATCCTAAAGAAGTGATCGTACACCAACCTTTCAGATCAATCACCATTCTCATGATGATCTTATGATTGGGAGCATTTTATGAGTTAATAATGAAAATTCATATCTTAAATTTTCTACTTTTGAAAATATGAACTATCATTATCATTAACTCAAGGGATGTATCACAGATACTTTCAAATACACACTATGATAGAAAATAATCTATTTTATTATTTATAGTCAAAATTATAATTTTGCCCTTAGAAGTGTATTACAAGTGTCAGCCAATCTAGCTTTTAGGGCACACATATCTAACATCACCTGCCTACCACTCTCCTACAATCTTTTTATCCTTAATTTGAAGGCCTCCTCTTCTCAAGCATAGCCTTTTGCCCGAGCCTACATGTCGGTAAAATCCTGAAGGTACTTCTTCTCCAAGGAGAATAGAAGATCATTCTTTTAGAGGCTGCCTTGGAGAGCGGCCTATTCATCCTTCAATTTGAAGGCCTCCTCCGCTCGAGCATAGCCTTCTGCCTAGGCCAACATGTTGGCAAAATTCTGGAGGTACTTCTTCTCCAAGAAGAATAGGAGATCATTCTTCTAGAGGCTACCTTTTAGTGCAACCATAGCAACAGATTAGTCTAAGTTTCGGACCTCCAAGACAGCGGCATTAAAGTGGCTGACATAATTTCGGATGGACTTTTCTTCCTTCTATTTGATATTGACAAGGGAGTCCAACCTCATCTCTGACATCAGTTGCTGATGAAATGAGCTGCAAAATCATGGTTTAGCTGATCCAAAAAAAATATGATGCCCGATTTGAGGTTCGAGTACCAATTTCTCGCTGCTTCCTTCAAAGTAGAGAAAAAAACTCGACATAGAATGGCATCAGGCATGCCATAGAGCAGCTGAAGGGGAATTAGGATTTTTCAGGGTCGGTTCATTCAGATCTGATTGGATCGAGAGGCATATTTCAAAAATTTTTCTCTCATATCCAGATCCGATCTGACACTTTTTAGATCTGATTTATAATCTGATAATTAAGAAAATAAAATTAAATTAATTTTGAATTAATTTTTATCTTGATCTTAGGTAATCTAATTACCCATTGATGATCCTGTGGAAGATCTACGGATCTGGATCTAGCCACGCAAGTGCCTGGCCTCTACCGATATCCACTCGGGCTGGATCTGAAAATCTTCTCCTTCTCTTTCTTTTCTCCAAAAATTAGATCTGGATCTGATTTAGAGGATCTTCAAAATACCTTCTGAAGATCACCCATCATCTCTGCAGCAGTGCTGCCTTCTTTCTTTTTCGTCAGTCTTTCTTTGCCTGACTTGCACTAATCAGAAGGATCCAACTTTCTTGGGTGTGGAGAGGAGGGAGAGGGCCAGATGGTGGTGTAAAGAAGGGAGAGGGATAGCCTTAGGGCATGGGCTAAGATGAACTCCATTGAAAGTGGGCACAAATAGGGTTTTTTTATAGACTCTGCTGCACCATGCAGTGCTTAATCACCCCGGCCAATCAGTTGCTTCATGCAATCAGATCAAAATCTGATTGGTGGGATGATATTATCTGATCCAATCAGATGAGAGACCCATAGGTTCATTCTTAGATGGTGCCTAAGACTGATGAAAGTAGATACCCAAGGGCCACCTAGGTAGAAACCAAGAAGCAACTTGGAGTCTCGTCCATATGGGACTTCGGCATCCCTATCCATGGGCACACGCCATCCTAGGCGTGCGCTCCCTTCTTTCCAATTTTCAGAGAGGGGACAAGCCCCAATCTACTCTCCAATAAGTGCAAGACACATGGGCAGATATCCAAGGGTCAAAGGTCAACATTTGACCAAGTCAAAGTATAAGAATTAGCAGGTGACAAAAAATGGCAGGTGTTGTCTCAAATTTATCTTATAAATTAAGACAATCCTTTTCTAACTTGGACAAGCTTTAGTCAGATTAGGTAAAGGTACCTGAGTGAGCACAAACTCATTTGGCTCAGTCGAGACAACTTTTAAGATAGAAAAAGGAGAACGTTAGGCTCAATCGTGTGCTAGCACGATTTTCTTGAACCTAATTGAATCTTATTCAAATCAATTGAACTGGGTTAGTCCAATTGATGATATCCAGATCCAAACCCTTGTTTGTGTGATCCAGTTAGGTTCAGTTCTGTATGGTAATGGGATATGTCATGATCTCCATCATCGACATCATCAAAACTCCTTTCGATGGATCAGAACTCTTCTGATTCAGACAACTTAGAATGATCGATCATCTAAATCATTCTAATTGCTCCCAAAATCCACCAGTGACACCTAGCAGCATATGGTGGCAACCCATCAAAACTGAAAATGAACCTCTCGGTGCAGCTACTTGTGTGATTAAGTTCTTCTATCTTGAGCCCCGATCAGATTAGGGTTAAGGTGAACTCGTCAAACCCTAATTTCTATCATATGATTTAATCATTCGATTCAAGTCCGATGTGAAAACCTTAATAGAAACTCTTTCTATTATTTCACACTCTCTGCCATGGCCATGGGCTTATGGACTTGATTCTCATGATCATCATAGGGCTGCTCCTCATCCACCGAGGTAGATAGATTCCATCTTGGTGCAATCTAATTCCTACAATGAACATGCTATAGCCAACATACACCTCAGGATTCTGAATGGCTAGGAGATCAAGTCATGGTGTAGTCAAACTATAACACCCTCAAGTGAACTATCGATGCACCTCAGGTCAAAGAACCAGACACACCATTGCAGCATCGAGTCAGTCATCGATGAGAAGGTAGACTTTCTTATGACTACTCGAGGTGGTCATGCTCAGTGCTCTCGTTCTCTAACGAGTACCTGTACTCTCGCTCCAATGTTTCCACACCGTAGACTTAAGACTCATCTATTATAAAGAAGTGATTGTATACTAACCTTTCAGATCAATCACCATCCTCATGATGATCCTACGGTCCGGAGCATTTTATGAGTTAATAATAAAAATTCATGTCTTAAATTTTCAACTCTTAAAAATATGAATTATCATTACCATTAACTCAAGGGATGTATCACAGACACTAAATACACTTATGTGATAGAAAATAATCCATTTTATTATTTATAGTCAAAATTACAATTTTGTCCTTAGAAGTATATTACAAGTGTCAGCCAATTCTGGCTTCTAGGGCACTCATACAGCAGCATCATAGTCCTGAAGGCTTCGAGGTGGTCGACTGGGATTGAGGTTCCATCATAACTTTCAAATTGAAAGAGTTTGAAGTTCAACGAGATGAGCTCCTGCATGGTGTGAGCAGAGATAGAGGGGTCAGTGCAGATGTCATTGTGGCAAGCGATGGTAACATAGCAGAGTTTATTGATCCATCAGTTCATTTCTTAAAGTTTCTAATCAAGAATATCATCTCAATCATATATCTCAAAGCATCACTGGCGGGAGGAGGGTAGTGATTCCCCAAGAGTGGAATCGTGATCAGAACAAGGGCTCTCTGCTCTCTGATTTTCCTTCTCATGAGTCATTAATTGACTTGCCCATGTGGGTCTTCCTAGCACTGAATCTCAATATTCTGGTGAGGGTCTCTCCAACTAGACTGGTGCTAGGGGCTGCTGCATGGTTTATACTACTTTAGCAAGGATCTTAACCTACTGCATCAGTAGGTTGAATTGCTCCGATTCACCATGGCTACTGGTGCTGGTTGTGGTGCTAGTGATGAGGTCGAAGCAAGTTGATCCGATTGAGATCTAGCAGTAGAGGTGGTGGATCACGAAGTTGAAGCTCTCTTGGGCTGCATCTTATCAGAACACAAGAAAGATTAAGGAGAAAAGAACTACAAAATTAGAGAGGAGAGGAAGAAGATGAACTCGACTGGATACTCATTTAAGAACAAGAGCTCAGCACGCCCTTCTTCTAATGTCAATCCTGTTGGTGCAAAAAGTGGTGCTAAAGTTAGAGTTCGTTGGAGCTGCTGAGGATGAGACCATCGATGAGACCTATAAGAAAAAATCTAAACCAGAGGTGGGTGACTCTAGCAGGATCCTTCGACGATCAAATTAGCTTTCTGACCAATAAGAATGGAGTACTCAGGATAGTATCAGTTGAGATGAGAGCTTAGAGAGAAAAATATTTCTAGAGGATCTCTTATATAGGCAGAGCCTGTAACAGAATGAGAGTGACTATCATAATAGAATGTTAATGGATTGTTCGGGCCATGTGGAGTTTTTTACAGAGAGTGAGCTATCGTTTATCATGACTTGTAGGCAGTTGAGTTCTATTTGTTGATGTTTGGATACAGCTTTTGCACCTATTAGTAGGCCGCACGTGTTGGGTTGAAGAGCATGAAGCTAGGTAGGCTGAACTTAGAGATCGACTTGTAAATGGAAAGTGGCGAATCTATAGTTGGTTAGTATCTATTGGTGCTATCTTCAATAGCTTCGAGGAGTTCGGCCGACTTCAAAAAGCTCGACTATCTTCGAGATCAACTGAGAGTTGAAACGTGTGAACTTATTGTTGGTGCCATTTGCTTTACTTTTAGGAGCTCTACTACCCTCAAGCTCAGCCTAGAGTTATCAAAGGAGTGCTATAATTTATTATTTATAGAATAGTTGCTATTCTAGATTGGGAATCAGATTTGTGCTGATGATGAGGTTTTTTCACTATTCAAGCTCATTCGATCGATATGCATCATATAGGCTGCTAGATTTGCTATTGTCAGGAAGGGATGATGAAATTCAGCCACACTCAAGTTCTGCCACCTTCCGTAAAGTAGAATAAAAAAATTTGATCGAGATAGAATCTGACTAGGAAGGAATTTGATTGGGTGAAGTCCGTACCATAAGGTTAATGAGATATGCTATATGCCACAAAAAAATTCAGCTGCATTCAAGATCTACCATAGATGAAATCGGAGGATGTTAGGATTTAATATTCGATGGGGCTCTGCTGACATTAGGACCAGAGTTAGTTATCATGTTCTTCACTGTTCAAGTTCAGTTGGACGAAGTTCATCATATTTTGGGGGCATTCTACAATTACTGAGAGAGAGCAAATGGTTACTACCAAGAAGTACATCCAGCATACATAGTTTTGAAGGTCGATCTCCATGAGTTGAATTGGATTAGAAAATTAGTATGGTTGAAGTTCGGCCATGACTATTGCAGCTCTGAATGAAGTCATATCAAGGTCAACCTCTTTATTGGACTTCGATGAGATTATTTTATCCCTAACAGATATCATATTAGCTATGCAAATCCAAATTTGAGATAAAAATGTTCTTCTCTTTTTGCCAAAAGATTAAGCGATGAAATTTAAGACAAGAATAAAGTATTTGATACCAATTATGAGAATTATGATCACTTTAAGATTTAAATCAATTATTAATTTTCTTAAAATTTTTTTTGATACCAATTAAAGATTTAAAAAAAAATATTTGTTAAATTCATTTCTCTATAATAATCAAATTCATTTATCAGAGTTAAAATCTTTCAAATTCAGCTTTATACCAATTATTTTAGTTTTAAATTGATAAAGATGAATCGATTCAAATCAAATAGTTTTGAGGATAATAAATCAATCAAATACATGATAAATAGTAAGCTATTTGATACTAATTGATTAAAACTATAGTTCTCTTTAAATGTTTTGCTTTAAAGATAAATGATAGGTTTCTTGAAATATTTTGCTTGATATCAACTTCAAAAGATTCAAAAAGTGCATTTTTCAATTTTAATTTTCAAAATCAATCAATCGGAACAAAGCTTGATTGTTTATCAATAAATTCTCATTTAAGATAAGAAAAAGCAATCAAATCATTGATTAAGATGGATATTTATATTGATTTGGGAGAGGCTCCAATAATCAAATTAAATAAGATCAAATTAGGGAAAAACTAGATAAGGGCTCTAAGAGTTATGTTTAACTTGGGGATTTTCAAATCTTCAAAGACCAAATTATTATGCAATGTATATTAATCAAGTACTTGATTTTTATGATTGAATGTCTAATCTTCATGTACTTAGGTCATACAATTTTTAGAAAAATTTTGATAATTAAAAAACTTATGGGAGAATGTTAAAAATTAATTCAATTTGTAAGTTTTGTAGTTAAAAATATCCTTATACAATCATGTTTTTTTCAATTTAAGTTTCTTTAATGCTTATTTGATATGGGAAAGCTAAAGTGTCATGCTGAATGCCAAAACATTAGCTTATATCTACTAAACATGATTCATGGAAGAGAGTATGTTGATTTAGAAATTAAAGCAAAATCAATATATCCAAATATTCAAATCATAAAGTATGATCATTATAAGCAGTAATAACTCATCATAATCAATCAAACATACTCTATAATTATGCTAGTTAATAATCAAAATAATGATGGCATGATGTGAGAAAAGTTTAGATTTTATCAAACATCATCATCCATCCAATTTTATTTCTAAGGCATCCATCCATAATATTTTTCTCTTTTTATTTTATTGGATCCTTGGTGTACTTACAAAATCATTTGCTAATCTTGTTGAAAAATGTATCCTAAAGCCAATCATCTTGGTTGTAGATGGTTGAGCTAAATATAATTTATATTTAAATTTTAACTAAATAAAATTATTATTCTGGCAATTTCATCATTTTGTGCATCTTCCTGTAATGAACTTTATGTGATAAAGTCCTTAGAACTATTTAGACTCGACAAAGAAGAATTTATTGTTTAGTCCTTAAATTGATCACGACCAAATGATTCATTGTTACCTAGGACAATAATGTTAATCAAGAGTAGGTCATTGTGTGTCATAAGTGTTGATTGTCCTCTTAACCAAGAAGCATGGTAATGCTATTATGGCATATAGGTAAAATGTAGGGATACATTTCATTGATCGTGTCCCAACTGTGGGGCTCTATTCTACCAGGATTGGTCGTGAAGGATATATATATGTGTCCCTTAGACCTAAGATCATAATAGTGACTTGCAAACAACTCACTGTATTTAGGTACCGGACTACCTGAATTTTTAATTCAATGATGAAAGACTACTGGGTGCAATCAAGTACTTGACTTGTCAGTGAGTGAGTCAAGATGGAATTGACCTCTTCAAGTGTTGGAGCAAGTGCATCGCTGTATTTCAATTTAGCAAATCCTCATCCAAGATAGTCCGTATGATGTATGCTGAATTTTGAAATATAATATGAATGAATTTTTAGGGTTGGCAGTTAACCCTAGATCATCCTATGAGCATCATGGTCAAGGGGATGAATTATATGGTAACCATATTCCATAGGTTCATTGATGTTGTATTTTGATTTTCAACCTATCCGGACGTTGGGTATCATTGCTAGATGGTCACATCGATTGGTATAGAAAATTAGTTCTTGTGCTACCGGCTTAGGATTCGAACCTATGGGGTCACTCAAAATAGGAGTTTCTATCTGATCTGATGACTGATCAAAGGATTCCACTAGATTGGGACTCAATTATTATTGGAGAATTACTTAGCAATTAGATTGTTGATTAGCTCAATTTAATTGAGTGATGAGGAATTGATCAAGTCTAATTGAATTTGATTCAATTAGGTTTGACCTGATCAGATCATGTGATGATCTAATCGCTTAGGAAGATGGATCATGATTTGATCAGGGGTTGGACTTGATTAATTTCTAATTTGATTAAGAATTAATCAAGCTGGGTTAAAGCCTAATATGATTGGATTTATACTAGTTTTAATTAGTCAAGATAAATTGGTTTAGATGAAATAAATTTGATCGAATTCAAAGCTAGTTTGAATTCCTATCTCCTTGCGCCATTGACCTTTGACCCATTCTTGTTCTCCACACACATTGGGAATGTGCGTGGGATTTCTCCATGCCAGAAGGAAGTTGTGCACCTCCTCATATTACCTTTGACCTAGTCCAAGCATTGGATCAGATCAGATTGAGAGCAAGTTGAAATTTGAATTCAACTTGTGTTGGTTAGTTTGATTGAAACTTTCCAACTCCCTCTCATCCTCATCTCCATGCCTAAAGCTCTCTTTCTCTCACACATTTTTATGCATTCTAGTATGGGCACATAGAAGGAGAGTCCTTCTATGCATCAACCTCTTGAGATTTGCATTGGAATGGATTAGGAGTCCTCTTGAATTTTGAATTCAAAAGATTGGTTGAAACAAGTTCAACCAAACCTATCCTTATCCTCCCATGCATAGAAGTCTGTTGAAATGGATTTTTTCTAGGCGTGTGGAGAGGGATCTACATGAGATATCAGATGAGTGGCCTTAGGTGTGTGTGACGTATCGAAGGATTTTTGTGAGATAGAAATCAGAGAAGGGTGCTACCTTCTGGGCGTGAGGTTTTTCCCATAAAGAGAAAGGGATCAAGATTCTAAAAGATGAATGCTGAATCCTAAAGTGGGGAATCTAGGTTTGGGTGGAGAGTTTGAGTGCTAGATTTTCACTGGCTTTCACCACCATCTCATCTTCCTCTATTGCATCTTCTGATTTTTGGAGCGTCTAGAAAATTAGGAGCAGTTCATCGATTGGATCAACGAAGGTTGACTATCGAAGGTCTTAGAGAGGAGCTAGCACTCTAGAGGGACTGATCAGGATCAGAGGCTTCATGTATACTCACCGTAGAGGCCGGACCTGTGTGCGGTTGCAGCGTGACATGGGAGCAATTTTCTAGTGGATCCAAATTGCGGTGATCATCTATCCGTGCATCGGTACTATGTTCTGAACATAGATCGGTTAGCAAATATGATTTGTTGATCGATTATATTTTATTTTTTTAATACATATTAACATGTCAAAGATCCTAAAGTAGGATATTATGATTAGATCATAGCATGCAGTAAATTAATGTAGATTAATTTTGCTTCTACTACTGTATATTTCAAAAAAGTTTTGAGAAGCATGCTCAGAACCCTACTGGTTATCTTTCAGATGGTATCAGAGCAATTGGTTGCTCGACAAGTTTTTAAGTAAATTAGAAAGATTTAATGTATAACATAATGATCGCATACAGTGTAGGTTGTCTTACTGTAAGGTTTACCTCTTACAGTGGAGAGATTGCCCTAGTACAATGCGATCTATAACATTGATCATAAAATTTTACATATGATCTAATAAATTTTTATGATATATTTTGAATTGGTTTTAATTTAAATTTTATCATGAATTAATGTTTAGATTAGATCTAAATATTTCATAATTTTTTATATAATGTATATAGGTTTAGATTAAACCTGAATAGGATCTTGTGAAGGTTCGATATGCTGGTTGAGCTGGCTATCTCAGGAATTGAGCCAGCTCGACCAGCATGCCAGCCTGATACAGCCTCTTAGACCCTTTGTTCCAGTTGGCTCGATCAACAACTAGGCCAGCTTGACTTCTGTTCAGACCAGCTCAAATGGGATCCAAGCCAGCTCGATGGAATATTGGCCTTCTAGACTTTTGCTTGAGCCGCTATCTTAGAAACCCAACTAACTTGGCTTATGATCGGAACGGCTCGGATGGGATCCGAGCTAGCTCAATAAAATGTTGGGTTTCTGATCTTTTTTGCTTGAGCCGGCTATCTCAAGGACCGAGCTAAGTCGACTTCTACTCAGACCGGCTTGGATGGGATCTGAGCAAGCATGACGAAGAAGTTAGCTGAAGCTATTTGATGGCTATTTTTTATTGAACAAACTTACAACTAGTGCTTTTTTGTAGCTGACCCATTTTTGAAATGAGTCGACGTATTTAATGAAATAGTGCTAGGTTATAAAGAATCTTTCAAAAATTAAAAATTATTTTTGAAATGTCGAACCCCAACCCATCAGCCCAAAACATAATTAAAAGAATTAAGCATTCTCTAGTAGGATCTAGAATTATGAATTAAAGATCCTAAGACAAATTCATAATTCTATGGATTAAAGGATTAGATGAATTAGGCCTAAGGTCAGTTAAAGAAGGGATTAATCTAAAGTAGTTGATCAAATCTAACCAAGTGTTGACTTAGATTAGATCAAGGACACTCTAGGCTCAACTTCAATAGTTGTAGTTGAATGAGTCCATGTCTTTAACAAGACCAAGATGGACTTAATTTATGGCTAAGCGATCTATCTTGTAATTACTAGGTTGATCTGATTAAACCTAATTAACCAGTTGGTGTGTAAAGTAAGTCTGGCAGTTTAGACTAGTGATTTTTAACTGGGAGCTACTCGCACTGATTCAATCTTTGATGAGTTAATGGCATATCCTTTTCATTGATCTCACTTACCTAACCAATATGGTTGATTAGTATTTGATTAGATCATTTTATGATTTGAGCTGATCCGTGTCACTAGGAATTAGTTTGATTGATTTCAATTCAGTAAGACTGAATTAGCTATCCATGGACCAAAATTGATCCTAGTCCTCATTAATTGACTTGTTGAAGTTAGTGGAAGGATGTGACTTGGTGAAGTCAGTGGAAGAAATATGGTCCATGTCCTTTCTATCTCAAAACATAAGTAAATTAAATCCTCTAAATTATTAGGTCCTGAAAATGATAAGGTGTTGAGAAATGTGTTCCAAAGCCATTCATTAGCCTATTGATGGTTGAGCTACATTGTATCTATAATTGATTCATTAATAAATAAAATATATTTTTGATATTTTTCATCATAAAGTATTCATCTTCTAACAAACTTCATTATTGTGATGAAGTCCTTAGGATTATTTAGCTTTGATAAAGAGAGAATTTATCGATTAGTTTTTAAATTTGTTCACGACCAAATGATAGGCTGTTAATTAGGATGATAGCATCTATTGAGCATAGGTCATTGTATGCCATATCAGTTGGTTGTCCTCTTAATCAAGGAGTGTGGAGACACTGGTATGGCATAGAGATGAGATGTATGGATACATCATCATTGAACCTGACCAACTTCAGAGCATTTTGCGATCGAGAATCTCTGATGGGATATAGGTATAAGTGTCTCTTAGATCTGAGATCATCTCAGTGACTTGCAAGCAACTCACTATGCTTTGGTACTGGAATAACTGAATTTCTAATTTAGTAATGGAAGGCTTCTAGGCACAGCAAGTACTTGTGAAGTCAATGTGTGATCAAGATGAAATTGACCACTCCAAGAGTTGGAGAAGAAGGTATCACTATATTTCAATATAGCAAAACCTTTGCTAGGATAATCCATTAGATGGATTTGGTATTTTAAAATACAATGTGGACAACTTGATTAGAGTTGATAGTTGAACTCTGAGGTGTCCTAAAAGAATTTTGGTCAAGGAGATGAATTATATGGAAACTATATCCTCATGGGTTCTAAGGATGTTGTTCTACACATTCGATCTATCTCACCGTCGAGTACCATTACTAGATGGTTACTTCGATCAGTACGGAAATCTATTCCTATGCTACTAGCTTAGGTTTGAACATATGAGCTCACACATATTAGAGCTCATGATCTAATTGGATAGTTGATCAACGATTGGAAATCTTTCTAGGGTTAAACAATCAATACGATTGATGTTTAACCTAGTGCAAACATTGCAGGAGGATCGATTAGCAATTAGATTACTAATTAGCTTAATTTGATAAAGCTAGAGAGCTAAAATTAAGTCTAATTAAATATGATTTAATTAGATTTAGTTTTGGCTTGATTGGATCAAGTTCAATTGGCTTATTGGATAAGCCAATTGCAAGGAAAAACTATCCTAGTTCAACTAGGACTTGGATCAACCCAATTTTCTAATTTGATTAGAAAATTAAATTAAAATTAAATCTAATTTAATCTAATTTAATTAAATTTATAATTAGATTAGAATTTAATTTAATTTGATTGATTTGGTTTTGATTTAATTTAGTTTGAGAAACCATGTTTGACCAAGTCATAGATGGAATCCTAGTGAGACTAGGATTCCACCTTGTGCCACCTTAGCCCTCCACGCCCCATGCCCTCTTTCTCTCTTTATTTTGTGTGACAAAACCTCTCTCCCTGATAGTCATGCATGCCTCCTCTCTCCCTCTCTTTCTCATATAGTAATTGGGTGGAGGACCAAGTCAAGGGTAGTAGTTTGTTTGTTTTTGGATTCTATGAGATAGAATCCTAACAAACCTAAACTCTTTCCAAAAGGTGTGGCCCCTTCTCCTACATTTTTCACTCCTATTCCATGATGAGAAAGGCTCTCTTTGTGCATGTATTCTTGCTTGATTCACCAAAAAAATATCAGAGGAGGGGCGCCCAACCATAACTAGTCCTTCATTTTCTAGTTTTTGACCTAGACAAGGACTCTTCTTTTTCTATAAATTTAGGATGAATTTTGGCCTGATTTTTTTTTGAAACAGATCTTTAGGATAATTTTGGGGTGTAGAAAAATTAGAGGGAGAGGATCCTTGGTCATTGGGATTCCATAGATACCAATCAAGATATCTAGGTGAGAGAAAAGAGAAGAAGAAGAGGATCTTCTTCTAGGATAGTTTTGATTTTCTCTTCTCCTCCTCCTTTTGAGATTTTTTTGAGAGTCTTAGATTTGAAATCTTTTCTCTTTCTTTTGATATTTTGGAGAGTCCATGTCTTGAAGAAGAAAAAATCAAATCGATCGTCGAAGAGAGATCAACATAGTACTAGCATACTGTGTTGATTTCCAGCATCAGGATATCAAATTATGTTCGTGGACTCGTGTGGACGACTCCTAGAGGCTAGATGCATGTGTAGTTTGTGACTTCATCTTCAAGCCTAGACTAGTAAGTTAGAACATCTAGCTTGCTAAGGTATCAAATCTAATCTATTATTCTATAGCTACATTAGATGTAGTATTGTAGCATGTTAATGAGATCAACATGTTAATCTTTTCTTTATATTTCTAATTTTTGATTTAAAATCATATCTTGATCATATAATAAATCTTAGATCTAATATTTTTTTCATATTTATTTAAATAAATATTTAATTTATTTAAGTTTTTCACTATCTAATCTTGAAAAAGTTTCAAGATCTACCTGTGAAATCTTAGATCTGGTTCCTTCAATTGATATCAGAGCCTAGGTTCGTATTACATAATTTTCTTGAGCATGTTTATATTATTTTTTAAATTATATATAATTTATAATTTAATTATTAAATTTAAAATTAAAAATTTAAATCTTACGAACTATCATAAGATTATCCTGCTGTAAGGTTTACCCCTTATAGTGAAAAGGTTATCTTAGTTCATGATGATCTGCTTCTCATTATAAATTTATTAGATTTAATCTAATTTTATTTATAATTTAATAGATTTAAAATAGTTTTAAATCTAAAAATAATATTTTTAGATTGCACAGACTGCTATAAGGTTGTCTTGCTATAAGGTTTATCCCTTACAGTAGTAAGGTTGTCCTATTACGTGCTGATCTAAAATATTGATCATAAAATTTTAGATTAGATCTAAAAAATTTTATGATCTAATTAAAAATATTTTAATTTAATTTTAATCATTATAAATATATTAGATTTGATCTAAGAAGATTTATGATTGATTGGTGTTGGAACTATTTCAATTACAAAAACTTGTTTAGATTAGATCTAAAGTAGATTCATGCTTATGTTACTTGCATTTTGATTATAAATCAAACATGCAACTTAGTTGATAGAACCATATTATAAAAATATTTTATAAATATAAAAATTGAAAAGCTGAACCCCAACCCTCAGTCCAAAAATTAAGAATTAAGAAGTTGTTTGATTAGGATCTAGGATTATAAATTGAAGATCCTAAGACATGAATCATAACACGTTGGGTTAAATGAGTTAGTGGAGATTAGGTCCATTAATTGAATTAGACCTAGGGTTAGATTAAAAAATGGACTTAATTAGAGAATTGACTAAATCTAATCAATTATTGTCTTAGATTAGGTCAAGGATTTTCTAGATTAATTACAATAGTTGTAGTTGGTCAAGTCCATGTCTTTAACGAGACCCAAGATGGACTTGATTCTTGGCTACGTGGTCTAGCTCAAACTATTAGGTTGATCTAATTGAAACTAATTAAACCAGTTGGTGTCTAAGGTAAACAAGATCGGTGGTCTTTAATTGGTAACCTGCTTATCTGGCCATTTCTAGTAGTGTTTAAGGCAAGCTTTGGCAGACCCTCCCACAAGTCGAACTTATCTGGCCTCTTGGTGAAATTATATTTTGATCGGATCATTTGACTATTCGAGCTGAACCATGTTAGCTAGGTAAATCAGTATGACTAATTTAGGTGCTCCTTGACCAGCCTATTAATGGTCTCCCTTAAGCTGACTTGGTGTTGTCAATGGGAGAATCATGACAAGCTGATTCTTCTGACCTTCCCTCTTCTTTAAAAATTAAATCCTCTAAAATTATTAGATCCTTAAAATGAATTAGTTATAGTGATAACTAGATTATAGCCTTCCATTAAGTGGATGATAATGGGTCCATCAGTTGGATAATCATTGGAGGCCCAAAGGCCTGATGCTTATCGGCTGATAAAATTATCATTCATTATATAATTTCTTGGCTACATCTTTCTAAATGGTGGTTAGGTTAGCCAACCAAAGTTGTTTCTAATCAATCATTGGTTAGATGGGCCAGGTATGGTCATGTTAATGGTTGGACCTAACTAAAACTTTTCAGTGCAGGCCAAAGCCTATAGATGATGGACTGAAAAAAAATTTAATTACTAGAAATTATTTAGAGAAATAATTCGTTATGAACCTATCCTTAGATGCACATGGGTTGGCCAACTAAAGTTGGGCTCATGTGCAGTCTATATGGATTCTAGTACCCACTAAAGAATTAGGATAATTTCTCGAATTGGAGGTAGACGCTATGAATTCGAATAAAATAGTGGAAGAACCTTTTGATTAAAGTTCAAAACTTTAGGTTTAATGAATCAATTACTAATTAGATTTTAATTTTTCTTTGTGCAGATATGGCCACTTTTCTATCGCTCCAATCATTGTTGGATAATGATAAGTTGGTGGGACCTAACTTTGATAGCTGGTATCGAAAATTGAAGATAGTCCTGGAGCATGAACGGATCCTATATGTGCTGACGGATCTTGCACCTGAGGAGCCAGCTATCAATACACGTGGAACAATTAGAGACACTTACCAAAAGTGGCTCAGTGATCGGACCATGGTAGCTGCATCATGCTGGCTGCCATGAGCGATGAGTTCAGTTGTAGATTTGAGACAACTCAATCAAAAGACATGCTTCAAGTGTTGGAGGATTCTCCTTTAGCACACCCAATGATGTGAAGAGGCACAAGATTAGTTGTGCTATCTTCAATGCCAGAATATGGGATGGTGCCTCCGTCATTGATCATGTATTGTACATGATCGAGCTGATAGAGCGATTGAGCAAGCTTGAATTTTTCTTGCATAAACAGCTTGGAAAGATTGCAATACTAAACTCATTGCCCAAGTCCTTTCTCTCATTCCTTACTCATTTCAGAATGACAAAGTCTAAAGTAGACTACCATGGGTTATTGGGGTTACTTCAGAACTTTAGGAAGGATCACCAACTCCATAAGGAGTCGGTGAACATAGTGGGAGGTTCATCTTCTAGTTCTCGACTCTTTAGGAAAGGAAAGAAGAATAAGAAGAAGAAAGCTAAGAAGGTGCAAGTTTAGGCTGGCACATCTATGCAGGGCCAGACCAAGAAGATCAAGCCCGATAAGAGTCAAGCTGAATGATTCTTTTGCAAGAAGTGAGGGCATTGGAAAAGAAACTATCCTCAGTACATTGCCTCTCTGGATCCGAACAGGAAGAGAAAGAAGCAAGCTATTGCTGGGCAAGGTATTTATATGATAACTCCTTATAATTTCTCTATTTGTGATATTACTGATTGGGTATTGGATACCGATTGCCCTTACCATATTTGCAATCATTGTAGGGGTTGTTGTGAGGATTTGTGCTGCTCCCAAGCCTTGAGAGGCCACGGGAGGAGTCAGGGTGTTGGCTCCAAAGATTTTAGGAACTTGGTTGGTGCTTCGGAGACCTGGGATACAAGGTGAAGCAAGAAACCAAAGTCAAAAAATCAAGACTACAGAAAGAAGATTTTTTATAGGTTAGCTAGCTCAGTTTAAAACTAGATCGGCTAAGTCTCAGTGCATAAGCAAAACAGAGAGTTGCACGTTCAGAACTGCTGACATGGCATAGGATCAGGCCAGTTCAGTTGCAGACTGAGCCAACCCAATGGAACTTAGCCGACTCAGTGCACGGGCAAAGTTACATGAGGGTCTATTTTGGGCTAGGGTCTAGGTTAATCCTAGCGGCCTAAAGATCTGGTTTGAGAGGTCTTAAGGAGGCTAATTCATGTATGGGTCGAGTCTAGATCCAGAGGATGAGAGCATGGGATACATGGGTGTACATGGGCTCGGTGAGTGCTTTCATATATTGGGTTAGCCGAAGAGTTTTTTGGTCAGGCCTAATGGCTATGTATAAATACATAGGTTGTATTAGGATTTTCAAGGTTGGAATCAATACAGACCTTTTCTCTCTTAACTCTCTTCTTCTCTTCTCTCTAGAGTTGCCGCCCTAGAGTTCTTGAAGAAGCCCTAGAGAAGGGAGGCGTCTCCCTCAAGCCCAAGGAGGAAGGCGCCCCATCACAAATCCAATTGGAGGATCGATGGTGTGCTGCCCATAGAGAATGTCACAGGTTTCTTCAGATCCATGCTAAAGGTCAGGAGGTTCCGCAACATGATATCGATGCTGGTTATGTCAAGAATGATTGGCATTCGAGCGATATCATGGGTCTATAATTTAGAATTAGAGCTAAGTGATGCCTGGAATGTTGTGGACGATAATATGGTATCAGAGCTAGATTTCGAAGCCTGATGGTGCATGGAAGGGAAGGAGAAGTCGTACAAGTTGAAATCAGAAATCTGCACAAGGATTCCACGATATGTCTTAAATCTAACTTGTTATTACTATGGTTTGGCTAATCAGGAGCAGCAAGTTGAAGGTGGAGGTTGAGAGGATTAATGGAAAAGGATTTTCTCAGGGTGGAAGAATTTGGTGCATGATTTGCTGATCGATCTTGATGGAAAGGTCAGGGTGTATGATGGTTATGTGATAGGTAGGGAGTGCTGGAGTGCTGCAAAGTGCTTCCCTAAAGATGTACGACTGAGAGAGGCTCGGTGATGCAGCAGCCGAGGAAGGTATCTCAGCAAAGAGCATCAGGGTTCTCTAGAAAGATTGGTAGTGTAGGGCTGTAGAAGAGAGGTTTTCTAAGGGGTAATGATCGATGAAAGACTGAAGAAGTGACTATATGTCCTTTGTGTCTGGAAGGTGGGGAAGTAGACGAAGATGTATTCAGCGGTTTGACCAGACCATAGATTTGCAAAGCTGTGGGAGTGATGGAGATGGATGATCCATGGAGGTCTAGCAGGTTAGGGCTAGGCAGCTATAGAGCAGCACAGAGATGAGTCAGAGAGTGCTAGAGTGCTACTACAGGAGCACTTTCTTGGAGGCATAGGGGCTGAGAGAGCCTCGGTGGTGCAGCAGCCGAGGAGTGTATCTCAATAGATAGTGTCAGTGGTATCTTAGAAAGATCGGATGCTGGTCTCAGGGAGAGCCAAGGGTCTCAGGGAGCGTCAGGAGATCTCAAACAGTCGAGAGTATCATGGATCAGGTTTCTTCTATAGGGGCACCAGGGAGAGTCACGGTTCAGGTGGAGGATGGTTCTCCGGATGCAACTGAAGCAATGGCTGGTGTAGGGGAAGAAGAGAAGGACTAGGGTGGAATTTTCAAGGGTTCAGTCACTGATTTTAGAAGTGTTGGATGAGCTCTTGAGTTTTGGAGGTGTCCGCGGGTTGCGGAGGTATCCAAAATGGCTTCGAAGGGGTCCACGGAGCGTGGAGGATTTGAAAGGGCAGTGATGGTGTTTGAGGTGCAATGGCAAGTTCAGCAATGTAGCGTTGGATGGTTGGCCTCGAGGGACTTGGTGATAGAGTCGGCTTCTATGGCATTAGGTAGACTTTGGATATAGATGGAGCTCTAGAGAGGTGGCTTCATAATTGGAGAGAAATTTGAAATGAGTTCAAAGCAAAGGGGTGTGGGAAGATCGATATCCAAGCACCAGCATCGGAGATGCATAGTTCCAAGTGGAGTGGCATGTGTAAGAGGACAGGCATAGTTCTGAGGAGACCATGTTAGGGTTTACAGTGAGTGCTAGTATAGGAATGCTGTGGGTTCTCTAGAAAAGTTTAGAAAAAGTGATGCAGCTGCTAAGTAGAAGGGATCCTACAATTTCAGGATGGTGCGGAGGTGCAAGCATAGGTCTTCAATGATGGAGATGGTTATCCCAAAGGCCTCAAGGGTGCACAATAGTTGAAGAGGTTTGGCGGAGGTGATGATTGCACAAGGGGCTATCGAGTGTGCAGGGACAATGGGATCATGTAGGAGGTCATTGCCGAGAGGTTTGCCAAGGCTTGGGGCACCAAGGTGGAGATTGTGAGGATTTATGGTGCTCCCAAGCCTTGGAAGGCTATGGGAGGAGTCAGAATGTTGGCTTCGAAGATTTCAAGGACTTGGTTGGTGCTTCGGAGATCTAGGACACAAGGTGAAGCAAGGAACCAAAGTTGGAGAATCAAGACTATAGAAAAAAGATTTTCTATAGATTAGCCGGCTCAGTCCAAAATTAGGTCGGCTAAGTCTCAATGCATAGGCAAAATAGAGAGCTACGTGTTCAGGATTGCTGGCATGGCACAGGATTGGGCCAGCTCAGTTTCAGACTAAGCCGACCTAGTGGAACCTAGCTAGCTCAGTGCACGGGCAGAGTTACGTGAGGGTCTGTTTTGGGCTAGGGTCTGAGTTGATCCTAGGGGTCTTAAGGCCTAGTTTGAGAGGTCTTAAGGGGTCTAATTCATGTATGGGTCAGGTCTACGTCCAGAGGATGAGAGCATGGGAGACATGGATGTACGTAGGCTCGGTGAGTGCTTTCATGTATTGGGTTAGCCGGCGAGTTTTTTGGTCAGGCCTAATGGCTATGTATAAATACGTAGGTTGTATTAGGATTTTCAACGTTGAAATCAATATAGACCTTTTCTCCCTCAACTCTATTCTTCTCTTCTCTCTAGAGTTGCTGCCTTAGGGTTCTTGAAGAAGCCCTAGAGAACGGGGGCATCTCCCTCAAGCCCAAGAAGGGAGGCACCCCATCATAGATCTAGGTGGAGGATCGGTGGTGTGCTGCCCATAGAGAATGTCACAGGTTCCTTCAGGTCCATGCTAAAGATCAAAAGCTTTTGCAACATGATATCGGTGCTTATGATGTCAAGGATGATTGGCGTTCGAGCGATATCATGGGTTTACAATTTGGCATTAGAGGTAGGTGACAACAATAGTTGTAGGTCAATAGGAGATTCGAGCAAGTTGAAAGGTTCCTGAATGTTGGAGATGAAAGACTAGTTCCGGTTCTAGCTTTAGAAATTTTGAAACTTATATTTAAGTCCCATATCATTGTTCTTAGTGATTTTTATTTTTGTCCTAGTTTTTTTTTAAATATCATTTCTATAGGCCTTCTAGCCAAAAATGATTATGAAATTTTAATAAAGAAACAAGTTTGTAATATCATTATGAATGGTGCTACTATTTTCTGTGGACATTTAAACAATGGTGTATATATGCTATCACAACCTGTTAACGTAGTCTATTCAACCGGCAATAACCCTAGATTAGATAGTGTGTAAGATATCTACTTATGGCACTATAGGCCAGGTCACATAAACAAGAATAGGATAAATATGTTGACTCAAGTGGAAATCCTTGAAGTCAGTAATTGTGAATCACTTTCAACCTATGAGTCCTATCTTTTTGGTAAAATGACCAAGTCACCTTTTATTGAAAAAGGTGAGAGAGCCACTGAGCTCTTAGGTTTAAAACATACTAATGTATGTGGACCAATAAGCATAAGTGCCAGAGGTAGATATGTCTACTTTATCACTTTCATAGATGATCTATCCAGATATAGATAGGTCTATCTGATGAAACATAAATTGGATTATTTTGAAATGTTCAAATAATTCTAAAGTGAAGTAGAAAAAACAACTAGAAAAGTATTAAAACTCTTCGATCTGATCGAGGAGGGAAATATCTTTTCGGTGAGTTTCTCACATATCTAGAAGAGAATTGGATTCTCTCGTAATGGACTCCTCTAGGAACACCACAGCATAATGGTATCTAAAAGGAGAAATCAGACTCTATTAGACATGGTCCGATCCATGATGGATTTTACTAGCTTGTCAATATCATTCTAGAGATATGAACTAGAATCGGCTTGTTATCTATTAAATAGGATTCTAAGTAAGTCTATAGTTAAGACTCCATATGAGATATGTGTGAGCTCAGAAGTAGCACTCCCAAGTCTTGGAAACATGAGAAGATAGATCATAGGAAGACAGGAGCGAGCCGAAAGAGAAATTAGCTATCCTAACAAAGTTTAGAAGCTTGGCCAGCTCACCCTAAGACTAAGCCAGCTAAGTTGGAAACTAGGCTAGCTTAGTCCAGGACTGGGTCGACTAAGTGTCAAAAAAAAATTCAGACAGAAAGCAACATTTTTGGGCAATTGGCATGGTACACAACTAGGTCCGCTCAGTCCTCGCAGGTTAGCTGGCTTAGTCTGAAACTGGGCCGGCTCAATTTTCGTAGATTATTATTTTATGTTTGTGGGTTGTTTGAATTTGGAGAGTTTTTCTATGAGCTTGAGCTTGACCCTTTGTAAAGTATATATATACTGAAAATAGGTCAAGATTGTAAATAAGGCTGAAATATACTGAATAAAAGCTCTTTTGTTCCAAAAATCTCTTCTTCTCTATTTTTTGAATTATTTGATTGTGCTTTCATAAAAATCTCTGAGAAGTACTTTCTTATTGCTTGGATAATCACTAGCAGCCATGTCGATCCATGTAGGAAGAGCGTGCATTTTCGATAATTGGTATCAGAGCAGTGTTGCATGGAAGGAAGGAAGACACCTAGGATTTACTACACCTAGGATTTATCCTAAAACTTTTAGTTTGCTTCGTGGTTGTCTCTAGATTGAGGTGGAGATTGTTTACACGGAGGAACGGTGATATAGAAGTTTGAAAAGAAGATCTAGGGCTACTTAGATCTTCTTTGAAGGATAGTTTTGCTAGTGTGTGAGATCATGAAGGATGTTAGTGATTTGTTCTTGACTTGTTTGAAGTCATGGGATCAAATGAATTCAAGGTGGATTTTTAGAAGTTCGACAGCAAGAAAAACTTTACTCTATGGCAGCAAAGAGTAAAGGACTTATTAGTTCAGCAGAGGATCTACAAGGTCTTGACCAAAGAAAGGTCGGAAAAGATTAGTGCTGAGGATTAAGAAGAGTTGGAGAAAATTGCTTTTAGCACAATCCAAATGTGCTTGGCCAATCAGGTTTTGCTCAAGGTTTGCATAAAGACTATGGTAAAGGGGCTCTGGGAGAGACTGAAGAACTCATATATGGAGAAAACATGATGAACAAGCTATGGTTGAAGAAATAGTTGTATAGTCTGAGGATGCCTGAAAGTGGAGATTTTATTGAACATATCCAAAGGTTCAATCAGATTTGTTATGAGGTGATGAGTTTGGATGAGAAGATCAATGAGGATCGGACATTATTGCTATTATGTTCTCTCATAGGTTCGTATGATGGTCTCATAATAACTTTAGTTTATGGAAAGAAGATCCTAAACTATGAAGAGGTTGTTGGTGTGCTCAGATCAAATGAGCAAATGGAAAAGATCTGCAAGAGAGACCCTAAATCTAAGATCTTGGCTGTGAACGAAAGATAGGAAAGATCAAAAGAAAAGATAAGAGGAAAATCTAATGGTAGGTCAAAGTCTCGCGATCAGAGGAAGATGTCATTGAAATGTTATAAATATCATCAACCTGGACACCTAAGGAGAGATTGTTCCCTTTTGAGATCAAAAAAAGGAAAGGCTAGCAAGGGAGATGATACAACTTCTATGAGCAATGGAGAAACCTGCTAGTTGTATCAGATGGATTCACAGAGTATGATACTTCTCATCGGGAGTGATTTGCTACCTACCAGAAGGCCGATGGTGGAAGTGTCAGTCTTGAAGATGATCATCCATGCAAAGTAGCTAAAATTGGCTCTATTAGGGTGAGGATATATGATGGGATCATTCGTACATTATCAAATGTCAGATATGTACCAGATTTAAAAAAAGAATTTGATTTCTTTGGGTTACTTAGAGGAGCAGGGTTTTGCTTTTAGTAGCCAGGCTGGGAGTGAATGTCTGAAAATTTTCAAGAAAGCTTTGGTGGTGATGAGAGGTAGAAGACTGAGCAACAATCTTTATAGAATAGAAGGCTCAGTGGTGAATGATAGTGTAGAGGTGCTAGTAATGGCACAAAAGGAGCAAATTTCATATCGACTGTGGCACTATCGGATGGATCATATGAGTGACCGTGGGCTCACTGAACTAAGCAAAAGATGTGTGGGGACTAGCTCCTATATCAGCTAGAGATGGGGCAAAATACTTTATCAATTTCATTAATGATTTCTCAAGGAAGGTGTGAGTTTATCTGATCAGAGAAAAATCAGAGGTGTTTGTCCGGTTTAGAGTCTGGAGAGCTGAAGTAGAGGAGTTAGGAAAACAGGTGAAGTGTCTGAGGTCGGACAATGGAAGGGAGTATACTAGCCTAGAGTTAGGAGGTACTGTGAGGAAAATGGTATCAAATGCCATAACACAATGAAGATGACTCCCCAGCAGAATGGTATCATAAAAAGGATGAACCGGATACTGATTGAGAAGGCACGAAGTTTGAGGCCATAGACATCACTCCCAAAGTTCTTTTGTGGTGATGCTCTAACTTTTTCTTGTTTTCTTATGAATAGGTCCCCTCATTATAAGTTGAATGGAGGCATTCCGGAGGAGATCTAGAGTGAAAAAAAGGTGAAGCTTGGCCACCTGAAAGTCTTCGGTTGCATAGCCTTTGCACATGTGGAAGCAACCGAGAGGAGCAAATTGGATCCAAAATCTCAAAAGATGATATTCATAGGGTATCTACAAGGTGTCAAGGAATACCTACTGTGGAATTTTCAGGCAAGAAGTCAGTGATCTGCAAGAATGTTATCTTTGATGAGAAGAGCATCTTGAGGAGGCTTGGGATAGATGAAACTGGAGAAACGAAGATGAACAGCGATGGCCAGTTAGAGAATGATGGCATGTAGGTTACATCGAGTGTTCCTGTTGAGGTAGAGCTGGACAAAAAAGTATTGTCTCAAACTAAAAATCAGCATGGAGGGTCGGTATTTCGACAGATGTGCAGGAGCAGCCACAGACATCAGGCAGAGATGTGCTAGTGGGAGTGGCTTTGCACAAGCTCCAACGTACTATTAAGAGACTGGTTAGATATGGCACTGATGAGGTTATCTCCTATGCACTCATCACTGCTAATGGAGATCAAGAGAATTATGTAGAGGCCATGGAGAGTGAGGATCATGATTCATGGATACAAGCCATGATGGAGGAGATGGAATCACTTGAGAAGAATCAAACATGATAGCTGATGGATCTTTCAGACGGTGCTCAACCTATTGGCTCAAAGTGGGTGTTCACAAAGAAAGAAGCACCTTCAAAATAAGATGGAGTCAGATTCAAAGCAAGGCTGGTAGCAAAGAAAAACTCAAAGGAAAATGATTGGCTACACAAAAATTTTCTCTCCTATGGTGCGTCATATATCTATTTGAGTTTTGCTATCACTGGTGGCATAGCATAACATAGAATTGGAATAGATGGATGTGAAGATGGCCTTCCTTCATAGGACTTTGGAGGAAAGAATCTACATGAAGCAGCCAGATGGTTTCATGGAGATGGGATAGGAAGAAAATGTGTGTTTACTCATGAAGTCTTTGTATGGCTTGAAACAATTCCCTCATCAGTGGTATCAAAGATTTGATAGCTTTGTCTTGAGTCTGGATTTCAGTAGATGTGAACATGATTGTTGTGTCTACGTCAAGGATGCAGATGATATGCTCATAGCCAGTAGAAGCATGGATGCTATGAAAAGGTTGAAAAGGATATTATCATATGAGTTTGAGATGAAGGATTTGGGTCCAGCTGAGAAAATCCTTAGAATGGAGATTTGCAGAGATAGGTGCAAAGAAGTTCTATTTATCACAAGAAAAGTATGTCCAAAAGATTCTAAAGAGGTTTGGGATGGAGAAGGCCAAACCTGTAGAGATGCGATTGCCGAGCCATATCTGTCTCTCCAAGTCATAGAGCCCCCAGTCAGAAGAGAAGAGAGAGAACATGAAATGAGTCCCTTATGCAAATGTTGTAGGTAGTGTGATGTACACTATAGTGTGCTGTACTGTAGACCAGATATAGCACATGCAATGAGCACGGTTAGTAGATTCATGGCTAACCCTTGGAAGGAACATTGGAAAGCATTGAAATGGATATTGAGATATCTACATGGAATAAGGGATTATGGTTTAGTGTTTGGTGGGCAGTCGAAAGGATTTGGAGAATAATCTGTGAAGATGTGTGAAGGTTCAGATCCTCTGGAAGGGTTTGTTGATGTTATGCTGATGATCTTAATACATGGAGATTACTGGATACCTCTTCTGCGTATATGGCAGATCGGTGTCTTGAAGATCAATTCTTCAGCCAATCACCGCCTTGTCTACTATAGAGGTCAAGTACATTGGGATAAGGAAGGCTGTAAAGAAAGCCCTTTGGCTTAGGAGGCTGATTGATGAGTTGGGCGTGGAGTAGAGCAAGGTTACACTATTCAATGATAGTTAGAGTGCACTGTTGTTGGCACAAAACCCAATCTATCATGCGTGCACAAAGCATATAGATGTGAGGTACCACAAGATCAAAAAATTGATGGAGGAAGGTGAAGTGAAACTGATGAAGGACTATACCAAAGAGAATCAGTCTGATGCACTTATGAAGGTACTCCCCAAAGATAGTTTTCAAAGATGTGTGGCATGGATGGATTTGTTGAGAAGAGAAGAGTTCACAGGGACATGGAAGCACCAAGGTGGAGAATGTGAGCTCAGAAGTGGCGCTCTTAAGTCTTGAAAACATGAGAAGATAGGTCATGGAAAGACGGAAGCAAACCAAAAGAGAAATCAGCTCTTCTAGCAAAGTTTAGAAACTAGGCCGGCTCACCTTGAGATTGAGCCAGCTAGGTTGAGAACTGGGCTGGCTCAGTCCAGGACTGGTTTGGCTAGGTCTCAGAAGAAAATCCAAATAGAAAGTAGTGTTTTTGAGCTATTGGCACGGTACACAACTAGGTCGGCTCAGTCTGAGAATGAGCCGACCCAATTGCAGGTTAGTCGACTCAGTCTGAAACTGGGTTGGCTCAGTTTTTGTGGGTTATTATTTTGTGTACATGGATTGTTTGGATTTAAAAAGTTTATCTATGAGCTTGGGCTTGACCCTTTATAAAGTATATATACTAAAAATAGGTCAAGATTGTAAATAAGGCTAAAATATACTGAATAAAAGCACTTTTTTTTCTGAAAATCTCTTCTTCTCTTCTTCTCTATTCCTTGAATTGTTTGATCGTGCATCCATAAAAATCTCTAAGAAGTACTTTCTTTTTGCTTGGCTAATCATGGGCAGCCACGTCGATCCGTGCGGAAAGAGCGTGCATTTTCGATAATATGGACAGGGCGTAAGCCAGCACTTTCATACCTTAGGATTTGGGGTTGTCCGACATATGTCAAACGGTTAATTATAGATAAACTTGGACCTAGGTCTAATAAGTGCATATTTATAGGGTACCCAAAAGAGACCAAAGGATACTATTTCTATCATGCTGATGAACAAAAAGTGTTCGTCAGCCTTAAGGCAACCTTTTTGGAGAAAAAGTTCCTTGGTGAAGAAACTATTGCCTCTAAGGTTGAACTTAATGAAGTTCACCAAGTAGAAAAATCGATACCTGTAGCTGAACCTGAGTCGGATTTGATTAGATTAGATCCAGAGCCCAGTGTACCTACAATATTAAGATAATTCAATAGAGTACTGCATCATCCGTACAGATACTATGATTTTTTGGTCCAAAATGGTGATCCCATCGAACTCGTTGAGAATGATGAGGATCCGATCACCTATATAGATGCTATGCAGAGATCTGATTTCGAGAAATGGCTTGAGGCCATGAAATTTGAAATAAAGTCCATGAAGGTCAACGATGTGTGGACATTGGTTGATCCACCTGAAGGGGTTAAACCCATTAGGTGTAAATGGGTCTTCAAAAGAAAAAGGGGTGTAAACAAAAAGATGGAGACCTATAAAGCCCATCTGGTTGCCAAGGGGTATCATCAACATTATGGTATTGACTATGATGAGATGTTTTCTTCTGCGGCAATGCTCAAATTCATTTGAATTATGCTTGCGATTGCTGCCCATCTGACATGAGATCTGGCAGATGGATGTGAAGACAGCTTTTCTAAATAGAGAGTTGACTGAAGAGGTGTATATGATACAACCTAAGGGATTCACATCCATAGATGAGTCCAAGGTGTGTAGGCTTTAGAAATCCATTTATGGATGGAAGCAGACATCTCAAAATTGGAACATGTATTTTGATAAAGTGATCAATACATATAGCTTCGTTAAGAATGAAGAAGAATCCTACATTTATAAATGGGCAAATGGTCTAGCAGTATTATTCCTTATTTTGTACATAGATGACATTCTCTCAATCAGGAATGACATCCCTGCACTATAGGGAATAAAAGTCTGGTTGTCATCACAATTCTCCATGAAGGATTTGGGTGAAGCATCCTACATCCTAGAGATGAAGATCTATAGGAATAGATTTAAAAGGATACTTGGTTATCCCAGTCCACATACATAGATACTATGCTGAAGAGGTTCAGCATGGAGAATTTTAAAAAAGGCTATCTTTCGATAGGCCATGAAATTTTTCTCTCTAAGAAGAATTGTCTGACAACTCCTAAAGAGAGAGAGCATATGAGTAGAGTCCCATATACTTCGACAGTAGGATCTATCATGTACACCATGACATGTACGAGATCAGACATGGCATACTCACTAGTAATGAGTGGATACCAGTTTGACCCTGGAGAAAACCATTGAAAAGTGGTTAAAACCATCCTTAAGTATTTGAGAAATACTAAAGATCAATGGTTGATTTATGGGGAGTCAGATCCAAAACTTGTGGGGTCAATTTGACGATGATGACAGTAGAAGCATGTCGGGATATATCTTTACTCAAAATGGTTGAGCTATCTCCTGGAAGAGTTCTAAGCAGCATACTGTGGCAGACTCTATTTGCAAAGTAGAGTACATGGCAGCATCAGATACCGTAAAGGAAGCTGTGTGGCTAAGAAAGTTTATCACTAAGCTCAGAGTAGTATCCTTCCTTGATGGTCCGATCTTGCTCTACTACAAGAGCACTGGTGCCATTGCTCTGGCGAAAGAACCGAAGGCACACCAACGAACAAAGCATATTCTATGCTGCTTATCACCAAGCTTGGAGTGGTGATGTTGACCTACAGAAGATCAATGAAAAGAAGAACCTGACCGACCCCTTCACTAAAGCTCTGGTGATAAAGGAGTTCAACAACCACAAGTCGAAGATGGGTATTAGATACTATGCCGAGTGGCTTTAGGACAAGTGGGAGTTGTTGAAAAATGTGTCCCAAAGTCAATCATTAGCCTGTTGATGGTTAAGCTACATTATATCTATACTTGATTCATTAATAAATAAAATATATTTTTGACATTTCTCATCACAAAGTATTCATCTTCTAACAAACTCCAATATTGTGATGAAGTCCTTAGGACTATTTAGCTTCGATAAAGAGAGGATTTATTGATTAGTCCTTAAATTTATTCATGACCAAATAATAGGCTATAAATTAGGATGATAGTATCTATCGAGCATAGGTTATTGTATGCCATACGGATTGTGTTGGTGCGAAATCTGATTGTCACCAGGGAAGTGTTGGAGTCGGAGAAGACAAGATCGCTGTCGATGACTTGCAAAATAAGTCTCATCCAGAGCCATGGGTAGTGGCTCCGGTAAGATCCTCCGACGATCAAGTCAGCTCTTTTAGCTAACAGAAATGGAGTGCTCAGTCAAGAAAGTTGCAGAGTCTTGGAAAGAAGAAGAAAGCCCCAAAAAAATGTATCTGGATGTCCCATTTGTTGATGGAGCTTGTAATAAATTGATAGCGACAACTGTAACTGTTGGTAGTGGGCCGCTTGGGACCATGTGGAGTTTGTTATGAGGGGTAGTATCTGTTGTTGTGACGTGCCAGTCCGTTGGGATTTAATAGTTGAAGTTTGGAGGAGTAGGCATCAGTTGGTGATGAATCTTTAAGTTATATCAACACCAAAGAAATTCGGACTGCTCTAAGGCAATCCATGTGTGAGTTGATTCGCGTTGTGTATGGAGCCAGATTCGAGGGGAGACCTCTCTAGGCGACTATCAGAAGTTCGATCAAGATGGGTTCAGGAGTCCTACGACTGGAGGAGTCTTTGAAGAAAGTCTGTTGGAGATGTTCGAATGTGGATCTGTTGGAGGAATCCAAAAGTAGGTCTGTTAGAGGAATCTACATGTAGATCCATGGGAGGAGAGACCTAAAAAAAAATTTGTCCAATGGAGGGATTCGACTGAAGGTGAAGTGACTGCTGGAGGAGTTCGGAAGAAGTTCGACTACTGGAGAAGTTCGGCTGCAGGAGGAGTCCGAAAGGATTTTGGTTGCTGGAGGAGTCCCGAAGGAGTTCGACTGCTGGAGAAGTCTGGAAGGATTCCAACAGCCAGTGAATCAAGAGAAAATCTGGTCTATTCAAGAGATGACCACTCCAAAAATAATTAAAATAGTTCACCACTTGAAGAAAAAGGTGGTATTCCTAAACCGCTTCATCTCGAGATCGGTCGAGCGATGCATGCCCTTCTTTCAAGTTCTCAAGCAGCCAAAGAGCTTCTACTGGATGACAAAATGCCAACAGAAATTTGAGGAGCATAAAAACTACCTCGGCTCACCCCCACTACTAGCAAAGCCTGAGCCAGGAGAAAAATTATTCTTGTACCTAGTTATCTCCCCAGCAGCTCTGGCAGTAGTCCTAGTCAAGGAGGAAATGAAAGTGCAGCGGTCGGTCTACTACATAAGTCGAGTCCTGAGGGATGCAAAGATCAGGTACTCTAAATTAGAAAAATTAACTTACTCTCTTCTAATTACTACCAAAAGACTCCGACCTTACTTTCTGGGGCACACTATAACTATCCTCATGAATCAACCAATTAAAGCAGTCCTTCATCGAATGCATGCCTTCAGAAGAATTGCAAAATGGGTAATCGAGCTTATAGAATTTGATGTCAACTAGCAACCTCGACCGTCGATCAAAGCACAGATATTAGTAAATTTTGTAAGAGAATGCACTATTCCAGATGAAGCCGACCTCAAATAGAATGAAATCAGCATTCCATGGTTACAACCAAGCCCCTATCTGAACAGGACCAGTCTGAAGAATCTAAAGAAATAGAACCTGATTCACCAGCAGAGCCCGAACCAGAATTAGTTAGACCAATACCCAAGATTGTTGCACCCTTTCCTAATAGACTTAAGTCCAATTGAAACTCAACCCAACTAGATAAAATTTTGGAAGTCTTTGAGCAGATAAAAGTAAATATTCCTTTGTTAGATATGATCCAACAAGTTTCATCATATGCTAAATTTCTTAAGGACATATGCACTAGGAAAAAGACTACTAATGTACCTAAGAGAGCCTTTCTGGCAACTAGCGTGAGTTCATACCTGTCAAACCTTGTGCCAGTGAAATACAAAGATCCAGGGTCTCCCACTATTTCTTGCATTGTAGGAAAAATCCTCATTAATAAGGCTCTATTAGATGCAGGGGCATGTGTCAATATACTACCTTATTTAGTTTATGAAAAGCTAGAGTTGGAAGAATTAAAGCCTACAGGAATGACTTTACAATTAATAGATCGATCTTTGAATGTTCCAAGAGGAACAGTAAAGGATGTATTAATTAAGGTTGGTGATTTCATCTACCTAATAGTCTTTATGATTTTAGAAATTGAACTTGTAATAAATCCAAATGGCCACATCCTAGTTATATTAGGTAGACCATTTCTAGCCACAGCCAATGCTCAAATCAATTGTCGAAATGGTCTAATGAAGCTTTCCTTTGCTAATATGACACTAAATATTTTTATCCTGTCTGAAACAAATCAAGTTAGTGATCTCAACTTAATACAGGGATAATGTTTATGAACTCATTAACCTGAGTGAAGAACAATCTAACATGAAACTATGGGTGAATCAAAACTATGAAGAATTTGAAGAGGTCAATGATTTAGCCACAGTCAATACGAAACTTAGATGGAAACCTTCAGTTAAACCATTGTCTAGACCATCAATGGAGGAAACACCCAAGATAGAATTAAAAACACTTTCCAAATACTTAAAATATGCATACTTAGGTCCATCAGAAACCTTGCCTGTAATTATTTCAGCAGATCTAGACCCTATACAAGAGGGAGAATTATTAACTATTCTTAAGGAGAATAAAGAAGCATTAGGATGGACCATGGTTGATTTAAAGAGTATTAGTCCCTTGATTGTTCAACATAGAACTCATTTATTAGAGGAAGCTAAGCCTAAATTAGATCCCCAAAGAAGACTTAACCCAACCATGAAAGAAGTTGTAAAGAATGAAATAATAAAACTCCTTGACAATGGAATAATATATCTAATCTCAGATAGTTCATGGGTAAGTCCGGTGCAAGTGGTACCCAAGAAGTTAGGAGTTACTATGGTCTAGAACGATAACAATGAATTGGTCCCAACAAGAGTTCAAACAGGATGGAGGGTCTACATTGACTATAGAAAATTAAATACGGCTATCCAAAAGGATCATTTTCCTTTACCCTTCATAGACCAAATGTTAGAAAGACTAGCAGGGCATGACTTTTATTGCTTTTTGGATGGATACTCGGGATATAACCAGATTCCTATAGTCCTTGAGGATCAAGAAAAGACCACTTTTACCTATCCATATGGAACCTTTGACTACAGACGTATGCCCTTTGGCTTATGTAATGCACCAGCTACTTTTCAAAGGAGCATGACTAGTATTTTCTTAGACATGGTTGAAAGGTTTCTTGAAATTTTTATGGACGACTTCTCCATCTTTGGATCCACCTTTACTGATTGTCTTCATCATCTTAAGCTAGTCTTAGAAAGATATAAAGAAAAGCATCTGGTTTTGAATTGAAAAAAATGCCAATTTATGGTTAAGAAAGGCATAGTCCTTGGTCACGTAATTTCAAAATGAGGAATACAAGTAGATAAAGCCAAGGTAGATTTAATTGAAATCCTTCCACCATCCAGATCAGTAAAAAAAATTTGCACTTTTCTTGGACATGCCGGATTCTATAGAAGATTTATCAAAAATTTTAGCAAAGTGGCTCGATCATTAACTAACTTGTTAGCTAAAGATGTCAAATTTGACTTCACACCTAAATATCTCGAGTCCTTTGAAAGTCTAATGAAAGAATTAACTTTGGCCCCAATTATTCATCCACCTATTTGGACTCAACCTTTTGTGCTCATGTGCGATGCATCCAATCATGCCATAGGGGCTGTTCTAGGTCACAAGATAGATAAGCTACCTCGAGTGATCTATTATGCTAGCAGGACTTTAAATGAAGCACAGCTTAATTACTCAACCACTATAAAAAAAAATTTAGCTATGGTATTTGCTTTAGAGAAATTTAGATCCTACTTAGTGGGTTCTCACATAATTATTTATACTGATCACTCAGCTATTAAGCACCTTCTCTCAAAGAAAGATGCTAAGGCACACCTAATTAGATGGATCCTTCTTTTGCAAGAATTTGATCTAGAAATCAGGGATAAAAAAAGTACTAAAAATATAGTGGTAGATCACTTATCTCATCTAGCAAGCACACCAACTGAAGAGATACCTGTTAATGAGTCCTTCCTTGATGAATAATTGTTATCAGTAACATCAAAACCTTGGTATGCTGATATAGTGAATTTCTTAGCCATTGGCCAAATTCCAATGCACTGGACCACATAGGATAAGAACAAATTTTTCCCTTAAGTAAAGTATTTTATTCAGGATGATCCATATCTATTCAAATAATGTTCTGACCAAATCATAAGAAGATGCATCCCAGATGAAGAAGTTAGGAGAATTTATTCTTTTACCATAATCAAGCTTGTGGTGGGCATTTTAGTGCTAAAAAGGCTACAGCTAAAGTACTTCAATGTAGATTCTATTGGTCCAACCTATTTAGAGATGCCCATGAATACTATAAAAATTGTGTTAGGTGCCAACAAATAGGATGAATCACAAAGAAATATATGATGCCTATGAATCCAATTTTAATTGTTGAAATATTTGATGTACGGGGAACAGACTTCATAGGACCTTTTCCAAAATCTTTTAGGAATGAATATGTTAGATATGTGTGCCCTAGAAGCCAGAATTGGTTGACACTTGTTATACACTTCTAAGGGCAAAATTATAATTTTGATTATAAATAATAAAATGGATTATTTTCTATCACAATGTATATTTAGTGTCAGTGATACATCCCTTGAGTTAATGGCAATGATAGTTCTTACTTTCAAGAGCTAAAAATTTAAGACATAATTTTTTATTATTAACTCATAAAATGCTCCTAACCATAGGATCATCATGAGGATGATGATTGATCTGGAAGGTTGGTGTACAATCGCTTCTTTATAGTGGATGAGTCTTGAGTCTACGGTGTAGAGACATCGAAGCGAGAGTACAGATACTCGTTAGAGAATGAGGGCACTGAGCATGACCACCTCGAGCAATCATTAGGAAGTCTACCTTCTCGTCGATGATTGGCTCGAAGCTGTAGTTCTGTGTCTGATTCTTTGGTCTAAGGTGCATTGGTAGTTCACCTTGAGGGTCGATAAGTGGTAAAAATATACTAATAAAAGTATTAAATTATAAAATAAATTAATCTATTTCTTTAGAAATTGATACTTTTATTAATCTTATATAGGATAGAAGGCCACCAATATGAAGAACTTATTTTTCTAATTCAGATGAAATAAATTTCAGGCAAAATGGACTTGAAACAAGTCCGAAATTAAATTTCAAAAAAAAAAAAAATTGGTTCGGTTCAAACCAGTCGGTTCAGAAAACTGGCTTCAGCAGACTGCCTAACTCGACCGTAGATCGATCCGTCGATGCAATGCTGACGTCAAGATGACGTCAGTATTTTTCGAGGCGCACAGTGGACCATCTAGAGGATAATTTGGGAATTTCACATGAAGAAGCGCGCTCTGATTGGCTGAAGAACATAGCGGTCCACACAACACCGAGCTCACGCATGGTCTATATAGGACAATTTTGGAATTTTGTCTGATCCAATGGGCGCCTTTTGCTGAAACTTGATCGGACGACCGAAAAGAAAGCACTGATGAATGGCATCCACAGCTTCCGATCGAGATCCAATGGCTGAGATTCATCTCGACGTTAAACTAAAGATCAGAAGGCCTCTTTCTACGCGATCGGATGGCCCAGATTCAATTCAATGGTTGATCCAATGGCTGGCATGAAATCCGACTTGATTTGGGTTATTTTAAGGGATTTTTAAGTGATTTTTGGACCATTTGATCAACATCCAATGATCAGAATTACCCAGATTCTTGTTTGAGTTGTTTTGGGAGTCTTAAATCTAATTTCTAAAGGAATTTAGAGAAGAATCAATTTTTTTTAGCCTATAAATACCTGTTGTTGCCGTAGAAAGAAGAGGGAAGTCAGAGAAAAAGAGAAAAAGGGAAAGAGTTAGAGAAAAAACGAAAAACAAAAAGAAAAAGAGAGGAGAAAGGTAGAAAGAGAAGAGTGATTTGTGAGAAAAAAAAGAGTTTTTGATTTTATTTGACGATCAAGACATCGATCAAGGAGCATCTTCTTCTTCACCAAGTTCTCCATGACAAGAGCAACGGATAATCAATTTCAGCAATCAAACGGTCTAATTTTTCTATGCTTTTTATTTTATTTGCTATTTTTGAATTTGTTATCATGAACTAAATTTTCTTTTACTAAGGCTAAGGTGTAGCCACTCTTTTGATGCAATATTCAGTGTGATTATTTTTAAATTTTATTCATGAGGAGTATATAAATCTGATCTTAATGCTTTTAGATTATTGGCCATCTTCTAATTGATCTGATGAACATAGATATTACGGACCAAGTACATCTATGTTATTGCTTCTTGATTATATACCTTGTATTATGAATCAAATTAGAATTCATATGCATGCTGGAATTTTAGTGTGCTTTGGACGTAGCGTATTTTATTTAGACGGTTTCACAAAACTTAATGCATTAATATTTATTTAAATTACACCTGGACCAAAGGGTAATTAATAAATATTGATAGTTTTGCTATGCCTGGACCAAAGGGTGGTGAATAAATTAGGAGACTCCACCGTCACATGAAATAAAATTAATCTAAAAATCTGAATATTGTATTGACTGAGTTGGTGAACCGATTGCCTTAGTAATCCATTACTCTTGAGTTTAAAATCCTAATAATTTACACTCTCTCTATTTTCTTAAAAAATTTTAATTATTTTTTTTATTTTGTTCTTTAATTTCTTATTCTCATAAATCAATCTTCTAAATAAAGTATAGGAAAGAGCTTTTCAGTACTTATTTTCCAATCCTCTAGGGATGATACTCTACTCATTCACTTTATTACTTGATTGACCGGTGCACTTGCCATAGCTATTAGCACGCATCAAGGGTGTTATAGTTTGACTACACCATGACTCGATCTCCTAGCCATTCGAAATCCTGAGGTGAATGTTGGCTATAGTATGTTCATTATAGAAATTGGATTGCACCAATAGAAAATCTATCTACTTCGGTAGATGAGGAGTAGCCCTATGATGATCATGAGAATCAAGTCCATAAGCCCATGGCCATGGTAGAGTGAAATAATAAAAAGAGTTTCTATTAAGATTTTCACATTGGACTTGAATCGAATGGTTAATCATATGATGGATATTAGGGTTTGACGAGATTACCTTAACCCCAATCCAGTCGGGGCTCAAGATAGAAGAACTTAATCACACAGGTAACTACATCGAGAGGTTTATTTTCAGTTTTGATGGATTGCCACCATATGCTACTAGGTATCACTGATTGATTTTGAGAGCAATTAGAATGATTTAGATGATCAATCATACTAATTGTCTAAATCAGAAAAGTTATGATCCATCAAAAGATATTTCGATGATGTCGATGATAGAGATCACGACATATCTCATTACCATACAGAACTGAACCTAACTAGGTCACATAAACAAAGATCTCAATCTGGATATCATCAATTGGACTAACCCAGTTTAGTTGATTTGAACTAGATTCAATTAGGTTCAAGAAAATCGTGCTAGCACACGATTGAGCCTAATGTTCTTCTTTAATTATCATTAAAGTTTGTCTTGACTGAGCCAAATATATCTGGACACACTCAGGTACCTTACTTGGTCTGACTGGAGCTTGTCCAGATCAGAAAAAGATTATCTTAATTTATGAGATGAATTTGAGATAACACCTACCATTTTTCATCACCTGCTAAATCTTATTTCGGACATTTGGTCAAACATTGACCTTTGACACTTAGACATCTGCCCATATGTTAAGCCATCATAGAAGAGAGTTCTTGGACCAATCCGACTACTAAAAGTAGATGGATAAGAGGTGCACGTCTAGGGAGGCATGCACGCATGGATAAAGCATCTGGAGCCCCGTATAGATGGAACTCCAGTTGCTTCGGGGATTCTACTTGGATGGCGCCTAAAAGACTGCTTTGACCCAGTCTTGGCACCATCTAAGGATGATTCAAAGGGGATCTCATTTGATTGGATCAGATGATGTCATTCCATCAATCAGATTTAAATCTGATTGCACAAAAAGCCATGATTGGTCGGGATGATGTGGCACTGCATGGTGCAATAGGGTCTATAAAAATCCTGTCTGCACCAAGATCAAAGAAGCTTGACACATTGTCCATGCCACAAGGCTACCCCTCTTCCTCCTCCATGCCACCTTCTAGTGTTCTCTCTCCTATTCATTCTCAATTATTTTTGGGCATAAGTTTATTGTGATCCAAGCAAGAGAAAGGCGACAGGAAAAGGAAGAAGGCAGCACTGCTGCAAGAGACAACTCACATATTCAAAAGGAGTTTTGAAGATCTTCAAAATCAGATCCAAATCTAATTTTTGAAAAAGTGATAAAGAAGAAGAAAATCTCTAAATCTTACCTGAGTAGATACTGGTAGAGGCCAGACACTTGCATGGCTAGATCCAGAACCTCAGGCAGACATCAGGATCATCATAGGATAATCAGATTACCCACAACAAGATAAAATTAAATTAGATTTAATTTATTTTTTATTTTATTTTATTTTTTTATTAGATAAATAATATCAAATCTAAAATATCTCAAATTTGATCTAGATCTAATAGAAAATTTTTAAAAATATCTCTCTTGATCCAATCAAATCTGAACGAACCTGATCTAGAAAACTAGATTTTTCATTCAACTGGTATCAGAGTCAGATTGCATTTTCTATTAGATCTTATTTTATTTAAATTTTAATCTAATAATTTGATAATTTTAGATGTCACATTAGATGTGATTAGATCTAAAATTATAAATTAAAAAAAAATTAAATAATTTAGATCTAAGTTGTACAAGATGCATGACTAGTTGTTGAATAGAATTATTTTATATATAGTTTAGCATGATCATAATTTAATTTAATTAATTATAATTTTTAGATTTAATTATTTACTATTTTTTTAATATTATAAATATTATAATAGAATCTAAAAAATAGAAAATAAAATTATTTAATTTTTGTTCATATGAGATATGATGAATGCATGTTTAGACTAGTTTTAGAATAGTTCTACATAATTATCTAGAATAGATTTTAATTTGATATGATCAATTTAAATTTGATTTTTTAGATGATTAAGAGATAATTTAGATCTAAAAACATGCATGATATGATACATGAAGATGTATGCAAAATATGTTTATAGTTAGATTAATTTTTTATTTATGAGATATATGATGGAGATCTAACTAATTTTATAGTTTTCATATTTTTGATTAAGGCATTCCCCTTGACCATCTGATCATAAGAATAAAGTAAGATTTAAATACCCTCTCCTTCCATTCGATGGGGTGTTCTTATGATGTGTAAGGGTGCTACGTGTTCGTCCTTAATCAGAAATCTAAAACTTATTTTCTGCAAAATTCTAGATCTTAAAACCCTAGGATTTTATTTATATATTTTGTTTGTGAACCCTAAACTTAATTAAGAATTAAGATTATAAAATATGTTAAGTCTAAAAATTAAAAATTTTTAGATTTAAGATATATTCATAAAATTGAGTTCGGGCTTGCGTAGTTCAATTAGGTCTAGCAGTTAATCAAACTGAATTAAGAGTTGGTTAGATGGGATCAAGAGTGCTTAAATTGATCAGCCTAATAGGATTAACTCTGGGTCAAGATCGAATCACATGAATGATCGATCATGCTAAGACCTAATTAGGCTCAGTGGTTAGAGGCTAGATTGTCGGCTAACCTGATTGATTCTGACTCAATAATTTGGTATCTAAGGTAAGTCTGGTAGATACGATCGATTGATTTTTAATTGCGAGCTACTCGACTTGAATGCATTCTTGTCGAGCTAATGGCATATCCCTTTCATCGGTCATACTTACCGGACCATATTTGTCGACCCAATTCTGATCTAAGGTGGTTAATAATCCGAGCTAACCCATGCCACTAGGTTAGTTATAACTGTTATGGCTATTGTAAGTCAAATTTAAAGAGACCTAAATTAAATCTTCCTAAGAAAAGATTAAGTCTAAGGTCTTCCACCATTGTAGATATACGGGCCGTTTTCGGGGTTGATTATTCTTAGCTAGTCACAGTGGTTCAGTTGCATTGAAAAGATGTAACCATGTCTATTAGGCATTGGATGCTATGGGCTGGAGGATAAATTGAGCTCAATATTTTAGATATGGTGAGAGACCCAATTAGGAATCCAATCTATGCAAATGGTGGGTCTGACTTAACTAAGGAGTGGATCAATATTCCAGGCATGGTGAGATTCATGAATTAGAGATCAAGTTTGGATGCACCATGACTAAAGAACCATTGGACAAGAGTTATCCACTTATTGGCTAACCCATCACCAATAACTATTAGGTGAGGTGATGAGTCAATTGGTGGGACTGCACGACCCATTAGAAATCTATAATCATGGAGATTTTTGCATCTCTATAGAGGGAGTGTAGGGAACCAAAAAAATAGTGGAAGCTAATTTGTTTAAAAATTAAACTCCTAAAAAAATTGATCAAGTCTTAATTATAATATTTAACTAGAAACTTTGACTCTCTACAGGAAAAGCAAAATGTCTGCATCTAACCCACTAGCACGTATCTTGAACACCCACAGACTGATCAGATTCAATTACAAGGATTGGCTCCAAAACATCAAAATTGTTTTGGATTTTGAGAAGTTAACTTATGTATTGGATCAGGATCCCCCTACCTTACCAGCTCGTCCATCCACTGAATAGAGAGCGTCTCTTAACAAGTGGATGGACGAAGATAACAAGGCCAGATACTACATGTTGGGCTTAATGTCTGATGAGTTTCAGCACCAACATGAAGATATCAAGACTGTCCATCAAATGTTGGCTCACCTACAAGAGATGTTTGGTGAACAGAGTCACGCAGCCAAATATCAGGTCACTAAATGACTATTAAAGGCTAAAATGTGTGATGGACAGTCAGTCCATGATCAAAGTCTGATGATGATCCAGGATTTGGAAGAGCTTGAGAAGCTTCGAGTAAAGTTGGACCTGGATCTACAGAATGATATAATTCTGCAATCCTTGACTGATGCATATGGGCAGTTCATCATGAACTACTATATGCATAAACTTCAAAATACTCTGATCGAGCTTATAAATATGTTGGTTACTGCTGAGCTTTCAATGAAAGGTTCTAAAGGCTCAGTATTTGCTATGAAATAGACTTCTTTCAAGTTTTGAAAAGAAGAAGAAGTCTATGAAAAGGTAGAAGGTGGAAGGAGAAAAGAAAAAAAAGGTAGAGCTAAAGAAGAAGGCCGCTGATAAAGAAAAGTATTTTCATTGCAATACTGATGGACTGAAAGCGGAACTGTCCTACATACCTAGCCACTCTGAACAATAAGAAGAAGATAGGTCCTTCTGGAGGTATGCTCATTATTAAATCTAACCTTGTGGTTTCTTTTGCATCCAGTTGGGTGTTTGACTCTAGTTCTAGTGCTCATTTATGCACTTTCATGTAGGGTCTTAAGGATAGCAGGAGGTTGAGGGATGGTGAGATGATCCTATGCATTGAAAATAGAGCAAGGATTGATGCTGTGGCCGTGGGAACCTACCCTCTTCGACTACCATGTGATTTAGATTTAGTACTTAAGGATTGTTACTATGTGCCTGTAGCAAGCAGGAATTTGATTTCTATTTCATGTTTAGCACTAGAAGGCTTTGTAATTAGTTTTCTTAAGGACCATTGTAACATTCTTTATGAAAGAAATAAAATTGCAAGTGGTTTTCTTATTAACAGTCTTTACCAGTTACATATTGATGTATCTATTTTTAATATCGAGCAAAATGTGAATGCCATAAAATCAAAATGACCCAGGGATAGTCCAAATGATAGGTATCTATGGCACCTTAGACTAGGTCATATAGCAGAAGATAGGATTAACAAATTGAAGAAAATCGGGCTATTGAGTCCATTAACTTTTGAGTCCTATCCAATTTGTGAATCATATCTTCATGGCAAAATGACTAATCTTCCTTTTGTGGGACATGGGGAAGGGCCATGGATTTACTTGCCCTAGTAGATACTGATGTGTGCGGCCCATTTGATGTGCCGACTAGAGGCACTTTTGTCTACTTCATAACCTTCACTGATGATTTGTCTCAGTATGGATATGTATATCTTATGAGATACAGTTTGAAGCCTTGAAAAGTTTAAAGAATTCAGACATGAAGTAGAAAAGCAAACTAGAAAATCCATTAAGGTTCTTTGATCAGATCGAGAAGGTGAATACCTTAGTCGGAAATTCCTAGACTATCTCAAGCAGAATGGCATAGTTTCTTAATAGACTCCACCTGGAATACCTCAACTCAACGAAATTTTAGAATGAAGGAATCGGATCCTGTTAGATATGGTCCAGTCCATGATGAGCTTCATAGACCTTCCTGATTTTTTTTAGGGATACAGTTTATTAACTACTATATATTTACTGAATAGAATTTCTTCTAAAACCATTCCTACCACACTATATGAGATATGGCATGGTAAGAAATCAAGTCTGAGTCATCTCAAAATTTGGGATTGTCTGGCTCATGTCAAAAGACAACAAGCGGATAAGTTAGACTATAGGTCCTTTAGAGCTCGATTCATAGGATATCCTAAAGAATCACTAGGATATTATTTCTACATTTCAGAAGATCACAATGTGATTGAGAGTCGACATGCCATCTTTCTTGAAAAATAGTTTATTCAAGATGGCAGCATTGGAAAGCAGATCAAGCTAGAGGAGAAAGTCTCCCAAGAGCAAAGAGCTAAGGATCCTTTGAAACCAAATCAGGTTGAGCTAATACAATCACTACCTGCTCTACCTCGAAGATCGAAAAGAGTTTTCCATCCCCCTGAGAGGTACTTAGGTACTATTTCAGAAAAAGTAGAGAAAATGTTCCTCATAGGTAATGAAGTTCATGTTGATGAACCCAAAATCTATAATGAGGCGATATCAGATATCGACTCCGAGAAATGGTTAGAGGTAATGAAGTTAGAAATTGACTCGATGCACTCAATCCAAGTCTGAACCTTGGTAGATCCATCAGAAGGTATAGTACCTATTGGGTGTAAATGGATCTACAATAGAAAGATTGGTGCAGATGAGAATGTAGAGACATTCAATGCTAGATTAGTGGCAAAAGGTTATAGTCAGTACGAAGGCATTGACTATCAGGATATATTTTTGCCAGTAGCCATGCTTAAATTCATTCGCACATTGCTTACTGTTGCAACCTATTTTGATTATGAAATATGGCAAATGGATATGAAAATGACATTCTTAAATTAATATCTTGAGGAAGATATCTATATAGAATAGCCATTGGGTTTCACATCTAGTGATATTGATCACGAAGTATGCAAGCTACAAAGATCCATATAAGAACTTAAGCAAGCATCTCGGAGCTGGAATACTCATTTTAATGATGTGATCAAATTATTTTATTTCATCAAGAACGAGGAGGAACCATGTATTTTCAGAAATGTCAGTGGAAGCGCTATTGTCTTCCTTGTACTATACGTGGATGATATCCTTCTTATTGTGAATGATATTCCCATGTTGACCATAGTTAAAATATAGTAATCTAAAGAATTCTCCATGAAAGACCTAGGAGAAGCATCCTTCATTCTTGGAATCAAAGTCTATAGAGATAGACTGAATAAGATGCTTGGTTTTTCACAAAGGATGTACATAAAAAAAGTGCTAAAGAGGTTTAGCATGGAAAACTCCAAGAGGGGATTGGTACCCTTTAGACATAGCATTTATCTCTCCAAGAAAATATATCCCAACACACCAGATGAGATTGAACGCATGAGCAAGATCTCTTATGCTTCTGTAATAGGGAGTCTCTTGTATAACATGTTATGTATATGACCTGATATAGCCCATGCTATGAGTGTCACAAGCAGATATCAGTCAAATTCAGGAGAAGAACACTAGACTTCTATAAAATGTACCCTTAAGTACTTAAGAAGAACTAAGGATATGTTCTTGGTTTTTGGTAATGGAGAATTCAAAGTCCAAGGGTATACAGACTCAAATTTTATGTCCAATATAGATGATCGAAAGTCGACATCTAGAAATCTATTTGTGTGATGGTGGTGCTGTCAGTTGAAAGAGTTTCAAATAGACAGTAATAGCAGATTTCATCATGGAAGAAGAATATATCGCTGTGTCAGAAGTTGTGAAGGAGGCATTCTGTTATAAGAAGTTCACCACAGAGATTGGAATGATGCCATCAGATGCCATTCCTCTATATTATGATAATAATGGCACCATAGCCCTTGCTAAGGAGCCGAGGTCTCATCAGAAATCCAAATACATCGACCGACAATACCACCTCATCCGTGATTACCTCGAGAAAGGATACGTCGAGGTCAAGAGAGTCGACCCCACAGACAATGTGGCAAACCTACTTACAAAGCCATTGGACCAGCAGAAGATCGAAACCCACCTTAAGAAGATGGGACTTAGATTTATAGCCAATTGGCTTTAGGTTAAGTGAGAGTTTGTTAGATATGTGTGCCCTAGAAGTCAAAATTGGTTGACACTTATTATACACTTCTAAGGATAAAATTATAATTTTGACTATAAATAATAAAATAAATTATTTTCTATCATAATGTGTATTTAGTGTTTGTGATACATTCCTTTAGTTAATGGCAATGATAGTTCTTACTTTGAAGAGTTGAAAATTTAAGACATAAATTTTCATTATTAACTCATAAAATGCTCCTGACCGTAGGATCATCATGAGGATGGTGATTGATCTGGAAGATTGGTGTACAATCACTTCTTTACAGTAGATGAGTCTTGAGTCTATGATGTAGAGACATCAGAGCAAGAGTATAGGTACTCGTTAGAGAACGAGGGCACTGAGCGTGACCACCTCGAGCAGTCATTAAAAAGTCTACCTTCTCATCAATGACTGGCTCGAAGTTGCAGTTGTGTGTCTGGTTCTTTGACCTGAGGTGCATCGACAGTTCACCTTGAGGGTTATAGTTTGACTACACCATGACCTAGTCTCCTAGCCATTTGAAATTCTAAGGTGTATGTTCGCTATAGCATGTTCATTATAGCAATTGGATTGCACCAATAGAAAATCTATCTACCTCGGTAGATGAGGAGTAACCCTATAATGATCATGAGAATCAAGTCCATAAGCCCATGGCCATGGTAGAGTGAAATAATAGAAAGAGTTTCTATTAAGATTTTCACATAGGACTTGAATTGAATGATTAATCATATGATGGATATTAGGGTTTGACGAGATTACCTTAACCCCAATCCAGTCGGAGCTTAAGGTAGAAGAACTTAATCACATAGGTAACTGCACTGAGTGGTTCATTTTTAGTTCTGATGGGTTGCCACCATATGCTGCTAAGTGTCACTGGTAGATTTTGAGAGTAATTAGAATAATTTAGATGATCAATCATATTAGTTGTCTGAATCAGAAAAGTTGTAATCCATCGAAAGGTACAATAATGTAAATGATAGAGATCGTGACATATCTCATTACCATATGGAATGAAACCTAATTAGATCATACAAATAAGAGTTTTGATTTGGATATCATCAATTGGACTAACCCAGTTCAACTTATTTGAATTAGATTCAATTAGGTTCAAGAAAATCATGCTAGCACATGGTTGAGCTTAATGTTCTCCTTTAATTATCATTAAAATTTGTCTCGACTAAGCCAAATGTGTCTGGGCTCACTCAGGTACTTTACTTGGTCTGACTGAAGCTTGTCCAGGTCCGAAAAGGGTTGTCTTAATTTATGAGATGAATTTGAGATAACACCTGCCATTTTCCATCACCTACTAAATCCTGTTTCGGACATTTGGTCAAATGTTGACCTTTGACACTTAGACATCTACTCATGTGTCAAGTCATCATAAAAGAGAGTTCTTAGATCAGTCCACCTGCTAAAAAGTAGATGGATATAGGGTGTATGCGTAGGGAGGCATGCGCCCATGGATAAAGCATCTAGAGTCCCGTACAGATGGGACTCCAATTGCTTCGGAGATTCTACTTGGATGGTGCCTAGAAGATTGCTTTGACCTAGTCTTGGCACCATCTAAGGATGATTCAGAGGGGCTCTCTTCTAGTTGGATCAGATGATATCATTCCACCAATCAGAGTTAGATCTAATTGCACAAAAGGCCATGATTGGCCGGGATGATGTGGCACTTCATGGCACAATAGGGTCTATAAAAATTCTGTCTACACCAAGATCAAAGAAGCTTGACCCATTGCCAATGCAACAAGGCTGCCTCTCTTCCTCTTCCATGCCACCTTTAGGTGTTCTCTCTCCTATCTATGCCCAAGAATTTTTGGGCACAAGTTTGGTGCAATCCAAGCAAGAGAAAGATGACAGGAAAAGGAAGAAGGTAGCACTGCTGCAAGAGACAACTCACATCTTCGAAAGAAGTTTTGAAGATCTTCAAAATCAGATCCAGATCTAATTTTTAGAGAAGTGATAAAGAAGGAGGAGATCTCCAGATCCTACCTGAGTGGATACCGGTACAGGCCAGATACTTGCATGGCTAGATCCAGAACCTTAGGCAGACATCAAGATCATCAAAGGATAATCAAATTACCTACAATATGGTAAAATTAAATTAAATTAAATTTATTTTTTATTTTATTTTATTTTCTTTTTTTAGATAAATAATATCAGATCTTAAAAGTCTTAAATCTAATCTAATTCTAAGAGAAAATTTTTTGGAATATCTCTCTTGATCCAATCAGATCTGAACGAACCTGATCCGAAAAACTCAGTTTTTCCTTCAGAATACATCTTAGCAACTATTGATTACGTATTCAAATGGGTAGAGGTAGTACTATGCAAGACCAATGATAGTAGGATTGTTATCAAATTTCTCAAATAAAATATCCTCTCATGATTCCCCTAGAGCTATTATTAGTGATCGTGGAACACAATTCTACAACCGATCTTTTGCATCACTAATAAAGAAGTATAATATTAACCACAAACTGGCCACACCCTATCATCCGCAAACAAGTGGACAAGTTGAAGTTTCTAATAGACAAATCAAGCTAATTTTAGAGAAGACAATAAACATAAATAAAAAAGACTAATCTTTGAAATTAATTGATGTACTTTAGGCTTACCGCACAGCTTTTAAGACCAACTTAGGGATGTCTCCTTATAGGCTTATTTTTGTTAAAGGATGTCACTATTGGGAATTATGTTCTAAAGTCAATCATCAACCTGTTAATGGTTGAGATATTGTAATTAATTTATTAATTAATAAAAAATTTTTGACATCTTTTTTATCATAAGTTTATATCTTCTAATGAACTCCATTGTTGTAATGAAGTCCTTAGGACTATTTAGTTTCAATAAAAAGAGGATTTATCGATTAGTTCTTAAATTTTTTCATGACCAAATCATAGGTTGTTAATTAGGATGACAACGTCTATCGAGCATAGGTCGCTATATGTCATATAGATTGATTGTCCTCTTAACTAAGAAGTATGGAGAAGCTGGTATGGCATACTAGTGAGATGTATGGGTACATCATTATTGAACGTGACCAACTCCAGTGCATTCTGCTATCGAGAATGTCTCTGATGGGATATAGCTATAAGTATCCCTTTGATCTGAGATCACCTCAATAACTTGCAAGCAACTCACTATGCATTGGTACCGGAGTAACTAAATTTTTAATTCAGCAATGAAATGCTTCTAGGCATAGTCAATTACTTACAAAGTCAGAGTGTGATCAAGATGGAATTGACCACTCCAAGAGTTGGAGAAGAATGTATCACTGTATTTCAATATAGCAAAATCTTAGCCAGGATAATCCATCAGATGAATTTGATATTTTAAAATATAATGTGGACAACCTGATCAGAGTTGACAGTTGAACTCTGAGGTATCCTATGAGCATTATGGTCAAGGGAATGAATTTTATGAAAACTATATCCGCATGGGTTCTAAGGATGGTGTTCTACACCTTCGACCTATCCAACTGTCAGATGTCATTGCTAGATGGTCACTTTGGTTGATACAAAAATTTATTTCTATGCTACTGGCTTAGGTTCAGACCTATGAGGTCACACACTTTAGAGTTTGCATTTCGATCGAATGGTTGATCAGTGATTTAGAATCATTTTAGGGTTAAACGATCAATACGATTGATGTTTGACCTGGTACATGTGTTGTAGGACGATCGATTAGCAATTTAATTGCTAATTGGCTTAATTTTATTAAGTCAGTAGGCTAAGATTAAGTCTAATTAAATATATTTTAATTAGATTTGGTTTGGGCTTGATTGGATCAAGTCCAACTGGCTTATTGGATAAACCAAGTGCAAGGAAGAACTAGTCCTAGTTTACTAGGACTCAGATCAACCCAATTTTTTAATATGATTAAAAAATTAGATCAAAATTAAATTTGATTTAATTTAATTTAATTAAATCCTTAAATAGATTAGGATCTTTTTTAATTGGATTTCTTTACTCTTATTTTTATTTGGTTAAAAGATCTTATTTGACTAGCTCAAAACAGCAGTCCTAGTGTGACTGGGACTCCCTATCCTTGCGCCACCTAATTCCTTATGCCCCACCCCTTCTTTCTTCTCTTTTATGTAAAAAATCTCCATGCCCCAAGCAATCTCACACGTCCCTTCTCTCTTCCTTTTTCTTATATAGAAATTTGTTTGATGACCAAGTCAAAAGGGGAGGTTGGTTTTGCTTTAGGATTCTATGAGATAGAATCCTAGTCAACCAAAAAACTTCCTTCCTTTCATGCCACCACCTCCCTACTTTCTCTCTCTCTCTCACACACAACATTCTTTGGCATTTGTTGTGCCCTCCCTTGCTGGTCCATGGCAGAAAAGTAAGGTGGGGCACCCAAAGGATTCTATAAGATAGAATCCTAATCAACCAAAAAACTTCCTTTCTTTCATGCCACCACCTCCCTACTTTCTCTCTCTCTCTCACACACAGCATTCTTTGGCATTTGTTGTGCCCTCCCTTGCTAGTCCATGGCAGAAAAGTAAGGTGGGGGTGCCCAACCTGCCATTTGGTGACTTTCCTATCTAGGTTTTTGATCAATTTTGGACTCTACATATCTCTTTATTTAAAAAAAAAAATTTACTAAAATTTTCATGGATTGTAGACATTTGAGAGTTATCTTTGGTGTAGAAAAATCAAAAAAAAATTCATCTGGATCATGGATATATTAGAAATATAAATTAGGGTGTCTAGAAAAAGAACAAAGAAGAAGAAGAGGGTCTTCTTCTAGGGATTTTGTTCCAAATCTCTTCCTCCCTTTTTGTGAGCTTTTGAGAGGTGTCTTAGCATCAAAAATCTTCTTCTTTTCCTTTTAGTATTTTGGAGTATCCATATTTCAAAGAAGGAAGCATCAGATCGACCGTCGAAGAGAGATCAGCATAATGCTAGCATACTATGCTGATTATCTGCATCAAGATCTCTGATCGTGTTCGTAGGCTCGTGTGGATGACTCCAAGAGGCCAGACCTGTGTATGGCTCATGACTTCATTCTCAAACTTGGATCAGTAAGTTAGAACATCTAACATGCTAAGGTAACAGATCTGTTATTTTATAGCTGTATTAGATGTAGTATAGATCTAGGTTGATATGATCAACCTTTTCTTTCTTGTTTAATTTTTAATTTTTGATTTACATATCATAAAATAATTATATAATAAGATCTTAGATTTAAAATATTTTAAATTAATTTTAATTAATTTTAATCTTTTGCTGTCTAATCTTGAAAAAGTTTCAAGATCTAATCTTAAAATCCTAGATCTGGTTCCTTTAATTAGTATCAGTGCCTAGATTCTTATTACATAATTTTTATGTATATTTAGATTATTTATTAAATTAGATTTAATTTATTATTTAATTATTAAATCTAAAATTAAAAAATTTAGATCTCACGAACTACCATAAGGTTGTCCTGCTGTAAGGTTTACCCCTTACAGTGAAAAGATTGTCTTAGTTCATGATGATCTGACTCTAATCATAAATTTATTTAATTTAATCTAATTTTATTTATAATTTAATAGATTTAAAATAATTTTAAATCTAAAAATAAAATATTTTAGATTGTACAAACTGCCATAAGATTATCCTGCTATAATGTTTACCCTTTATAGTGGATAGGTTGTCCTAATACGTGCTGATCTAAAATATTGATCATAAAATTTTAGATTATATCTAAAAAATTTTATGATCTAATTAAAAATATTTTAATATAATTTTAATCATCATAAATATGTTAGATTTGATCTAAGAAGATTTATGATTGATTATTATTGAAATTATTTTAATTACATGAACCTATTTAGATTAGATCTAAAGTAGTTTTATATTTATTTTACTTGCATATTGATTATGAATCAAACATGCAACTTGGTTGATAGAATCATATTACAAAAATATTTTATAAATATAAAAATTATTTTCAAAAAGTCAAACTCCAATGCTCAGTCCAAAACTTAATTAAGAATTAAGAAGTTGTTTGATTAGGTTCTAGGATTGTAAATTGAAGATCCTATGATGCGAATCATAACACACTGGATTAATGGATTAGTGGGGATTAGATCTATTAATTGGGTTAGACCTAAGGTTAGATTAAAGAATAAATTTAATTAGAGAATTGACTAAATCTAATCAATTGTTGTCTTAGATTAGGTCAAGGATTCTCTAGATCAATTATAGTAGTTATAGTTGGTCAAGTCCATGTCTTTAACAAGAACCAAATGGACTTGATTCTTAGCTAAGAGGTCTAGCTCGAACTGTTAGGTTGATCTAATCAAGACTAATTAAACTAGTTGGTGTCTAAGATAAGTTTGGCACATACAATCGGTGGTTTTTAATTCGCAGCCCACTTACCTGGCCATTTTTGATGGTGTCTAAGACAAGCTTTGGCAGACCCTTCCATCGATCTCCTAACCTTCTTAGTGAGATTGAGCTTTGATCAGATCACTTGATAATTTGAGTTGACCCATGTTAGCTAGGTAAATCAGTGTGACTAATTTAGGTGCTTTTAGACCAGCCTGTTAATGGTCTCCCTTAAGTTGACTTGGTGAATCCAATGGGAGGATCATGATAAGCTAGTTAATCTGACCTACTCATTTTTATAAATAAATTCTCTAAAACTATTAGGTTTCTAAAATGAAATAGTTATATGATAACTGGATTATAGCCTCCCATTAAAGTGGATGATAATGGGTCCATCAGTTGGATAATCATTGGAGGCCCAAAGGCTTGGTGTTTATTGGTTGATGGAATTATCATTTATTATATGATCTCTTGGATACATTTTTCTAAATGGTGGTCAGGTGGGCCAACCAAAGTTGGGCCCGATCATTCATTGGTTGGATGGGCCAAGTATGGTCATGTTAATGGTTGGACCTAATTTGACCCTTTTCTAAGAAGGCCAAAGATAACTGATCAGGGCAAAATTTAATTACTGAAAATTGTTTGGAGAAATAATTGGTTATGAACCTATCCTTAGATGTACATGGATGGGACAATCAAAGTTAGGCTTATGTATAGTCTATATGGATTCTAGTACCTACTAAGAAATTAAGATAATTTCTTGAATTAGAGGTAGAGGCTACCAATTCAAATAAAATAGTGGAAGACCCTTTTGATTAAAGTCCAAATCTCTAGGTTTAATAAATCAATTATTAATTAGGTTATGTTTTTCCTTTGTGCAGGTATGGCCACTTTCTTATCGCTCTGATCATTGTCCTAGAGCATGAACGGATCCTATATGTGCTGATGGATCCTGCACCTGAGGAGCCAGCTATCAATACATGTGGAACAGTCAGAGATACTTATCAGAAGTGGCTCAATGATCGAACCATGGTGCATTGCATTATATAAGCTGCGATGAGTGATGAGTTCAGTCGTATGTTTGAGATAACTCAGTCAAATGAAATGCTCCAAGTGTTTGAAGATTCTTTTAGCACACCCGATGATGTTGAGAGGCACAAGACTAGTTGCACCATCTTCAATGCTAGAATATAGGATGGAGCCTCCATCCTAGATCATGTACTTTACATGATCGAGCTAATAGAGCACTTGAACAAGCTCGGCTTTTTCTTGCATAAACAACTTGGAAAAGATGCAATACTGAACTCGCTTTCCAAGTCTTATCTCTCATTCCTTACACATTATAGAATGTCAAAATTCGAAGTTGACTATCATGAGTTATTGGGATTACTTCAAAACTTTGAAAAGGATCACCAGCTCCATAAAGAGTCGGTGAACTTAGTGGGAGGTTCGTCTTCTCGTTCTCGATCCTTTGGGAAAAGAAAGAAGAATAAGAAGAAGAAAGCTAAGAAGGTGCATGTTCAAGCTAGGACATCTGTGCCAGCTCAGACCCAAAAAACCAAACCCGATAAAAGTCAAGCTGAATGCTTCTTCTACAAGAAGCAGGGGCACTGAAAGAGAAACTATCCTCAGTACATTACCTCACTAGATCCGAACAGGCAGAGGAAGAAGCAAGCTATTGCTGGATAAGATATTTATATGATAACTCCTTACAATTTCTCTGTGTGTGATATTACTGACTGGGTTTTGGATACCAAAAGTCCTTATCATATTTGTAATTCATTGCAGGGGTTGCAAGTCAGTAGAAGATTTGAGCAAGGTGAGAGATTCCTGAACGTTGGAGATGAAAAATCAGTTCCAGTTCAGCTTTAGAAATTTTGAAACTTGTATTTGAATCTCATACCATTATTCTTAGTGATTATTATTTTTGTTCTAGTTTTTTTTTAAATATCACTTCTGTAGGCCTTTTAGCCATGAATAATTATGAAATTTCAATAAAAAAATGAGTTTGTAATGTCATTGTGAATGATGTTACTATTTTCTATGGATAATTGAATAATGGTGTATATATGTTATCACAATCTGTTAGTGTAGTCTATTCAACTGGCAAACATCCTAGATTAGATAATGTGATAGATATTTATTTATGGCACTGTAGGTTGGGTCATATAAACAAGAACAAGATAAGCAAGTTAGCTCAAGAGGGTATCCTCGAACTTAGTGATTATGAATCACTTTCAACTTATGAATCCTGTCTTCTTGGTAAAATAACTAAGTCATCTTTTACTGAAAAAGGTGAGAGAGCCACTAAACTCTTAGGACTAGTACATACTTATGTATATGGACCAATAAGTACTAGTGCTAAAGATGGATATGTCTACTTCATCACTTTCATAGATGATCTATCCAGATTTGGATATGTCTATCTGATAAAACATAAGTCGGATTTATTTGAAATGTTCAAATGATTTCAAAGTGAACTAAAAAATAAACTGAAAAGAGTGTTAAAACTCTTCGATCTAACCGAGGAGGGGAATACCTTTCTAGTGAGTTTCTTACATATCTAGAAGAAAATGGGATTCTCTTCCAATGGACTCCTTCAAGAACACCACAGCATAATGGTGTATCTGAAAGAAGGAATCAGACTCTATTAGACATGATCCGATCATGATGGTTTTTGCCAGCTTGCCGATATCCCTCTAGGGATATGCACTCGAATCGGCTTGCTATCATTTAGACAGGGTTCCAAGTAAATCTATGGTTAAAACTTCATATGAGATATGGATAGGACGTAAGCCAGCACTTTCACACCTTAGGATCTGCGGGTGCCCGGCTTATGTCAAATGGATAATTATAGATAAACTTGGACCTAGGTCTGATAAAATGCGCATTTATAGGATATACAAAAGAAACCAAAGGATACTATTTCTACCATGCTGATAAACAAAAGATGTTCGTTAGCCTTAGGACAATCTTTTTGAAAAATGAGTTCCTTAGTGAAGGAACTGTTGCCTCTAAGGTTAAACTTGATGAAGTTCAACAGATAGAAAGTCCGACACAGAATATTGAACCTATGTCAGATTTGATTATATCATATTTGAAGCCTAGTAAACCCTCACCATTAAGGCAATCAGGTAGAGTACCGTGCCATCCGGACATATACTATGGATTCTTGGTCCAGGATGGTGATCCCATCGAACTCAATGAGAACAATGAGGATCCTATCACTTATATGGATTCGATGCAAAGAACTGACTCTAAGAAATGGCTAGAAGCCATGAGATTCGAAATGGATTCCGTGAAGGTCAATGATTTATGGATATTAGTTGACGTTGACCCACCTGAAGTGGTTAAATCCATTAGGTATAAATGGATATTCCAAAGAAAAAAAAGGCACAGATGGAAAGGTCGAGATCTATAAAGTCTGTCTGGTTGTCATGGTGTATCATCAACGTTATGGTATCGACTATGACGAGACATTCTCTCTAGTGGCAATGCTCAAATTCATTCGGATAATGCTTGCAATAGCTGCCCACCTAGACTATGAGATCTAACAGATGGATGTAAAGATGACTTTCCTAAATGGAGAGCTAATTGAAGAGGTGTATATGATACAACCTGAGGGGTTTACATCCACAGATGAGTCCAAGGTATGCAGGCTTTAGAGATCCATTTATGGATTAAAGCAAGTATCTCGGAGTTGGAACATGCATTTTGATAAAGTCATCAATTTATGGATTAAAGCAAGTATCTCGGAGTTGGAACATGCATTTTGATAAAGTCATCAAAATGTATGGCTTCATTAAGAATAGAGAAGAATCCTGCATTTATAAATGGGCAAATGGTCCAGCAGTGGTATTCCTTATTTTGTACGTGGATGATATTCTCTTAATCAGGAATAATATTCCCACAATATAAGAAATAAAAGTCTGGTTGTCATCACAGTTTTCCATGAAGGACTTGGGTGAAGCATCCTAGATCCTAGAGATGAAGATCTATAGGGATGGATGTAAAAGGATGCTTGGAATATTTTAGTTCACGTACATAGAAACTGTATTGAAGAGATTCAGTATGGAGAATTCCAAAAAGGGCTATCTTCCAATAGGCCAAGAAATTTCTCTCTCTACGAAGCATTATCCGACAACTTCTGAAGAGAGAGCGTATGAGTAGAATCCCATACACTTCAGCAGTGGGGTCTATTATGTATGCAATGACATGTATGAGATCAGACGTGGCATACTCACTAAGAGTAGTGAGTAGATACCAGTCTGACCTGGAGAAAATTATTGAAAGATGGTTAAAATCATCCTTAAGTATTTAAGAAATACTAAAAACCAATGGTTGGTTTATGGTGAGCCAGATCTGAAACTTATGGGATTTACAGACTCCAACTTTTAGTCTGACCATGATGATCGTAAAAGTATGTCAGGGTATATCTTTACTCTAAGTGGTGGAGCTATCTGCTAGAAAAGTTCCAAGCAGCATACAGTGGCTGACTTTGTTTGCAAAGTAGAGTTCATGGCAGCATCAGATGCAACAAAAGAAGCTGTGTAGCTGAGGGAGTTCATCATCGAGCTCAGAGTAGCACCCTCCATTGATGGTCCAGTCCTGCACTACTATGACAGCCCTGGTGCCATAGCTCAAGCAAAGGAACCAAAGGAACATCAGCGGATAAAACATATTCTATGCCGCTTCCATTTGGTCTGTGAGATCATGGATTATGGTAACGTCGACCTTCAAAAGATCGACAAAAAGGAGAATCTTGTCGACCCCTTCACTAATATCCTGACAATCAAGGAGTTCGACAACCATTAGTCGAAGTTGGGTATTAGATACTGTGCCGACTGGCTTTAGGATAAGTGAAAATTTTTGAAAATTATGTTCCAAAGTCAATCGTCAGCCTGTTGATGGTTGAGATATTGTAATTGATTTATTAATTAATAAAATTTTTTTGGCATCTTTTTCATCATAAGTTTACATCTTCTAATGAACTTCATTATTGTGATGAAGTCCTTAGGACTATTTAGTTTCGATAAAGAGAGGATTCATCAATTAGTCCTTAAATTTGTTTATGATCAAATGATAGGCTATTAATTAGGACAACAACGTCTATCGAGCATAGGTCGCTATATGTCATATAGGTTGGTTGTCGTCTTAACCAAGGAGTGTGGAGACATTGATATGGCATATAGGTGAGATGTATAGATACATCATCATTGAACGTGACCAACTCTAAAGCATTCTGCTATCGAGAATGTCTCTGATGGGATATAGGTATAAGTATCCCTTGGACCTGAGATCACCTCAGTGATTTGCAAGTAACTCACTATGCTTTGGTACCGAACTAATTGAATTTTTAATTCAGTAATGGAAGGCTTCTGGGCACAGTCAAGTGCTTACGAAGTCAAAGTGTGATCAAGATGGAATTGACCACTCCAAGAGTTGGAGAAGAATGTATCACTGTATTTCAATATAGCAAAATCTTGGCCAGGATAATCCATCAGATGGGTTTGATATTTTAAAATATAATATGGATAATCTGATCAGAGTTGACAGTTGAACTCTGAGATGTCCTACAAGCATTATGGTCAAGGGGATGAATTATATGGAAACTATATCTGCATGAGTTCTAAGGATGGTATTCTACACCTTCGACCTATCTGGCCATCGGATATCATTGCTAGATGGTCACTTTGATTATCAACTTAGGTTTGGACCTATGAGGTTACACACATTAGAGTTCACATTTTGATCGGATGGTTGATCAGCCATTTAGAATCATTTTAGGATTAAACGATCAATACGATTGATGTTTGACCTAGTGCAAGTGTTGCAGGAGGATTGATTAACAATTTGATTCCTAATTTGCTTAATTTGATTAAGCCAGTAGGCTGAGATTAAGTCTAATTAAATATGATTTAATTAGATTTGGTTTGGGCTTGATTGGATCAAGTCCAATTGGCTTATTGGATAAGCCAAGTGCAAGGAAGAACTAGTCCTAATCTTACTAGAACTCAGGTCAACCCAATTTTCTAATTTGATTAAAAAATTAAATTAAAATTAAATCTAATTTAATCTAATTTAATTAAATTTTTAAATGGATTAGGATCTTATTTAATTGGGTTAGTTTACACTTATTTTTATTTGGTTAAAAAATCTTATTTAACCAGGTCAAAACAGGAGTCCTAGTGTGCCTAGGATTTCCCTATCCTTGCACCACCTAATTCCTCATGCCCCACCCCTTCTTTCTTCTCTTTTATGTGAAAAATCTCCATGCCCCAAGCAATCTCATGCCTCCCTTCTCTCTTTCTTTTTCTCATATGAAAATTTGTTTGATGACCAAGTCAAAAGGGGAGGTTGGTTTTGCTTTAGGATTCTTTGAGATAGAATCCTAGTCAACCAAAAGACTTCCCTTCCTTTCATGCCGCCACCTTCCTATTTTCTCTTTCTCTCTCACAGCATTCTTTGGCATTTGTTGCACCCTCCCTTGCTAGTCCATGGCAGAAAAGTAAGGTGGGGGTGCCCAAGAGTTGGGCGCCCTAATAACCTGCCATTTGGTAACTTTCCTGTCTAGGTTTTTTACCAATCTTGGACTCTTCATATCTCTTTATTTAAAGAGAATTTTTTGCTAAAATTTTTGTGACTGTAGAAATTTGAGAGGTATCTTTGGTGTAGAAAAATTAGAGAAAAATTCATCTGGATCGTGGAGATATTAAAAACACAAATCAAGATGTCTAGAAAAAGAACAAAGAAGAAGAAGAGGATCTTCTTCTAGGGTTTTTGTTCTAGATCTCTTCCCAACTTTTTGTGAGCTTTTGAGAGGTGTCCCAGCATCACAAATCTTTTTTTTTTCCTTTTGACATTTTGGAGTATCCAAGTTTCGAAGAAGAAAGCATCGGATCGATCGTCGAAGAGAGATCAGCATAATGCTAGCATACTGTGCTGATTTCCTACATTGAGATCTCTGATCGTATTCGTGGGCTCGTGTGGATGACTCCTAAAGATCGGATGCATGTATGGCTCGTGACTTCATCCTCAAGTCTGAATCAGTAAGTTAGAACATCTAACTTGCTCAGGTAACAGATCTAATCTGTTATTTTATAGCTGCATTAGATGTAGATATCATCGATCAGCAATGAATTTTGATATTGGTATCATCATTCCTTAACCCATCGAAGCAAGTTGTAACCGAAGTTAGTCTTGGCATGAATAAGTACCGATAGTGTTTGTTTTGCCGAAGGAATCTGCTCAGGACTTAAGGATTGATCAGTAGTCTCGGATGCTCCCGCATCATTCCCCCCGGGTTGTTTGAGATTTGTCCTCAAATCTGACAAGTCATCATCCTCCAAGTAAGGAGAAAGATCACCTACATTAAAAGTTGCCGAAACTCCATATTCTCCAGGAAGATCAATCTTGTAAGCATTTTCGCCAATTCTCTCGAGAACTTCAAATGGACCGTCAGCTCTAGGCATAAGCTTATTCTTCTGCTGAGAAGGAAATCTTTCCTTCCTTAAGTGTAACCACACAAGATCACCTGGTTGGAAATGAGCCTTCCTCCGATGTTTATTAGCTTTCTTCCTATAAGACTCGTTAGCCTTCTCGATCTTGCTTCGAATCTGCTCATGGAGTTTTTTCATTGATTCAGCTCTCTCTTTGCCATCAAAGTTCACTTGTGAATTGGATGGAATAGGAATTAAATCAATCGGTGTGAGCGGATTGATTCCATACACAACTTCGAAGGGTGCAAGTAGTATAACAAATCGACCAATAAAAATCCCAATCTTTTAGGAACTAACCATTCCTCGAAGAACGTAGTGAGAGTGCTCGTTCATCGGTTTGAAGCCTCTGGTTCCATTCTCCATAAGAAAATAACTTAAAAACTTAGTACTTGGTCTTTGGTAGCATTAGAAAGTCCGAATGGAATAAAATGAGCATAACCAACCATTCATATAAACCTCCCTTAGTGTAATGGTACTTGAAAGCTGTTTTCCACTCATCTCCTTCCCTCATCTTTGCATTGCGATCTGGCCGAAGTGACCAGCCAAACCTAGCCACTTCGCAAATCGATTTCAAAAGGAAGCCATTTTGGAGAGAATATGTACTTCGAAAACTCCGGGTCTTCATAGTAGAAAAACCAAGAATTCTAGAATCAAGAACAGCAAGCATATATCTTCTTGATTCATCAAGCATATCATCAAGTCTAGGTATAGGATACCTATACTTAATAGTAATGTTGTTTCTTCTTCGATGTTAACTTTTCACTGAAATATGCTCGGCTCCAATGCCAACTCCACTTGCATCACATTCAACTTCAAATACTTTATCAAAATTAGGAAGGGCAAGAATCGCTTCTGTTTGACACACATTCTGAATGTTCAGTGATAGGGGCATCCTTCTTTGGTACGAGTAGAGCCGGAACAGAACATGGGCTCATACTTTCTCGAACATATCCCTTGTCGATAAGTTGAAAGTACTTGGAGCATTAGAAAGTCCGAATGGCATAACCAACCATTCATATAGACTTGTCTTTGCAACTCCTTTGTTTCCTCCGAGGTTGCATCTATATGCTGCTTTGTTCGGTAGAGGGGCACCGGGCAGCAAGTCAATTTGGTGCTCAATACCTCTTATTGGAGGTAATCCAGATGGCAATTCTTCGGGGAACACATCTGCAAAGTCTCTTAACAAGGAATGCATTTTCGGATGTATAGGTCTCTCTTTCTCACTCTTTTTCTCAACCATAAGCAAAGCAAATACATTTTTCTGTTTGGTAATGGCTCTCTCAACCTATGTTTTACTCAAGAAAAGATTTTCCTTACTAGTGTTTCCCTCCCCAGGTTGATTTCGATGTAGCATGCTCGGTTTCAAAGATTCAAGAGTAATGCATTTTTGTTCCTTGTGAAAAGAGTATGTGTTTTTATGCCCATCATGTACAGCCTTTCTATCATATTGCCAAGGTCTACCTAACAACAAGTGACAAGCATCCATGGGAATAACATCGCACAGAACTTCATCTCGATAATTCTTCCCAATGGAAAATGATATAAGGGCTCGTTTGGTTACCTTCACATCACTTCCTTTGCTAAGCCACTGAAGCTTGTAAGGTTGAGGATGTTTCGATGTTGGTAGCTTCAGTTTTTCAATCATGGTTGTCGAGGCAACATTGGTGTAGCTTCCTCCATTGATAATCATCGTACACACCTTCCCGTTAATAGTGCAATGGGTGTGGAAGATGTTCTCCCTTTGCTCATTCTCTTCGGGAGATATCTCAGCATGTAATGCTCTGCGTATCAACAACAACTCGCCATCATCAGCTTTTTCAATGATATTCTCAGATTCTTTAGCTTCAGAATCATTCTGGTCATGTTCATCGCTGGCCTCTTGAAGTTCCAAATCGATCTTCTCAATTTCTTGAAGAGTCATAACTCTCCGATTTGGACAATTAGCTTGCAAATGCCCATAGCCATGGCACTTAAAACACTTCCTTGTGTCACCATCAACTTTCTTGCTGGTTTCTTTGATGGGTTCCACCAACTTCTCTTTACCCTTAGCTTTCGACGAAACACCTTCATATTTGCTTGAGGAAGCACCACTAAAGTAGGATGTCCCCTTCGAGGAGGTTCTGGAAGAAAACCTCTTGCTACTCTTTAGTTGTTTCTCAACCTTCATTGCTAGCTTGCAAACATCTTCGAAGGACCAATAAGGCTGAAGTTCAACCAAATCAGCAATTTCCTGATTCATGCCACCAAGGAATCGAGCGATGGTTTGCTCGGGAACTTCTGGAACTTCACACCTCATCATGAGTTGTTCGAACTCACGAATATATTCTTCAATACTCATCCCTTGTTGTCTTAGGGAATTCAACTTGAGAAACAGATCTTGCTTATAGGTATCGGGCAAGAACCTCTTCTTCATAAGTTTCTTGAGTTTATCCCAAGACTTGATTCGGCTTTTCCCTTCTCTAGCTCGCTGATGCTTTAAATTCTCCCACCATAGAGAAGCATATTTAGTAAGTTTCAGAACAGCGACCTTGCACCTCTTCTCATCCGAGTAGGACTTGAAGTCAAAAACTCGTTCAATGGCATGGAGCCAATCAACAAAGTTGTCAGGATTGAGACTACCTTCGAACTCAGGTGCATCTGCTTTAATCTCACGGTCATTCTCATGGTGTCTTCTTCTTCTTCTCCGAACTCGGTGCTCAGAAGCACTAGAGTTGCCTCCAGTGGAATTAGAATCATCATTAGAATTGTGATGCGAATCTGAATTATCATGGTGTTGCTGAACATCGGGACGCCTTGCTGGTTGCTCTTGTCTTGCCGGGTTCTCTAGGAGATTCTCTATAGCACGATCTCGCCTTAGGTCGTGCACTTGCTCCAAAGTCAAGCCTCGTGGAACTTGTTCGTCACCCATGACAAGTAGAAGATAACATTACAAAGGAATCACTCAAGATAAGTTCAACCTTGAGCTCTGATACCAACTTGATGCGTGCGTGGGCGAGTGACTCCGAACAGAAAATTTCAGGATTGCGCGATTTCGGAAAAATGGGCGTAACTTCCTCAATACAGGTCGGATTGACCCGATTCCAAAAGTCACAGATCAAGGACTCGTAGATCTACAACTTTCGTGTTTTGAGTTTCCACAAATAAGCTCTGTGGAGTGAGCGATTCTGGGAGGAAGTGGACGAGGCACTGTGTTTGTGGGGATGTGTGTGACTCGAGGATATGGAAGGTTTATCACCTAAGCCTAAAGGCACAAGCCACCAGCCAAGGATAAAGGACCGAGATAGTTGCAGTTCACCACCAAGGCTTAAAGGAAATTCCACCGGCCAAGGATAAAGAACTGTTTGATTCACCACCAACGACGTTGGATAAAGAATCGAGATAATAATTCAACTCACAAAGAGGAATTTTCATTCATTCAACCAGTCTGATTACAAAATGAGAATATGTCTCATTATATAGATATTAGACTCAGAATTGAAAACAACATGGGAACTACCCAAACATTAAAGACTAAACAAAACTGAAATAGCATTAAAGGTCTAGGAACTAGGGAATGCAATAAATGACATGGGGACTAGGAGTCTTATCTCTTCAGCCTTCAAAATTCGTCCACCAACAATAACTAGCAAATATCTACTTCCAAAGAGCATTAAATCACTATGGAACTTATCCTGAATAACTCCCCTTTGATATATCATCGATCAGCAATGAATTTTGATATTGGTATCATCATTCCTTAACCCATCGAAGCAAGTTGTAACCGAAGTTAGTCTTGGCATGAATAAGTACCGATAGTGTTTGTTTTGTCGAAGGAATCTGCTCAGGACTTAAGGATTGATCAGTAGTCTCGGATGCTCCTGCATTAGTTTGGGATCCAAGTTGGTGCAATCTAGGCGAGAGAAAGATGACAGAAAGCTAGAAGGCTGCGTTACTGTGAAGGACAACTGCTGATCTTCGAAAGTTATTTTGAAGATCCTCCAAATCAGATTCAGATCTAATTTTTAGAGATGTAATAGAAAAGAAGAGGATCTCTAGATCTAGCCTGAGTAAATACTGGTAGAGGCCAGGCACTTGTGTGGCTAGATCCAGAACCTTCTACTGCTTACAGGATCATCAATGGGTAATCGAATTACCCTACATAAAGATAAATTAAATATGATTTAATTTATCTATATTTTATTATTATTATTAGAATAATAAAGATCAGATCTAAAACATCTTAGATCTAATTTGGATCAAAGAAATATTTTTTTGAAATATATCTCTTAATCCAATTAGATATGAATGAACCTGGTCTGGAAAATCAGGATTTCCCCTTCAACTGGTAACATAGCCGAGGTTCTAAAGTATTTAGATCTGATTTTAAATTTATTCTAATTAAAAAATAAGTAATTTTAGATGTCACATGAGATATGATCTGATCTGAAATCAGAAAAAATTAAAATTAAATGATTTGGATCTAAGATTAGAAAATATGCATGACTAGTTCTAAAATAGAATAGTTCTATAGAATAGTCTTGCATGTTTATAATTTAATTTGATTAAATCATATTTTAGATCTATTTATTTACTATTTTTTGATATTATAATTGATTATAATAACATCTAAAAATAGCAAATAAAAATTATTTAATTTTAAATATCATATGAGATATGATTGATGCATGTCTAGACTAGTTGTAGAATAGTTCTACATAATTGTCTAGATTAGAGTTTTTATTTTGATAAGATCAATTTAAATCTAATTTTTTAGATTATTATGAGATAATTTAGATCTGAAAAATATGCATGATTATGATACATGAGATGTATGCAAAATATGCCATGATTAGATCTAATTTGTATATGAGATATATGATATAGATCTAAAACTGATTTTGTAGTATTACATGTTCCTGATTAAGGCATTTCCTCTTGGCCGTCCGGTCATAAGAATGAAGAAGGATTTAAAGGCCCTCTCTTTCCATTCGAATGGGTGTTCTTATGATGTGTAGGGGTGCTGCGCGTTCGTCCTTAATCAGAAACCCAAAAACTTACTTTCTGCAAAACCCTAGATCCTGAAATCCCTAGGATTTATTGTGCATATTTTGTTTATGAACCCTACTTAATTAAGAATTAAGATTTATGGAATATTAATTAGGTCTAAAATTGAGAATTTCAGATCTAAGACATATTCATAATACTGGGTTCGGGCTTGGGTAGCTCAATTAGGTCTAAGCGGTTGATCAAACCGAATCAAGAGTTGGTTAGATGGGATCAACAATGCTTAAATTGACCAGCCTAATAGGATTAAGTCTGGGTCAAGATCGAGTCACGATCAAGCAAGACCTAATTAGGCTCAGAGGTTAGAGTCTGGATTGTAGGCTAACCCAATTGGTTCTGGCTCAACAATTTGGTGTCTAAGGTAAGTTTGGCACATACGACCGACTGGTTTTTAATTGGAAGCTACTCGACTGAATGCATTCTTGTACGAGTTAATGGCATATTCCTTCCACCGGTCTCACTTACCTGGCCATATCTGTTGACACAGTTCTGATCTGAGGTGGTCAATAATCCGAGCTAACCCATGCCACTAGGTTAGTCATAATTGTTATGACTATGACAAGTCTAGTTTAATGAGACCTGAATCAATTCTCCCTAAGAAAAGATTAAGTCTGAGGTCTTCCACCATTGTAGATGTGCGGGCCCTTCCCGGGGTTGATTGTTCTCGGCTGGATACAGTGGCTCAGTTGCACCGGAAGATGCAACCATGTCTATTAGGCATTGGATGCTATGGGCTGGAGGATGAGTTGGGCTCAATATTTCGGATACGGTGAGAGACTCAATTAGGAATCCAGTCTATGCAAATGGTGGGTCTGACTTAACTAAGGAGTGGATCAATATTTCGGATACGGTGAGATTCATGAATTAGAGACCAAGTTTGGGTGCACCATGATTAGAGAATCATTGAACAAGAGTTGTTCACTCATTGGCTAACCCATCACCAATAACTGTTAGGTGAGGTGATGAGTCAGTTGGTGAGACCGCACCACCCACTAGAAATCATTAATCATGGAGATTTTTGCATCTCTACAGAGGGAGTGTAGGGATCCGAGAAAATAGTGGGAGCTAATTTATTTAAAAATAAAATTTCTAAATAAATTGGTCAAGTCAAAATTACAGTATCTAACTAGAATCTTTGACTCTCTACAGGAAAATGTCTGCGTCCAACCCATTGGCACGTATCCTGGACACACATAGACTGACCGGACCTAATTATAAAGATTGGCTCAGGAACTACAAAATTATTTTGGGTTCCAAGAAGTTAACCCATGTTTTGGACCAGGACCCTCCCACCTTACCAGCCCGTCCATCTGTTGAACAGAGAGCATCTCTGGAAAAATGGATAGACGAAGATAATAAGGCCAGATATTACATGTTGGGCTCGATGTCTGATGAGCTCCAGCGCCAACATGAAGATATCGGGACTGCTCGCCAAATGTTGGCTCACCTACAGGAGATGTTTGGTGAACAGAGTCACGCAGCCAAATATCAAGTCACGAAAATGACTTTTTAAGGCTAAGATGCGTGATGGGCAGTCAGTCCAAGATCACTGTCTGACAATGATCAAGGACATGGAAGAGCTTGAGAAGCTCGTGTGAAGTTGGACTTGGATCTGCAGAATGATATTATTCTGCAATCCTTGACTGATGCATATGGGCAATTCATCATGAATTACCACATGCATAAACTTCAAAATTCCTTGGCCGAATTAATGAATATGCTGGTTACCGCTGAGCTTTCTATGAAAGGTTCTAAAGGCTCAGTTCTTGCTATGGAACGGACTTCTTCCAAAAGAAAGTCTTATGGAAAGAAAAAAAAGTCTGTGAAAAAGCAAAAGATGGAAGGATCAAAGAAGAAGAAGGCAGAAGCCGAAGAAGAAAGGCCGATGTCAAAGGAAAGTGTTTCCATTGCAACAGCGACGGCCATTGGAAGCGGAACTGCCCTACTTACCTGGCCACCCTGAAGAACAAGAAGGAAGGTCCTTCTGGAGGTATGCTCGTTATTGAGTCTAACCTTACGGTTTCTTCTGCATCCAGTTGGGTGCTTGACTCTGGTTCTAGTGCTCATCTATGCACTTCTATGCAGGGTCTTGAGGATAGCAGGAGGCTGAGGGATGGAGACATGATCCTACGCGTCGATAATGGAGCAAGAGTTGCTGCAGTAGCCGTGGGAACATACCCTCTTTGATTACCATCTGGTTTAGACTTAGTTTTGAAAGACTGTTATTATGTGCCTGCAGCTAGCAGGAATTTGATTTCTGTTTCATGCTTAGCACAAGAAGGTTATGTGATTACCTTCTTTAAGGACCATTGTAACATTCTTTATGAAAGAAATAAAATTGCAAATGGTTTCCTTATTAATGGTCTTTATCAGCTACATATTGATGTACCTGTTCTAACTATCGAGCAAAACATGTGAATGCCAAACGACCTAGGGATAGTCCAAATGACAGATATCTATGGCACCTTGAGATTAGGTCATATAGCAGAAGATAGGATCAACAAATTGGAGAAAAATGGGCTATTGAGTCCATTGACTTCTGAGTCATATCCAACTTGTGAATCTTGTCTTCAAGGCAAAATGACTAAACTCCCTTTTGTTGGACATGGGGAGAGGGCCACAGATCTCCTTGCCCTAGTACATACTGATGTGTGCGGCCCATTTGATGTGCCGGCTAGAGATAATTTTGTCTACTTCATTACCTTTATCCGATGATCTGTCTAGGTATGGGTATGTGTATCTTATGAGACACAAGTCTGAAGCTTTTGAAAAGTTCAAAGAATTCAGACATGAAGTAGAAAAACAAACTGAAAAATCCATTAAGGTTCTTCGATCAGATCGAGGAGGTGAATACCTTAGCCAAAAATTCCTAGACTATCTCAAGGAAAAATGGCATAGTCTCTCAATGGACTCCACCAGGAACACCTCAACTCAACGGGATTTCAGAACGGAGAAATCGGACTCTATTAGATATGGTTCGATCCATGATGAGCTTCACAGACCTTCCTGATTTTCTTTGGGGATACTCATTGTTAACTTCAATTTATCTACTGAATAGGGTTTCCCTCTAAAAACCATTCCTACCACACCGTATGAGATATGGCATGGTAAGAAACCAAGTCTGAGTCATCTCAGAATTTGGGGTTGTCCGGCTCATGTCAAAAGACAACAAGCGGACAAGTTAGAGTTTAGGTCCTTCAGAGCTCGATTCATAGGATATCCTAAAGAGTCATTAGGATACTATTTCTACATTCCAGAAGACCACAATGTGATTGTGAGTCGACATGCCATCTTTCTTGAAAAATAGTTTATTCAAGATAGCGGCATTGGAAAGCAGATCAAGCTTGATGAGAAAGTCTCACAAGTGGAACGAGCTAAGGACCAAGTGGAACCAAATCAGGTTGAGCCAATAAGAACACTACCTCCTCCACCTCGTAGATCGGAAAAGAGTTTTTCCATCCCCTGAAAGATACTTAGGTATTATTTCAGAGAAAGTAGAGAAAATATTCCTCCTCGTAGGTAATGGTGCTCATGGTGATGATCCCAAAACCTACAACGAGGCGATATCAGATATCGACTCCGAGAAATGGCTAGAGGCAATGCAGTCAGAAATTGACTCGATGCACTCAAACCAAGTCTGGACCTTGGTAGATCCATCAGAAGGTATAGTACCTATTGGTGTAAATGGATCTTCAAGAGAAAGATTGGTGCAGATGGGAAATGTGGAGACATTCAAAGGCTAGATTGGTGGCAAAAGGTTATAGTCAATGCGAAGGCATTGACTATCAGGATACCTTTTCCCAGTAGCTATGCTAAAATCCATCCGCACATTGCTTGCTGTTGCAGCCTATTTCGATTATGAAATATGGCAAATGGACGTGAAAACGGCATTCCTAAATGGATATCTTGAGGAAGATATCTATATGGAACAGCCGCTAGGTTTCACATCCAGTGATACTGATCACAAGGTTTGCAAGCTGCAAAGGTCCATATATGGACTTAAGCAAGCATCTCGGAGCTGGAACACTCGTTTCAATGATGTGATCAAAATTCATCAAAAATGAAGAGGAACCATGTGTTTTCAAAAGGGTCAGTGGGAGCGCTGTTGTCTTCCTCGTATTGTACGTGGATGACATCCTCCTTATTGGGAATGATATTCCCATGTTGACATCAGTCAAGATGTGGTTGTCCAAGGAATTCTCCATGAAAGACCTAGGTGAAGCATCCTTTATTCTAGGAATTAAGGTCTATAGGGATAGACCGAATAGGATGCTAGGACTTTCACAGAAGATGTACATAGAGAAAGTACTAAAGAGGTTTAGTATGGAAAACTCTAAGAGGGATTAATACCCTTCAGACATGGTATTCATCTTTCCAAGAAGATGTGCCCCAGCACACCTGAAGGAAATAGAACGCATGAGCAAGATCCCTTATGCTTCTGCAATAGGGAGCCTCATGTATGCCATGCTATGTACACGACCTGATATAGCCCATGCTGTGAGTGTCACAAGCAGATATCAGTCAAATCCAGGTGAAGAACACTGGACTTCTGTGAAATGTATCCTTAAGTACTTGAGAAGAACTAAGGATATGATGTTGGTCTTTGGTAATGGAGAACTCCAAGATCCAGGGATACACAGACTCGGACTTTCATGTCCGATGTATAGATGATCGAAAGTCGACATCTGGGAGTCTGTTTGTGTGCAATGGTGGAGCTATCAGCTGGAAGAGTTCCAAGCAAACGGTGATAGCAGATTCCACCATGGAAGCAGAATATATCGCTGCATCAGAAGCTGCGAAGGAAGCATTCTGGTACAAGAAGTTTGCTGCAGAAATTGGAGTAATGCCATCAGATGCCATTCCTCTATACTGCGACAACAATGGCGCCATAGCCCTTGCTAAGGAGCCAAGGTCTCACCAAAAATCCAAGCACATTGAGCGGCGATACCACCTCATCCGCGATTACCTCGAGAAGGGTTATGTCGAGGTCAAGAGAGTCAACTCCGTAGATAATGTGGCAGACCCACTTACAAAGCCGTTGGGCCAGCAGAAGATCGAAGCCCACCTTGAGAAGATGGGACTTAGACTTGTAGCCAATTGGCTTTAGGACAAGTGGGAGATTGTTAGATATATGTGCCCTAGAAGCCAGAATTGGCTGACACTTGTAATACACTTCTAGGGGCAAAATTATAATTTTGACTAAAATCAATAAAATGGATTATTTTCTATCACATATGTGTATTTAGTGTCTGTGATACATCCTTTGAGTTAATGGTAATGATAATTCATATTTTCAAGAGTTGAAAATTTAAGACATGAATAATCATTATTAACTCATAAAATGCTCCTGACCATAGGATCATCATGAGGATGGTGATTGATCCGAAAGGTTGGTGTACAATCGCTTCTCTTTAGTAGATGAGTCTTGAGTCTACGGTGTGGAGACACCGGAGCGAGAGTACAGGTACTCGTTAGAGAACGAGGGCACTGAGCGTGACCACCTCGAGTAGTCATTAGGAAGTCTACCTTCTCGTCAATGACTGACTCGATGCTGCAGTAGTGTGTCTGGTTCTTTGACCTGAGGTGCATCGATAGTTCACCTTGAGGGTGTTATAGTTTGACTACACCATTACTCGGTCTCCTAGCCATATGGAACCCTGAGGTGTATGTTGGCTATGAGCATGTTCATTGTAGGAACTGGATTGCATCAAGATGGAATCTATCTACCTCGGTGGTAGAGGAGTAGCCCTATGATGATCATGAGAATCAAGTCCAGAAGCCCATGGCCATGGTAGAGTGAAATAATAGAAAGAGTTTCTATTTAGATTTTCACATTGGACTCGAATCGAATGATTACATCATATGACAGAGACTTAGGGTTTGACGAGTTCACCTTAACCCTAATCTGATCGGGGCTCAAGATAGAAGAACTTAATCACACAAGTAGCTGCACCAAGAGGTTCGCATTCAGCTCTGATGGGTTGCCACCATATACTGCTAGGTGTCACTGGTGGATTTTGGGAGCAATTAGAATGATTTAGATGATCGATCATTCTAGCTGTTCGAATCAGAAGAGTTCTGATCCATCGAAAGGAGTTTCGATGATGTCGATGATAGAGATCATGACATATCCCATTACCATACAGAACTGAACCTAACTGGGTCACACAAACAAGGGTTTGAATCTGGTGATCATCAATTGAACTGATCTAGTTCAATTGATCTGAATGAGATTCAATTAGGTTCAAGAAAATCGTGCTAGCACTCGATTGAACCTAACGTTCTTCTTTTACTATCATAAATAAGTTGTCCTGTCTGAGCCAAAGGAGTTTGTGCTCAATCAGAGGCCTTCATATGGTCTGACTGGAGGTTGTCCAAGTCAGAAAAAGGTTGTCTTATTTTGTAAGACATTACCTGCCATTTTTGGTCACCTGCCATTTCTTGTTCTTTGACTTTGGTCAAAAGTCTACCTTTGACTGGTCAAACGTTGACCATTGACACCTTTGACTTTTGACCACATGTCATGCACCTATTGGAGAGCTGGTGGGGGCCTGTCCCCCTGCCAGAACCTGGCAAGGAGAAGGGCGCACGCCAAGGGTGTGTGCCCAAGTTGGAGGCGCCTAGGAGTCCTTGTTGGACAAGGACTCCATCTCCTTTTTGGATTCCAATTAGAGTTCTCTAAGAACCAACTTTGACTGGTCTTAGGCGCCCTCTAAGGAGGAATCCAGGGGACTCTATTCCACCAATCAGATTTAGATCTGATTTCACAAAGGGTTGTGATTGGTTGGGAAGAAGAGGAGTTGGATCACAGCTATAGTCTATAAATAAGACCCTGCGCCCAACTCAAAATATGAATATGAATGAGAATTTCTCCACGCCCCAAGGCTGCCTCTCCCTCCTTCTCCATGCCATAGTCTCTCTCCTCCCTTGCTCTCCACGTCCAAAAGGAGTTTTGGACCTTGGTTGGTGCAATTCAGATCAAGAAAGGCGATCAAGAAAGCAAGAAGGCTGCGCTGCTGCAAAGGACGACTGCAGATCTTCAAAAGGAGTTTTGAAGATTCCTCCAAATCAGATTCAGATCTGATTTTTGGAGGTGTGATAGAGAAGAAGAGGATCTCCAGATCCAACCTTGAGTGGATACCGATAGAGGCCAGGCGCTTGCGTGGCTAGATCCAAAACCTTCCGCTGCAAACAGGATCATCAACAGGATAATAGGATTACCCAGATCAAGGTAAATTAAATTTGATTTAATTTATCTTTTTTATTTTATTTTATTAAAATAATAAGAATCAGATCTGAAATATATCAAGATCTGATTGGAATCAAAGAAAAAAATTTTTGAAAAAAATATATCTCTTGATCTGATCAGATCTGAACGAACCTGATTCAATGTTGCTTAGGATTCTCAAGGTAAATTAAAATGATTTAATTTATCTATTTATTTTTTATTAAAATATAAAATTAGATCTGAAATATCTCAGATCTAATTAGATCAAAGAAAAAATTTTTGAAATATATCTCTTGATCTGATCAGATCTGAACGAACCTGGTCCAAAAAATCAGGATTTTCCTTCAACTGGTATCAGAGCCAAGGTTCTAAAAGTATTTAGATCTAATTTTAAATTTATTTTAATTAGAAAATAAAGTTGATTTTAGATGTCACATGAGATGTGATCAGATCTGAAATCAGAAAAAAATTTAAAATTAAATGATTTGGATCTAAGATTAGAAAATATGCATGACTAGTTCTAAATAGAATAGTTCTATAGAATAGTCTTTGCATGTTTACAATTTAATTTGATTAAATCATATTTTAGATCTATTTATTTATATTTTTTGATATTATAATTGTTATAATAACATCTAAAAAATAGTAAATAAAAATTATTTAATTTTAAAATCATATGAGATATGATTGATGCATGTCTAGACTAGTTGTAGAATAGTTCTACATAATTGTCTAGATTAGAATTTATTTTGATTAGATCAATTTAAATCTAATTTTTTAGATTATTATGAGATAATTTAGATCTAAAAACATGCATGATTCGATACATGAGATGTATGCAAAATATGCCATTGATTAGATCTAATTTGTATATGAGATATATGATATAGATCTAAAACTGTTTTGTAGATATTACATGTTCCTGATTAAGGCATTCCTCTTGGCCATCCGGTCATAAGAATGAAGAAGGATTTAAAGGCCCTCTCCTTTCATTCGAATGGGATGTTCTTATATGTGTAGGGGTGCTGCGCGTTCGTCCTTAATCAGAAACCCAAAAACTTACTTTCTGCAAAACCCTAGATCCTGAAATCCTAGGATTTATTGTGCATATTTTGTTTATGAACCCTACTTAATTAAAATTAAGATTATGAATATTAATTAGGTCTAAAATTGAGAATTTCAGATCTAAGACATATTCATAATACTGGGTTTGGGCTTGGGTAGCTCAATTAGGTCTAAGCGGTTGATCAAACCGAATCAAGAGTTGGTTAGATGGGATCAACAATGCTTAAATTGACCAGCCTAATAGGATTAAGTCTGGGTCAAGATCGAGTCACGATCAAGCAAGACCTAATTAGGCTCAGAGGTTAGAGTCTGGATTATAGGCTAACCCAATTGTTCTGGCTCAACAATTTGGTGTCTAAGGTAAGTTTGGCAGATACGACCGACTGATTTTTAATTGGAGGCTACTCAACCTGAATCGAAGATTTACAATCCTCACTAAAAACCAGTCTCCTACACATCACCGTATGAGATATGGCATACGGTAAGAAGCCAAGTCTGAGTCATCTCAGAATTTGAGGTTGTCTGACTCATATCAAATGACAACAGCAGAAAGTTAGATTTAGGTCCTTTAGAGCTCGATTCATAGAATATCCTAAAGAGTCATTAGGATACTATTTCTACATCTAGAAGACCACGATGTGATTTGTGAGTCGACATGCCATCTTTCTGAAAAATAGTTTATTCAAGATAGCGGTATTGGAAAGCAGATTAAGCTTGATGAGAAAGTCTCACAAGTATAACGAGCTAAGGACCAATTGGAACCAAATCAGGTTGAGCCAATAAGAACACTACCTCCTCCACCTCGTAGATCGAAAAGAGTTTTCCATCCCTCTGAAAGATACTTAGGGTATTATTATAGAGAAAGTAGAGAAAATGTTCCTCGTAGGTAATGGTGCTCATGGTGATGATCCCAAAACCTACAATGAGATGATATCAGATATCGACTTCGAGAAATGGCTAGAGAAAATGCAGTCAGAAATTGACGCGATGCACTCAAACTAAGTCTGGACCTTGGTAGATCCATCAGAAGGTATAGTACCTATTGGGTGTAAATGGATCTTTAAGAGAAAGATTGGTGCAGATGGAAATATGGAGACATTCAAGGCTAGACTAGTGGCAAAAGGTTATAGTCAATGCGAAGGCATTGACTATCAGGATACCTTTTTCCCAGTGGCTATGCTAAAATCTATCTGGAATACTCGTTTCAATGATGTGATCAAAATGTTTGGTTTCATCAAAAATGAAGAGGAATCATGTGTCTTCAAAAAGGTCAGTGGGAGCACTATTGTCTTCCTCGTATTGTACGTGGATTACATCCTCCTTATTGGAAATGATATTCCCATTATGACGACAGTCAAAATATGGTTATCCAATGAATTCTCCTTGAAAGACCTAGGTGAAGCATCCTTTATTCTAGGAATTAAGGTCTATAGAGATAGACCGAATAGGATGCTAGGACTTTCATAGAAGATGTACATAGAGGAAGTACTAAAAAGATTTAGTATGGAAAACTCTAAGAGGGGATTAATACCCTTCAGACATGGTATTCATCTTTCCAAGAAGATGTGCCCTAGCACACCTGAGGAAATAGAACGCATGAGCAAGATCCCTTATGCTTCTGCAATACGGAGCCTCATTTATGCCATGCTATGTACACAATCTGATATAGCCCATGCTGTGAGTGTCACAAGCAAATATCAGTCAAATCTAGGTAAAGAACATTAGACTTCTGTGAAATGTATCCTTAAGTACTTGAGAAGAACTAAGGATATGATGTTGGTCTTTGGTAACGGAGATCTCCAAGTCTAGGGATACACAGACTCGGATTTCATGTCCGATGTAGATAATCAAAAGTCGACATCTGAAAGTCTATTTCTGCGCAATGGTGGTGCTGTCAGCTGGAAGAGTTCCAAGCAAACAGTGATAGCAGATTCCACCATGGAAGCAGAATATATTACTGCATCAGAGGCTGTAAAGGAAGCATTCTGGTACCAGAAGTTTGCCACAAAAATTGGAGTAATGCCATCAGATGCCATTCCTCTGTACTGCGATAATAATGACACCATAGCCCTTGCTAAGGAGCCGAGGTCTCACCAGAAATCCAAGCACATTGAGCAGCGATACTACCTCATCCGCGATTACCTCGAGAAGGGATACATCGAGGTCAAGAGAGTCAATTTCGTAGACAATGTGGTAGACCCACTTACAAAGCCATTGGGACAGTAAAAAATCGAAGCCCATCTTGAGAAGATGGGACTTAGACTTATAGCCAATTGGCTTTTGGATAAGTTGGAGATTGTTAGATATATGTGCCCTAGAAGTTAGAATTGACAGACACTTGTAATACACTTCTAAGAGCAAAATTATAATTTTGACTATAATCAATAAAATGAATTATTTTCTATCACATATGTGTATTTAGTGTCTGTGATACATCCTTTGAGTTAATGATAATGATAATTCATATTTTCAAGAGTTGAAAATTTAAGATATGAATAATAATTATTAACTCATAAAATGCTCCCGACCATAGGATCATCATGAGAATGGTGATTGATTCGAAAGGTTGGTGTACAATCATTTCTCTTTAGTAGATGAGTCTTGAGTCTACGGTGTGAAGACACCGGAGCGAGAGTATAGGTACTCATTAGAGAACGAGGGCACTGAGCATGACCACCTCGAGTAGTCATTAGGAAGTCTACCTTCTCATCAATGATTGACTCGATACTGTAATGGTGTGTCTGGTTCTTTGACCTGAGGTGTATCGACAGTTCACCTTGAGGGTGTTATAGTTTGACTACACCACAACTCGATCTCCTAGCCATATGGAATCCTGAGGTGTATGTTAGCTATAGCATGTTCATTGTAGGAACTGGATTGCATCAAGATGGAATCTATCTACCTTGGTGGTAGAGGAGCAGCCCTATGATGATCATGAGAATCAAGTTCAGAAGCCCATGGCCATGGCAGAGTGAAATAATAGAAAGAGTTTCTATTTAGGTTTTCACATCGAACTTGAATCGAATGATTACATCATATGATAGAAATTAGGGTTTGACGAGTTCACCTTAACCCTAATCTGATCGGGGCTCAAGATAGAAGAACTTAATCATATAGGTAGCTGCACCAAGAGGTTCGCATTCAGCTCTGATGGGTTGCCACCATATACTGCTAGGTGTCCACTGGTGGATTTTAGGAGCAATTAGAATGATTTAGATGATCGATCATTCTAGCTGTTCAAATCAGAAGAGTTTTGATCCATCGAAAGGAGTTACATGATGTCAATGATAAAATCATGACATATCCATTACCATATAGAACTGAACCTAACTGGATCACACAAACAAGGGTTTGAATCTGGTGATCATCAATTGAACTGATCCAGTAATATTGATCTGAATGAGATTCAATTAGGTTCAAGAAATCATTTGGCTCATTGGCTAAACCCATCACCAATAACTGTTAGGTGAGGTGATGAGTCAGTTGGTGAGACCGCACCACCCACTAGAAATCATTAATCGTAAAGATTTTTGCATCTCTACAGAGGGAGTGTAGGGATCCAAAAAATAGTGGAAGCTAATTTGTTTAAAAATAAAATCGCTAAATAAATTGGTCAAGTCATAATTACAGTATCTAACTAGAATCTTTGACTCTCTACAGGAAAATGTCTGCATCCAACCCATTAGCACGTATCCTGGACACACATAGACTGATCGAACCCAATTATAAAGATTGGCTCAGGAACTACAAAATTATTTTGGGTTTTGAGAAGTTAACCCATGTATTAGACCAGGACCCTCCCACCTTACCAGCCCATCCATCCGTTGAACAGAGAGCATCTCTGAAAAAATGGATAGACGAAAATAATAAGGCCAGATATTACATGTTGGGCTTGATGTCTGATGAGCTCCAGCGCCAACATGAAGATATCTGGACTGCTCTCCAAATGTTAGCTCACGTACAAGAGATGTTTGGTGAACAGAGTTGTGCAGCCAAGTATCAAGTCACGAAATGACTTTTTAAGGCTAAGATGCATGATGAGCAGTCAGTCCAAGATCATATCTGATGATGATCAAGGACTTGGAAGAGCTTTAGAAGCTCGGTGTGAAGTTTGACTTGGATCTGCAGAATGATGTTATTCTGCAATCCTTGACTGATGCATATGGGCAATTCATCATTAATTACCACATGCATAAACTTCAAAATTCCTTGGCCAAATTAATGAACATGCTGGTCATCGCTGAGCTTTCTATGAATGATTCTAAAGGCACGGCTTTTGCTATGGAATAGACTTCTTCCAAAAGAAAGTTTTTTGGAAAGAAAAAAAGTCTGCAAGAAAGCAGGTGGAAGGAGAAAAGAAGAAGAAGGCAAAGCCAAAGAAGAAGGCCGCTGTCAAAGAAAAGTGTTTCCATTGCAACAACGACAGCCACTGGAAGTGGAACTGCCCTACTTACCTGGCCACCCTGAAGAATAAGAAGGAAGGTCCTTCTAGAGGTGTGCTCGTTATTGAGTCTAACCTTATGATTTCTTCTGCATCCAGTTGGATGCTTGACTCTGGTTCTAGTTCTCATCTGTGCACTTCCATGCAGGATTTTGGGGATAGCAGAAGGCTGAGGGATGGAGACATGATCCTATGCATCGAAAATGGAACAAGAGTTACTGCAGTGGCAGTGGGAACATATCCTCTTCGATTACCATCTGGTTTAGACTTAGTTTTGAAAGACTGTTATTATGTGCCTGCAGCTAACAGGAATTTGATTTCTGTTTCATCCTTAGCACTAGAAGGCTATATGATTACCTTCTTTAAGGACCATTGTAACATTCTTTATGAAAGAAATAAAATTGCAAATGGTTTCCATATTAACGATCTTTATCAGCTACATATTGATGTATCTGTTCTAACTATCGAGCAAAACGTGAATGCCAAATGACCTAGGGATAGTCCAAATGATAAGTATCTATGGCACCTGAGATTAGGTCGTATAACAGAAGATAGGATCAACAAATTGGAGAAAAATGGGCTATTGAGTCCGTTGACTTCCGAGTCATATCCAACTTGTGAATCTTATCTTCAAGGCAAAATGACTAAACTCCCTTTTGTAGGACATGGGGAAAGGGCCACAGATCTCCTTGCCCTAGTACATACTGATGTGTGTGGCCCATTTGATGTACCGGCTAGAGGCAATTTTGTCGACTTCATTACCTTTACCGATGATCTATGTAGGTATGGGTATGTGTATCTTATGAGACACAAGTCTGAAGCTTTTGAAAAGTTCAAAAAATTCAGACATGAAGTAGAAAAATAAACTGAAAAACCCATTAAGGTTCTTCGATCAGATCGAGGAGGTGAATACCTTAGCCGAAAATTCCTAGACTATCTCAAGAAAAATGGTATTGTCTCTCAATGGACTCCACTAGGAACACCTCAACTCAACGGGGTTTCAGAACGAAGAAATCAGACTCTATTGGATATGGTCTGATCCATGATGAGCTTCATAGACCTCCTTGATTTTCTTTGGGGACACTTATTGTTAACTTCAATTTATCTACTGAATAGGGTTTCCTCTAAAATCACACAAGTAGCTGCACCAAGAGGTTCGTATTCAGCTCTGATGGGTTGCCACCATATACTGCTAGGTGTCACTAGTAAATTTTGGGAGCAATTAGAATGATTTAGATGATCGATCATTCTAGCTATTCAAATCAGAAGAGTTCTGATCCATTGAAAGGAGTTTCGATGATGTCGATGATAGAGATCATGACATATCGCATTACCATATAGAACTAAACCTAATTAGGTCACACAAACAAGGGTTTGAATCTGGTGATCATCAATTGAACTGATCAAGTTCAATTGATCTGAATGAGATTCAATTAGGTTCAAGGAAATCGTGCTAGCACTCGATTGAACCTAACGTTCTTCTTTTACTATCATAAATAGTTTTTCTAACAGAGCCAAAGGAGTTTGTGCTTGATCAAATGCCTTCACTTGGTCTGACTGGAGACTATTCAGGTTAGAAAAGGATTGTCTTATTTTTGTAAGACAATACCTGCCATTTTTGGTCACCTACCATTTCTCGTCCTTTGACTTTGATCAAAAGTTGACCTTTGACTGATCAAATGTTGACCATTGATACTTTGACTTCTGTCTATATGTCACATACCTATTGGAGAGTTGGTGGGGGATTGTCCCCCTATCAGAACTTGGTAAGGAGAGGGTGCACGCCAAGGATGGCGTGCGCCCAAGTTTGAGGCACCCAGGAGTCCCTGTTGGATAGGGACCCATCTCCATTTTGGATTCCAATTAGACTCCTCCTAAGGACCAACTTTGACTGGTCTTAGGTGCCATCTAAGGATGAATCCAAGGGACTCTATTCCCACCAATCAGATTTAGATCTGATTTCAGAAAAGGTTGTGATTGGTTGGGAAGAAGAGGAGTTGGATCATGCATAGTCTATAAATAAGACCCTGCACCCAACTCAAAAAAATGAACAATTCTCTACGCCCCAAGGCTGCCTCTCTCTTCCTCCTCCATGCCAAGTTCATCTTCACCCTCTCCTCTCCATGCCGAAAGTAGTTTGGGATCTTAGTTGGTACAATCAAGATGAGAGAAAGGCGACAGAAAGCTAGAATGCTGCGCTACTGCAAAGGACAACTGCTGATCTTTGAAAGCTATTTTAAAGATCCTCCAAATCAGATTCAGATCTAATTTTTGGAGATATGATAGAAAAGAAGTGGATCTCCAGATCCAGCTCGAGTGGATATCGGTAGAGGCCAAGCACTTGCGTGGCTAGATCCAAAACCTTCTGCTGCTTACAGAATTATCAATGGATAATAGGATTGCTCTACATCAAGATAAATTAAATATGATTTAATTTATCTATATTTTATTTTAATTATTAAAATAATAAAAATCAGATCTGAAAAATCCTAGATCTGATTCGAATCAAAGAAAATTTTTTTTGAAATATATCTCTTGATCCGATCAGAACTGAACGAACATGGTCCGAAAAATCAGGATTTTTCTTCAACTGTTAGTATTAAAAGACTGTTATTATGTGCCTACAGCAAGCAGAAATTTGATTTCGGTTTCTTGCCTTGCATTAGAAGGCTATGTAATTAGTTTTCTTAAGGACCATTGTAACATTCTTTATGAAAGAAATAAAATTGCAACTGGTTTCCTTATTAACTATCTTTATCAGTTACATGTTGATGTATCTATTTTTAACTTTGAGCGAAATGTGAATGCCATAAAATCAAAACGTCCTAGGGATAGTCCTAATGATAGGTATCTATGGCACCTAAGATTAGGTCATATAGCAGAAGATAGGGTTAACAAATTGGAGAAAACTAGGCTATTGAGTTCATTGACTTCCGAGTCATATCCAATTTGTGAATCCTATCTTCATGGCAAAATGACCATGCTCCCTTTTGTAGGACATGGGGAAAGGTCCACGGATCTTCTTGCCCTAGTACATACAGATGTGTGCAGCCCATTTGATGTGCCGACTAGAGGCAATTTAGTCTACTTCATGACCTTTACCAATGATTTATCAAGGTATGGGTATGTATATCTTATGAGACACAAGTCTGAAGTGTTTGAAAAGTTCAAAGAATTCAGACATGAAGTAGAAAAATAAATTAAAAAATCCATTAAGGTTCTTTGATCAGATCGAGAAGATGAATACTTTAGTCAAAAATTTGATAAGTGGTAAAAATATACTAATAAAAGTACTAAATTATAAAATAAATTAATCTATTTCTTTAGAAATTGATGCTTTTATTAATCTTATGTAGAAAAAAGGCCACCAATGTGAAGATCTTATTTTTTAGTTCAGATGAAATAAATTTCAGGCAAAATGGACTTCAAACGAGCCCGGAATTGAATTTCAAAAAAAAAAAAACCCCGATTCGGTTCAAACCAGTTCAGAAAATCGGCTCAGTAGACCGCCCGATTCGACCACATCAGTAGACCGACCCACTGATGTAGCGCTGACGTCAGGATGATGTCCACATTTTTTGCGGCACACAGTGGACTGACTTGAGGGCATTTTGGAAATTTTACATGAAGAAGCACGCTCCGATTGACTGAAGAACACGGTAGTCCACGCAACACCGAGCTCACACATGGTCTATAGAGGGCAATTTGGGAATTTTGTCTGATCTAATGGGCACCTTTCATTGAGACTTGATCAGACGGTCGAAAAGAATAAGCTGACGAACGGCATCCATAGCTCCCGATCGAGATCCAACGGTTGAGATTCATTCCGACGTTAAACTAAAGATCAGAAGCCTTCTTTGTGTACGATCGGATGGCTCAGATTCAATCTAACGCTTGATCCAATGGCTGGCATGAAATCCGACTTGATCTGGGATGTTTTAAAGGATTTTTAAGTGGTTTTTGGACCATTTGATCAACATCTAATGGTCAGAATCATCCAGATCCTAATTTGAGTTGTTGTGGGAGTCTTAAACCTAATTTTCAAAGAAAAAATCGATCTTTGGGCTATAAAATCTGCTATTGCCGTAGAATAAAAAGAGAAGTAAGAGAAGAAAAAGAGAAGTTGGAGAGAAAAAGAGAAAAAGGAAGCGAGTCAGAGAAATAAAAAAAAAGGGAAAGAGAGGAGAGAGGTAGAAAGAGAAGAGAGATTTGTGAGAGAAAGAAAAGGGTTTTTGATTTCTTTCGACAATCAAGACATCGATCAAGGAGCATCTTCTTCTTCACCAAGTTCTCCACACCAAGAGCAACGGACAATCAATTTCAGCAATCAAACAGTCTAATTTCTTTATGCTTTTTATTTTATTTGCCATTTTTGAACTTGTTATCATGAACTAAATTTTCTTTTACTAAAGCTAAGGTGTAGCCACTCTTTTGATGCAATATTTAGTGTGATTTATTTTTAATTTTAAATTTTATTCATGAGGAGTATATAAATCTGATCTTAATGCTTTTAGATTACTGGCCATCTTCTAATTGATCTGATGAACATAGATGTTACGGACCAAGTACATCTATGTTATTGCTTCTTGATTATATACCTTGTATTATGAATCAAATTAGAATTCATATGCATGCAGAAATTTTAGTGCGCTTTGGATGCAGCGTATTTTAATTAGAGGGATTTCACAAAACTTAATGCATTAATATTTATTTAAATTACACCTGGACCAAAGGGTAATTAATAAATATTGATAGTTTTGCTATGCCTGGACCAAAGGATAGTGAATAAATTAGGAGACTCCACCATCACATGAAATAAAATTAATCTAAAAATCTGAATATTGTATTGACTGAGTTGGTGAACCGATTGCCTTAGTAATCCATTGCTCTTGAAGTTTAAAACCCTAATAATTTACACTCTCTCTATTTAATTAAAAATTTTTAATTATTTCTTTATTTTGTTCTTTAATTTCTTATTCTCATAAATCGATCTTCTAAATAAAGCATAGGAAAGAGCTTTTCAGTACTTATTTTTCAATCCTCTAGGGATGATACTCTACTCATTCACTTTATTACTTGATCGACTGGTGCACTTGCCATAGCTATAAATTAGCACGCATCAAGTTTTTGGCACCGTTGTCGGAGATTGTGTCTAAAATAATATTAAAATTTTGATCCTAGCTTTACTTTAGAAATTTATTTTTAATTTTTATTATTATTTAATTAAAAAAAATTGTTCAGTGCATGACACGTACTGGACATAGTAACTTACTACCTTTAGATCCAGAAATTGAAAGGACCATTAGAAGACTACAACAAGAAAGAAACATGGCAGCTGAAGATCCTAACGACATCAATCTAGGATTGGATATGGCGACTGAAGGACAGCATGAAGCTATTCGATCAGTACATCGTTCCATTAAATGATTACATCACACCATCTGTAGCCGATGCAGCTTCGAGCATCAGGAGACCTGCCTGTACGAGCAAACAACTTCGAAATAAAATCGACGATGATCCAGATGATTCAATCAACTGTCCAATTCAGTGGACACGTGCATGATGATCCGAATGCCCATATTTCTAATTTTCTTGAACTTTGTGATACTTTTAAAATTAATGGGGTGTCGGATGATGCTATTAGATTAAGGTTATTTCCTTTCTCTTTACGGGACAAAGCTAAAGAGTTGGCTTCATTCTCTTCCTGCAGGTTCTATCACAACTTGGGATGTCCTAGCCCAAAAATTCTTAGCCAAGTACTTTCCACCTTCCAAGACTGCCAAGATGCGCAACGATATCACTTCTTTTATGCAGATGGACATGGAGACACTATATGAGGCTTGGGAGCATTTCAAGGAAACTGCTGAGGAGATGTCCACATCATCAACTATCCCGTATGGCTTCAGGTACAAACTTTCTATAATGGTTTATCTCCTACTAATCATTCTATGATTGATGCAGCAGCAGGAGGAACCATTAATCAAAAAATGGAGGAAGAAGCCTTCGATCTGATCGATGAGATGGCATCAAATAGCTATCAATGGCAGACAGAATGCGCATGATGCCAAAAAGACTAGCAGCTGTGCAGGGAGTAGATTGCGTGCCAACCTTACTAGCTGAAATTGCAGCCCTTAGAGCCGAAGTCAACAACTTAAAGGGAACAGCTATGCATGTTCAGAGCATTACTTGTGACCTGTGTGGAGGAGGACACGATACGAGCAATTGCCAGACAGGTAATCCTTTTGCTAAAACAACTGATACAGCTAATTATATTGGTAATTTTTTCAGGCCGCAACAAAACAATCCCTACTCCAACACATACAATCAAGGGTGGAGGCAGCACCCAAATTTCTCATGGAGCAATCAAAATGCAGCACAACAGCCACCCCCGGGATTTCAAGTACCTGAAAAGAAGTCCAACATGGAAGAGCTGATGGTCAAATTTATGCAAAACCAAGAAGCAACTATAAAAAATTTGGAAGCCAAACTTAGGCAGGACCAAACAGCAGCAATTCGAAACTTGGAGATGCAAATAGGTCAAATGGCTAAAAATAATCTCTGAGAGACCTCAGGGATCTTTGCCTAGCAACATGGAGAACAATCCAAGGGAGCAAGTCAATGCTATCACCCTAAGAAGTGGTACAAAGCTGGAGGAGCCACATCAAAAGAAAGAGACTGAAGAGCCAATACAAACAAGGAACCATCAACTAAAATTCATCAGTCACCAAAACAACTAGCAGATGGATGGTCTCCAGGTATACGGTTTGCTGATCCAAATGTGAAGCCCTACGTGCCGCCACTACCATTCCTAGAGAGAGAAATACAACATCCAGATAAAAAATTTTCTAACTTTTTCAAAATTTTAAAGAATTTACATATTAATATTCCTTTTGTAGATGCTATTACTCAAATGCCCAGGTATGCCAAGTTTCTCAAAGAAATCCTAACAAATAAGAAAAAGCTGAAGGAGCATGAGAGAATAAATTTGAATGAAGAATGCTCAGCAATACTTCAAAATAAATTACCACAGAAGCTAAAAGATCCAGGGAGTTTTACTATCCCTTGCATTATTGGTGATTGTAGTTTTGATAAAGTTTTATGTGATTTAGGAGCAAGTATTAATCTCATGCCTTTTTCTATTTTCAGGAAGCTGGGTCTAGGAGAACCAAAGCCTACCACTATTACTCTTCAATTAGCCGATAGATCCATTAAATATCCAAGAGGTATAGTGGAGGATGTCTTGGTAAAGGTAAACAAGTTTATTTTCCCTGTTGATTTTATTGTTCTTGATATGGAAGAAGATTATGATGTACCCCTTATTTTAGGGAGACCCTTTTTAGCTACTGGAGGAGCTTTAATAGATGTTCAATAAGAAAAATTAATTCTTAGAGTCCAAGATGAATAAGTTACTTTTAATGTTTTCAAAGATACTAAACATACTGATGATAATCAAACTTATTTTCTAATTGATATTATTGATAATTCAGTATATGAGAATTCTATAGAAAATAGGTTTGAGACTATAAAAGCTAGCAATGTCCAATTGAAAGAGGACTCGATCAAACATGAAAGTATTCCAATTGAAGTGGCACCAGATTGATCCACTTTAGAACTCAAAGAAAGTCAAGCTGAAGACTATAAATCAGAACTACTAGATAGGTTTATTTCTTTTCTTTTTAGTTTTGATTATTTTTTTTTTTTTATTTTTCAGTAATTTGTTGTTGCTCTTTTACTGCTTTGGTGTGTATTTTCAATTTTGCAGAAAAAAAATCAATGAGAGCTCAAGCAAAATTTCAAAGCTCCAAAGAACCAGACTGAACCAAATCAGGTGTATTCCTTCCTATCCTTTATTGCACCCTTTATTTTTCTTTCTCCTTTAAGACAATGTAGAATAAGTTAAAAAAAAAAAATCATGTGTCAAGAAGAAAATCTTGAGCAAGATAAGACTGGATAAGTGATAAAAGATAGAATTATTTGCTAATGAATGTAACGAGTTAAAGAAGTAGATTAGTTGGTCAACTTTTAGCAGCCTACTTAGGTCATTAAAAGACTATTAGCACTTTCTAATTGCACATGCACACTAACAAGGCAAAGTAGGTATTGATTATAAGGCCAACTGAGGATTCAATTATCACTAAAAATTGATAATTAATATACATTCTAATCAAAGAAACTTGAATTTAAGGAAAGAGCTACCTGCCTAAAAATAAAGTGCAAAAGATAGAGTATATGTGGATTGCCCAAAGCCTAGTAACTGGGTCTCTGCACCTAGGTCAAGTGTGAAAATTCATGTAAAATGGTGAAGGAAAGGCCAGGATGCTCAGCACAGTAAAAAAAAAAAAAAAAAAAAGGAAGGCAGTGTGAAAGCTACCTTAATTCATGAGTATAAAATTGAGAATGTATAGAAAATTGACCAAAATAGGTGATAAGAGAGGATACTTTTGTTCTTTTAATTTAATACTGAAATGCTAAAGTTAGTCATCACGAACACAAGTGCTATAGATCTTTGATGTACTCTAAGAAAGTTTTTAATTGTATTGACTGAAAAATTTGCTTCTGAAGCTCAATGCTTAGTTAGCAGTATTTTCTAAACTTTTTGACCTTTAGTCCTAGATTTTATCTTTTATGATGGATAATCTTATTGAAACATGGTATTAAATAAAACATTGCTAAGGGACTAGCAATGACTAAGTTGGGGGGTAAGATAAGTGGTAAAAATATACTAATAAAAGTATTAAATTATAAAATAAATTAATCTATTTTTTTAGAAATTGATACTTTTGTTAATCTTATGTAGAAAAGAAGGCCACCAATGTGAAGATCTTATTTTTTTGATTCAGATGAAATAAATTTCAGGCAAAACGGACTCCAAACGAGCCCAGAATTGAATTTCAAAAAAAAAACTCGATCCGGTTCAAATCGGTTTAGAAAATTGGCTTAGCAAACCACCCGGTTTGACCGCATCAGCAGACCAACTTGCTGATGCAGTGCTGACGTCAGGATGATGTCAGCATTTTTCGCGGCGCACGGTGGACCGATTTGAGGGCATTTCGAGAATTTTACATGAAGAAGCGTGCTCCGATTGGTTGAAGAACGCAGCGGTCCATGCAACACCGAACTCATGCATGGTCTACAGAGGGCAATTTAGGAATTTTATCTAATCCAATGGGTGCCTTTCACTGAGACTTGATCAGACGGTCGAAAAGAATGCGCTGACGAACGGCATCTGCAGCTCCCGATCGAGATCCAACGGTTGAGATTCATCTCGATGTTAAATTAAAGATCAGAAGCCTTCTTTGTGCATGATCGGATGGCCTAAATTCAATCTCATGCTTGATCGGAAGGCTGGCATGAAATCCAACTTGATCTGGAATGTTTTGAAGGATTTTTAAGTGATTTTTGGACCGTTTGATCAACATCTAACGGTCAGAATTATCCAGATCCTAATTTGAGTTGTTGTGGGAGTCTTAAACCTAATTTTCAAAGAAAAAATCGATCTTTGGGCTATAAAATCTGCTGTTGCCATAGAATAAAAAGAGAAGTAAGAGAAGAAAAAGAGAGAAGTTAGAGAGAAAAGAGAAAAAGGGAGAGAGTCTGAGAAATAAAAAAAAAAGAGAAAGAGAGGAGAGAGGTAGAAAGAGAAGAGAGATTTGTGAGAGAAAAGAAAGGGTTTTTGATTTCTTTCGACCATCAAGACATTGATCAAGGAGCATCTTCTTCTTCACCAAGTTCTCCATACCAAGAGCAACGGACAATCAATTTCAGCAATTAAACAGTCTAATTTCTCTATGCTTTTTATTTTATTTGCTGTTTTTGAACTTGTTATCATGAACTAAATTTTTTTTTACTAAGGCTAAGGTGTAGCCACTCTTATTAGTATGATTTATTTTTAATTTTAAATTTTATTCATGAGGAGTATATAAATCTGATCTTAATGCTTTTAGATTATTGGCCATCTTCTAATTGATTTGATGAACATAGATGTTACGAACGAAGTACATCTATGTTATTGCTTCTTGATTATATACCTTGTATTATGAATCAAATTAGAATTCGTATGCATGCAGGAATTTTAGTGCGCTTTGGACGCAGTGTATTTTAATTAGAGGGTTTCACAAAACTTAATGCATTAATATTTATTTAAATTACACCTGGACCAAAGGATAATTAATAAATATTGATAGTTTTGCTATGCCTGGACCAAAGGGTAGTGAATAAATTAGGAGACTCCACCGTCACATGAAATAAAATTAATCTAATAACCTGAATATTGTATTGACTGAGTTGGTGAACCAATTGCCTTAGTAACCCATTGCTCTTAAGTTTAAAATCCTAATAATTACACTCTCTCTATTTCCTTAAAAATTTTTAATTATTTCTTTATTTTGTTCTTTAATTTCTTATTCTCATAAATCGATCTTCTAAATAAAGCATAGGAAAAAGCTTTTCAGTACCTATTTTCCAGTCCTCTAGGGATGATACTCTACTCATTCACTTTATTACTTGATCGACTGGTGCACTTGCCATAGCTATAGATTAACACGCATCAGAATTCTTGGACTATCTCAAAGAAAATGGCATAGTCTCTCAATGGACTCCACCAGGAACACCTAAACTCAATGGGATTTCAGAACGAAGGAATCGGATCCTATTAGATATGGTCCGATCCATGATAAGCTTCACAGATCTCCCTAATTTTCTTTAGGGATACTGTTTGTTAACTGCAATATACTTACTGAATTGGGTTCCTTCTAGAATCGTTCCTACCATACCGTATGAGATATGGCATGGTAAGAAACCAAGTCTGAGTCATCTCAGAATTTGAGATTATCCGGCTTATATCTAAAGACAACAAGCAGACAAGTTAGACTTTAGATCCTTTAGAGCTCGATTCATAGGATATCCTAAAAAGTCACTAGGATATTATTTCTACATTCTAGAAGATTACAATGTGATTGTGAGTCGACATGCCATCTTTCTTGAAAAATAGTTTATTCAAGATAGCGGCATTGAAAAGCAGATCAAGCTCGATGAGAAAGTCTCACAAGAGCAACGAGCTAAGGACCAAATGGAACCAAATCAGGTTAAGCCAATCCATACACTACCTCCTCCACCTCGTAGATCGAAAAGGATTTTCCATCCTCCTAAAAGGTACTTAGGTACTATTTCAGAGGATGTAGAGAAAGTGTTCCTCATAGGTAATGGGGTTCATGGTGATGATCCCAAAATCTATAACGAGGCAATATCAGATATCGACTCCAAGAAATGGTTAGAGGTAATAAAGTCAGAAATTGACTCGATGCACTCAAACCAAGTCTGGACCTTGGTAGATCCACCAGAAGGTATAGTACCTATTGGGTGTAAATGGATCTTCAAGAGAAGGCATTGATGCAGATGGAAATATGGAGACATTCAAGGCTAGATTAGTGTCAAAAGATTATGGTCAATACGAAGGCATTGACTATCAGGATACCTTTTCGTCAGTAGCTATGCTAAAATTTATTCGCACATTGCTTATTGTTGTAGCTTATTTCGAATATGAAATATGGCAAATGGACGTGAAAACGGCGTTCTTAAATGAATATCTTGAGAAAGATATCTATATGGAACAGTCGCTAGGTTTCACATCCAGTGATGATGATCACAAGGTTTGCAAGCTGCAAAGATCCATATATGGACTTAAGCAAGCATCTCGGAGCTGGAATACTCATTTTAATGATGTGATCAAAATATTTGATTTCATAAAAAATGAGGAGCCATGTGTCTTTAAAAAGATCAGTGGGAGCGCTATTGTCTTCCTTGTATTGTACGTGGATGACATCCTGCTTATCGAGAATTATATTCCCATGTTGACTATAGTTAAAATATGGTTATCTAAAGAATTCTCCATGAAAGACCTAGGAGAAGTATCCTTTATTCTAGGAATTAAGGTCTATAGAGATAGACCGAATAGGATGCTAGGACTTTCACAAAAGATGTACATAGAGGAAGTACTAAAGAGGTTTAGTATGGAAAACTCTAAGAGGGGTTTAATATCCTTCAGGCATGGCATTCATCTTTCCAAAAAGATGTGTAGAGCACACCTGAGGAAATAGAATGCATGAGCAAGATCCCTTATGCTTCAGCAATAGGGAGCCTTATGTATGCCATGTTATGTACACGACCTGATATAGCCCATGCCGTGAGTGTCATGAGCAGATATCAGTTGAATCCAGGTGAAGAACACTGGACTTCTATGAAATATATCCTTAAGTACTTAAGAAGAACTAAGGATATGTTACTGGTCTTTGGCAATGGAGAACTCTAAGTCCAGGGGTATACGGACTCGGATTTTATATCTGATGTAGATGATTGAAAGTCGACATCTGGGAGTCTATTTGTATGCAATGGTGGAGCTGTCAGTTGAAAAAGTTTCAAACAGACAGTGATAGCAGATTCTACCATGGAAGCAGAATATATCGTTGCATCAGAAGTTGCGAAGGAGGCATTCTGGTACAAAAAGTTTGCCATAGAGATCGGAGTGATGCCATTCCTCTGTACTGCAATAACAATGGTGCCATAGCCCTTGCTAAGGAGCCGAGGTCTCACCAAAAATCCAAGTACATCGAGCGACGATACCACCTCATTCGTGATTACCTCGAGAAGGATTACGTCACGGTTAAGAGAGTCAATTCCGCAGATAATATGGCAGACCCACTTACAAAGCCATTGGGCCAGCAGAAGATCGAAGCCCATCTTGAGAAGATGGGACATAGATTTGTAGCCAATTGGCTTTAGATCAAGTGAAAGTTTGTTAGATATGTGTGCCCTAGAAGCCAGAATTGGCTGATACTTGTAATACACTTCTAAGGACAAATTTATAATTTTGACTATAAATAATAAAATGGGTTATTTTCTATCACATAAGTGTATTTAGTGTCTGTGATACATCCCTTGAGTTAATGGTAATGATAATTTATATTTTCAAGAGTTGAAAAATTAAGATATGAATTTTCATTTATCAACTCATAAAATGCTCCTAACCGTAGGATCATCATGAGGATGGTGATTGATCCAAAAGGTTAGTGTACAATCGCTTCTTTATAGTAGATGAGTCTTAATTCTATGTTGTAGAGATACCAGAGTGAGAGTATAGATACTCGTTAGAGAACAAGGGCATTGAGCGTGACCACCTCGAGTAGTCATAAGGAAGTCTACCTTCTCATTGATGACTGACTCGATGCTACAGTGGTGTGTCTGGTTCTTTGACCTGAGGTGCATCGGCAGTTCACCTTGAGGGTGTTATAGTTTGACTACACCATGACTCGATCTCCTAGCCATTCGGAATCCTGAGGTGTATGTTGGCTATAGCATGTTCATTATAGGAATTGGATTGCACCAAGATGAAATCTATCTACCTCGATGGATGAGGAGCAGCCCTATGATGATCATGAGAATCAAGTCCATAAGCCCATGGCCATGGCAGAGAGTGAAATAATAGAAAGAGTTTCTATTAAGGTTTTCACATTAGGCATGAATCGAATGATTAAATCATATGATAGAAATTAGGGTTTGATGAGTTCACCTTAACCCTAATCTGATCGTGGCTCAAGATAGAAGAACTTAATCACACAAGTAGCTGCACCAAGAGGTTCATTTTCAGTTTTGATGGGTTGCCACCATATGCTGCTAGGTGTCACTGGTGGATTTTAGGAGCAATTAGAATGATTTAGATGATCGATCATTCTTAGTCGTCTGAATCAGAAGAGTTCTGATCCATCAAAAGGAGTTTCGATGATGTCGATGATGGAGATCATGACATATCCCATTACCATATAGAACTGAACCTAATTGGATCACACAAACAAGAGTTTGGATCTGAATATCGTCAATTGGACTAATCCAATTCAATTGATTTGAATAAGATTCAATTAGGTTCAAGGAAATCGTGCTAGCACACGATTGACTCCTTTTTCGATTATAAAAGTTATCTCGACTGAGCCAAATGAGTTTGTGCTCACTCAGGTATCTTTACCTGGTCTGACTAGAGCTTGTCCAAGTCAGAAAAGGATTATCTTAATTTATGAGATAAATTTGAGACAACACCTACCATTTTTCGTCACTTGCTAATTCTTGTACTTTGACTTGGTCAAACATTGACCTTTGACCTTTGGACATCTGTGCATGTGTCATGCACTTATTGGAGAGTAGATAGGGGATTGTCCCCTCTCTAGAAATTGGAAAGAAGGGGGCACATGCATAGGATGGCGTGCGCCCATGGATAGGGATGCTGGAGTCCCATACGGATGGGACTCCAGGTTGCTTCTTGGTTTCTACTTAGGTGGCCCTTGGGTATCTAGTTTGACCAGTCTTAGGCGCCATTTAAGAATGAACTTATGGGTCTCTCATCTAATTAGATCAGGTGATGTCATCCCATCAATCAGATTTAGATCTGATTGCACGAAGCAACGTGATTGGCCGGGGTGATGCAGCACTGCATGGCGCAGTAGAGTCATAAAAAGATCCTATATGCACCCACTTTTGAGAACTCCTCTTCTTAGCCATGCCCCAAGGCTGCCCCTCTTCCTTCTCCATGCCACCATCTAGCCCTCTCTCTACTCTCCACGCCCAAGGAAGTTGGGCCTTCAGATTAGTGCAAGTCAGGCAAGAAAAGGCTGACAAAAAAGGAAGAAGGCAGCACTACTGCAAAGACGACGGGCGATCTTCAGAAGAAGACGACGGGCGATCTTTTAGAACCACACACATGTTCGATCTTTATGGATGATCCACACGAGCCTGCAATATAGATCGAAGATTCGTAGAATAAAGATCCACTCGAAGTGCTAGCTTCTCGCAGATCCCTCCTGATGGTCAGTCAAATACATATTCTTTAGATCTCTTGGATACTCCAAGAGATGAAGAATATGAGAAGAAATAAGAAAGAAATCCAATCCTTGGATCTTTCATAAATCAAAAAAAAAAAAAAAAAAAAAAATCCTAAGAGAAGATAAATCTTCTCCTTCAGGACATCAAAGATTGATGTCCTCAAAACATCTCTATGCTAAGACAAGAGAAGACCTTCTCCTCTAAATTTTTTTCTAAGTTTCTAGATCTAATATTTTTAATTTTTATTATATAAAATTTTCATAAGAAATTGGAGAAGAAGGGTACTCCAAAAAATCCTAAGAGAAGACCTTTCTTCTCTTCTCCTTCTCTCATTAGGATATGATCAAATCATATCCAAAAAGAATATCATGCCGCAACAACTTGGAGTACTTATCCCCATGCCCTATTCCTCTCTTTCTTATATTTTTATCACATAAAAGTTACAAAGAAAAATAAAGGATAAAGACTTTTAAACAAAATCACAAGAGAAGATAATCTTCTCCCTTACCTTGTCTCTTCATGACATCAACCTTTGATGTCTTAATTGAAGGTACTTCTCCAAGAATCTTGGTGCAACAAACCACCCCACGCCTTCTTCTCCTTTTCCTCTAATTTTTCATAATTTTTTTGAGATTTATCATATCCTCTAACCATCTCATAGAAGGCATCCCAATAGTATATGGATGACTAGGTCAAACCTAGTCCTTGATTTTAGGCATGAGAACCAAAAAACCAATGCATAAAAACCTAGGGAGTAGGGTGGAGAAAGGTTGGGTGGCATGGGGAAAAAAATCCAAAAGAAGGAGGGAAGAAGTTTTGGTCAAAGGGGACTCTATCAAATAGGAAACTAATCCAAACCACTTTCTAGTTTTGACCAAGTCAAAACAAATTCCTAAACCAATGAGAAGTGGGGTGTGGGGACATTTTCCTAGGCATTGAAATTCATGTAAAACATCAAAAATAAAAGGTGTGGATGTGGCCTTTTAGGCGCAAGAGAAAGATTGAGAGTCCCAGTCCAATTGGGACTCTTGTTTGACTAGGTCAAAATAGGTTTGAACCTAATTTAAATCATATTTAAACTAGATTAAATACAACCTAATTAAGAATGATTCTAGTCCAACTAGAAGCTTAATTAAATCAAATTAAATCAAGATTTAAATCTGATTTAAATCCTAAGTCAATTAGGTGTACCTAAGTCCTAGTCAAACAAAAAATTATTCTTTCTTACAATTGGCTTATCCAATAAACTAACTAGACTAAATCTAATTAAGTCTTAATCAATTCTAATTAAATTTAATTTAATTATACTTAATCTCAGCCTGATTGCTCAATCAAATTGAGCTAATTAACAATCAAATTGCTAATCGATCCTCCTGCAACTCTTGCATTAGGTCAAACATCAATCACATTGAATGTTTGACCTCGAAACGATTCTCCATCATCGATTAACCATCTGATCAGGTTACAAGCTCTAATGTTATGGCCCCATAGGTTCGAACCTAAGCTGACAGCACATGAACCAATTTCTATACCAATCAAAGTTACCATCTAGCAATGGTTCTCGACGTCCAGATAGGTCAAATGTATGCAAAGCAACATTTTTAGAATCTTGATGCATGGTTATCGTATAATTCATCATTATGACCAATAATGCTCTAGACGACTTCGAGTATATTATCAAACACTCATACAAGTCATCTTTATTGTGTCTCAAAATTTTGTAAATCTCATGACACCTTACGAGGATTATCCAGGTCTAGGTTTTGCTAAATTGAAACATAGCGAGTCATTCTCTTTTTAAAGTTAATCAGGAGTGGTCAATTCCATCTTGGCTCACACACCAACTTTGTAAATACTTGATTATACTCAGAAACCTATCGAACCTATATTAGAAATACAGGTAGTCTGGCACCAAAGTATAGTGAGTTGCTTACAAGTTACCATGGTGATCTCAGGTCTGAGGGATACTTATACCCATTGGCCTTAGCTAGCTATTCTTGATAGTAGAGTGCTACATTGGTCACGTTCAGTGCAAATGTGCTCCTACATCTTAACTAGATGTCATACCAGTATCTCCATACCACTTGATTATGAGGACAACCAACGTATATGGCATACAGCGACCTACACTCGATAAGTTATCGTCCTTATTAATAACTTATCATTTTATCATGAATAATTTAAGAACCATCTGATAATCCTTCTTTATCGATTGATTGTAGTTCTAAGAATTTCATCATAATTTAGGAGTCCAATTAAGAAAGATAGAACTTTTATGATGAATCAGCCAAATAACTATTATTATTAGATAATTCATATACTAATTTCAATCATGTATCACTTAGTTGATTAGCTTTAGGACATATTTTCCAACAACTCCCACTTGGACTAAAGCCAATCAAAATGATATCAAATATCCTATCTTCCACTTGAGTTTGTAAAACTCCTTAGTTTTGAGGCCTTAGCAAATGGGTTAGTCAACTTCTCATTTTACATCGATCTTTTAAAGATCGACGTCACCTAGGTCTATTATCTAAGGTGAAAGCGATGCAGAATATGCTGGTCTTTAAGTTCTTTAGTCTAAGCTATGGCTCTAGTGCTATGATAGGACTAGACCATTGGTGGAGGGTGCCACTTCCAATCAGCTAATGAACCTCAGCAACTGCACAGCTTAAATGGCAGTATCATATGCCATGATGTACTCTATATTACTAACTGAATAGGCCAAAGTATATTGCTTGGAACCTTTCCAGCAGATTACTCCTACAATTAAGATATGATCAGACATTCTCTTGTTGTTATCTTGTTTTGGTTGAAATTAAAACATCCACATATTTTAAGTCAGTACTTCTATATTTGAGTCACTAAACCTTAGTATTTTCCAAATACTTAAGGATTGTCTATACAATCTTTCAATGACTCTCACTTGGATCAAACTGGTACCTGCTCACTACCTCTAGTGAGTATACCATGTGTAATCTCATACATGGAGAAATAAGATGACAGCTAAACTTTTATTCCTTGCAATGTTGGAATGTCATTCTCAATTAAGAGAATTTCATCCTCAAACATCATAAGAAATAACACTACAAAACATTTTGCCCAATTACAAATGCAAGGTTTGTCTTTGTTCATAACAAAGACATACGTTCAAAACGTATGTTCGAATTTTGAGATAATAGCCAAATGGGCTCTACAGGTCTTTACCTTTCCATCTGCACTACTCTGATCCTTTTGAAAATTCATTCACACCCAATGGGTTTTATCCCTTCAAGCGAATCAACTAGTGTCCATACACTATTGATTTTCATAGACTTCAATTTGGATCATATGGCTCCAAGTCACTTCTTAGAGTTAGGCCACTGCATTGTATCCCTATAGATGATCAGATCCTTGTTGTTCTCATCGAGCTCAATAGAATTGCCATCCCAAACCTAGATACTGAAGTATCTATCTAGCTAGTATGGTATTCTACCAGATCTCCTTAAAGGTGACACTTTAATTGGCTCCGAATTTGATCTGATCAAATCCAATTTTGTAGGTTTATCAGATAATGTCGGTTCTTTTCTACCAGTCAAACTTTTATAAGTTGAATTTGACAGGCATCAATTACTTCTTTAAGAAACTTTTTTTCAAAAAAAATGTCGTACTGCTGATGAACATCTTATGTTCTTTAGCATAGCAGAATTAATAACCCTTAAATACTTATTGGACTAAGATCCAAGTTTATCTGTGTGCAAATCTTTGACATAGGCTGATCAACTCTAAAACCGATGGTGAGAGAGTCTATATCTATGCCCGATCCATATTCAATATGGAGTCTATGCAACAAAATCATTCAATATAAATTTTTAGAGTAAAACAAGTAGTCACAAAAGCACAATCCTGAAACAGACAAACTAGTGAACCCTATCGTGGATTGAACCATATCTATCAAAGTTCAATTTCTTCTTTCAGATACATTGTGTTCCAAAAATAAATCCACTAAGAGAGAATCCAATTCTCTTCTAGATATGTCACAAACATACTGGATAAGTATTCGCTTCCTTAATCTGATCAAAGAGTTTTAATACCTTATCCACTTTATTTTCTTATTTCATTATTGAATCATTTGAACATTTTAAATGATTCATCCCAGATGCACCCATGCCTAGATAGATCGTCTGTAATGAAATATTAATATCTTCCTTTAGCACTTATGTTCATAGGTCCACATATATCACTATGTATGAGACTTAGAACTTTATCGGCTCCACCTTTTTCAGTAAAAGGTGACTTTATCATCTTCCTAAGAAGACAAGATTCATAGGCTATCAATGATTTACAATCATTGATGTCGAGGTTTTCCTCTCAAGCTAACCCGTTTATCCTATTCTTATCAAGATGACTAAGCCAATAATGCCAAAGATAGATATCCATGACATAATCTAACTTTGGCGTATACATTACACTTAACAGGCTATGTAAATGTTAAATATTATTTTTTTATTATCCATGTATTATTATAATATTATTCATAATAATATTGTAATAATCTCTTTTACTGATAAATGATAACCATCTCTAACCAAAAGACCAACAAAGATCACACTTATCATAAACAATGGACAATAGTGACAATCACTCAAAATGATATCTTTCGAAAATAAGCTTGACAATTCCTCAAGCTAGGATTGGAATAAGACTTCCATTTCAAACATTTAGGTATTTCTCACCATTTTCAAACATTCCACTTACCTGTAGTTCTTGCAACAAATTGCATAGAACTATACGTATCTCATACCCAGGTAGCAAAATTTCATATAGAGAAATTTTAAGGTGTTATCATATAACATCCTTGATAAGCAACTCTTGCTCATTTCTCATGTTCAGCCTATTATGGTTGTTGGTGCAGAATCTGATTGACATTGGATCGAGCTGGAGTTGAGGAAGAAGAGATCACCGTCGGTGACCTACAAAATAAAGTTTCATTTGGAGTCAATAGTGGAGGCTCCGACAGGATCCTCCAATGATCAAGTAAGCTCTTCTAACTAATAGAAATAGACTGCTCAAAAAAAAACTCAGTAGAGTTTTGGAAAGAAGAAGAGAGCTTAGAGAAAATATTTCTGGAGGATTCCTTTTATAGATGGAGCCTGGAGCAGATTGATAGTGACAGCCATAGCCATCCGGTAGCTGGCCACTCAAGGCCATGTTGGATTTGTTATGGAGCGGGGCACTGCCTATAGCAGACTGATAGTAATAGTCGTAGCCATCCGGTTGAGGGCTACTCAGGATCGCATGGGGTTTGTTACGGAGAGGGGCACCGCCTATAGCAGACTGATAGTGACAGCTATAGCCGCCTATACTAAGCCACTCGGGGTCACGTGGAGTTGTTACGGAGAGAGGTGTCCGTTGTCGTGATGTGCTTGTTCGTCGAGATTTAATAGTCAAAGTTCGGAGGAAGAAGGTGTTAGTTGGTGAAGAGCTTTGACATACATCAATTTCAGAGAAGTTTGGACTCCTAAAAAAATATGACTAGAGGGGATCATCTGAGAGGAATGCTAGATGAAATCTAGAAGTAATCCACTAGAGAAATCCAGATGGAGTTTGACTGATGGAGAAGTCCAAAAGAAGTCTGACTGAAGAAGTTCGAAAGGAGTTCGATTGATGGAGAAGTTTGGAAGGAGTTCGACTGATGGAAAAATCTAGCTGAAGGAGAAGTCTGAAAGAAGTTCGACTGAAGGAGAAGTTCAAAAGAAGTTTGACTGCTGGAGGAGTCCAAAAGGGGTTCGACCATTGGAGGAGTTCGACTGCTGGAAGAGTTCGGAAGGGTTTGGCCATTGGAGGAGTTCGGCTACTGAAGAAGTTTGGAAGCGGTTTGGCCACTAGAGGAAGAATTTTTGTTCGAAACTCTTTCGTGATTATCAGTTACGTTAGGCTAAGCATCAGAATGGTCTTCGATGGGAGCAGTGTTTATCCCCAACACTGGTCCTTCCACTCTCGAGTTCAAAATTTGAAGGTGGTACAAAAAAGATGACTGCTGAAGTTCTTTTTTGGGCTCTGCATCCATTGAGGTTGAACTCAAGGGAGATCTTATCTTTTGTTGAAGTTGAAGCTCGGGGGAGATCTTATCTTCGATTGAAGTTGAGAGAGATCTTATCTTCTTTTGAAGTTGAAGCTCGGGGGAGATCTTATCTAAAATCGAGGTTGAAGAAAATCTTATCTCCTATTGAGGTTGAAGCTCGGGAGAGATCTTATCTCCAGTCGAGGATGAAGTAAATCCTATCTTCTATTGAAGTTGAAGCTCGAAGGAGATCTTATGTCCGATTGAGGTTGAAGGAGATTATATCTTCTATTGAAGGGCTGGAAGCTCGGGGGAGATCTTATCTTCCAATCGAGGATTGAAGGAGATCTTATCTCCTGTTGAAGATTAAGACGTTCAAGCTCGAAAGATCTTATCTCCAACCAAGGTTGAAGTAGATCCTATCTTCTATTAAAGTTGAAGCTCGAGGGAGATCTAATTTTCAATCGAGGTTGAAGGAGATCTTATCTCCTATTAAGGTTGAGGCTCGGAAGAGATTTTATCTCTAGCCAAGGTTGAAGAAGATCTTATCTTCTATTGAGGTTGAAGGAGATCTTATCTTCTTTTGAAGTTGAAGCTTGGGAGAGATCTTATCTCCCATTGAGGTTGAGAGAGATCTTGTCTTCTTTTGAAGTGAGAGAGATCTTATCTCCAGTCGAGGTTGAAGGAGATCCTATCTCCTATTGAAGTTGAAGCTCGAGGAAGATCTTATCTCCAACCGGGGTTGAAAGAGCCGAGGTTGAAGAAGATCCTATTTTCTATTGAAGTTGAAGCTCAAGAGAGATCTTATCTCCCGTTGATGTTGAGAGAGATCTTATCTTCTTTTGAAGTTGAAGCTTGGATAAGATCTTATCTTCAAGTGAGGTTGAAGGAGATCCTATCTTCCGTTGAAGTTGAAGCTCGGGGGAAATCTTATCTCCAGCCGAGGTTAAAGGAGATCTTATCTCCTGCTGAGGTTGAAGCTTGGGAGAGATCTTATCTCCAGTCGAGGTTGAAGGAGATTTTATCTCCTATTGAAGTTGAAGCTTGTGGAAGATTTTATCTCCAGCCGAGGTTGAAGGAGCCAAGGTTGAAGGAGATCCTATCTTCTATTCAATTTGAAGCTCGGAGGAGACCTTATCTCTAGCCGAGATTGAAGGAGATCTTTTCTCCTATTGAGGTTGAAGCTCAAGGGAGATCTTATCTCCAGTCAAGATTGAAGGAGTCGAGATTGAAGGAGATCCTATCTTCTGTTGAAGTTGAAGCTCGGAGGAGATCTTATCTCCAACTGAGATTGAAGGAGATTTTATCTCCTATTGAGGTTGAAGCTCGGGGGAGATCTTATCTCTAGCTGAGTCGGGGCCTCTCTTCTCACCTCATTTAAAATGAATGAGATTTCCAACTTTGCTCACATTAGGATAAGGTTCTCCTCATATTCCTAATGAGCTGTAGGAGCACATTAGGACCATTGTCGGGGCCTCTCCCCTCCTCCTGTCTTAAATAATTGAAGGTCTTCAACTTGCTAATGTTAGGATGAAGTTCTTCTCTTGTTCCTAACATGGCAATAGAGGCATAAATGGGTCATTGAATGGGCCTCTTCCCTCCTCCTGTCTTAAATAATCAGAGCTCTTCGACTTGCTCATGTTAGGACGAGATTCTCCTTCTGTTTCTAACATGGCATTAGGGGTACAGATGGGCTGTTGAATGGGTCTCTCTCCTCCTTCTATCTTAAATAATCAGAGGTCTTCGACTTGCTCATGTTAGGATGAGGTTCTCCTCCAGTTCCTAACATGGAATTAGGGACATAGATGGGCCATTGAACGGGCCTCTCTCCTCCTTCTATCTTAAATAATCGAAGGTTTTCGACTTGCTTATGTTAGGATAAAGTTCTCCTTCTGTTCCTAACATGGCATTAGGGGCACAGATGAGCCAATGAACGAGCCTCTCCCCTCCTCCTATCTTAAATAAATGAAGGTCTTCGACTTGCTCATGTTAGGATGATGTTCTTCTCCTATTCCTAACATGGCATTAGGGGCACAGATGGGCCGTTGAATGAGCCTCTCCCCTCTTTCTATCTTAAATAATCAGAGAGATCTTCGACTTGCTCATATTAGGATGAGGTTCTCCTTCAATTTCTAACATGGCATTAGGGGCATAGATGAGCCATTGAACGGGCCTCTCCCCTCCTCCTGTCTTAAATAATCGGAGGTCTTCAACTTGCTCATGTTAGGACGAGGTTCTCCTCCTGTTCCTAACATGGCACTACGGGCACAGATGGACTGTTGAATGGGCCTCTCCCCTCCTATCTTAAATAATCGAAGGTCTTCAACTTGCTCATGTTAGGATGAGGTTCTCCTCCTGCTCCTAGTATGGCCACTTTTGATTGCTTCTTTCCTGTCGTCATATAATTTTTGCACTAAGAGATAATAATGTTGAAATAGAGGAGTTTTATTGAAGGAAATTACTGGTAGTACATTCTCAGATGTTCTGAATTCCAAGGTCATGAGAGCGTTGTTCGTTTGAGCTCCTTTAGACGATAAGCTTCAAGCCGGATGACCTCCTCTATTTCATACGAGTCTTGCCAATTTGGGGCAAGCTTCTCCTAGCTCTAAGGCTGAGAGATGGCAGCTCGTTAAAGCACTAAGTCCCTCGAAGATAGTGTTGATGATGTCGAGAAGTGGTCGATCTTCTTGTTGTTCCTTCCTCCTTGGTCATTCTGATTGCGGTAGTGCCCTCGGTCGATCTTCTCTTGCTTCAGGCCAGCGCATGAGGAATCAATCCAACCGATCTATCCAGATGAGCTCCTCAATCTCATCTTGGAGCTAAATGCATTCTTCAGTATCGTGGCCATGGTCATGATGGTAGAGATAGTATTTTTGAGGATTGCACTTGCCAAGATGAGTGTGCATCCTTTCAGGCCTCGGTAGTTGCTTCTTGATCTCCATCAATACTTGCATTTTTGGAACATTAAGAGGGACGCAGTTAGAAAACCTTCTAGTGGGAGAACTTCATCGTGCCCTTTTATCAGGGCTTCTTTGACGATGAGCTCGAGGAGGAGTTCGGACTCGCTTGTGCTCGAGGAGAGTCCGTGAGCGTGATCGAACTTCATTCGGCCCTCCATCAGCCATGGGTTTATTAGATTCGCCCATCTGCTGCTCTCCTGTGGCTTACTTATCTTTCAACTTGAAGACTTCTTCCGCTCGGGCATATCTTTTAGCCCAAGTTAGCAGATCGACAAAGTTCCTGGGGTACTTCTTCTCTAGGTAGAATAGTAAATCATTCTTCTAAAGGCCACCCTTGAGTGCGGCCATTGCAATAGAGTAGTCCAGGTTCTGGACCTCCAATGCAGCAGCATTAAATTGGGTGACATAAGCACGGACAGATTCCCCCTCCTTCTACTTGATATTCATCAGAGAATCCGAACCTCGATGGTGACATAGGCTGCTAATGAAGTGGGCTGCAAACTGATGGCTGATCTGATCAAAGAAGAAGATTGTATCCAGCTTAAGTACTAAGTACCATTTTTTTGCTACTCCTTTTAAGCTAGATGGAAAGCTCGGCATAAGATGGTGTCTGGTATGCCATGAAGCAGCACCATGGTCCGAAAGGCCCCCTAATGATCGATCGGATCAGAGATTCTGTTGTAGCTTTCAAATTAGGGGAGCTTGAAGTTCGGCAGAATGGGCTCTTGCATAATTTGGAGAGAGAAAGAGGGATCGATGCAGACATCATCATGGTGAGCCAGGGCGACGTGGTGGAGTTCCTCAATCTGTCGGTCCATCTCCTATAGTTTTTGATCTAGGATATCATCTCGATCGCAAATCTTAGAAGGCTTCCAGCTATAGATGGGGAAGGTCTCTTCTAGAAAAGAATAATGATTCGAACAAGGATCCTCTACTCTTTGTTACTCCTTTTCAAGGGCAATGGGTATGCTAGCCCAAGTGCTCCTCCTTAGGACCGATTTTTGACATCCCGATGGTGGGTTTTCTGATGGAACCGCCACCAGGGGTTGTCACATGGCCTGCACCATTTCGATGAGGCCCTGAACCCATTGCATCAGCAGGTTAAACTACTTCGAATCTATCATGGCTGTCGATGGAGGAGGAGACTGAAGCACTGGCGATGGAGCAGGAATGGATGGTTCTGGCTCAGATCTAGCAGCAAAAGCGTTAGATCTCCAGGTAGTCATCTTCATTGGAGGCATTTCTTGACATTGAGGGAGAGGATGGAGATGAACCTTGAAGAAGAAGATCCACAGGATCGACTGAGCACTCCTTTAAGATCAAGGATACCTCAGGAATAGAGATTCCTTTCTCCAGTGCCAATCTTGTTGGTGTAAAATCTGGTTAATGTCGGATCGAGCTGGAGTTGAGAAAGAAGAGGTTGCCGTTGGTTATCTGCAAAACAAAATCTCGTCCGGAGTCGGTGGTGGTGGTTTTGATAGGACCCTCTGATGATCAAGTTAGCTCTTCTGACCAACAAGAATGGAGTGCTCAGAAGAAAATTCAGTAGAGTTTTGGGAAGAAAAAAAGAGCTTAGAGAAAATATATCTGGAGGGTCCCTTTTATAGACGTAGCGCAGAGCAGACTGATAGTGACAACCATAGACATTTAGTAGCTGGCCGCTCGAGACCGCATGGGGTTTGTTATGGAGAGGGGCACCGTCTGTAGCAGACTAATAGTAACAGCCATAGCCGTCCGATAGCGGGCTGCTCGGGGCCACGTGAGATTTGTTATGAAGAGGGGTGCCGTCTATAGCAGACTGATAGTGATAGCCATAGCTGTCCGATACTGAGCCACTCGAAGCCACATGGAGTTTGTTATAGAGAGAGGTGTCCATTGTCGTGATGTGTCCATTTATTGAGATTTAATAGTCGAAGTTTAGAGGAAGCAGACATCAATTGGTGAAGAGCTTTGACATACATCAATTCCAGAGGAGTTCAGACTCCTAAAGAGAACACGGCTAGAGGGGATCATCCAGGAGGAATGCTAGTAGAAATCTGAAAGTAATCTGCTGGAGGAATTTGGATGGAGTTTAATTGATGGAGAAGTCTGAAAGAGTCTGACTGAAGGAGAAGTTCGGAAATAGTCCGACTGATGGAGAAGTTTATAAGGAGTCTTACTGATGAAGAAGTTCGACTAAAGGAGAAGTCTGGGAGAAGTTCAGTTGAAGGAGAAGTCTGGAAGGAGTTCAATCGTTGGAGTCTGGAATGGGTTCGACCGTTGGAGGAGTCTGGAAGGTGTTCGACCGCTGGAGGAATTCGACTGCTGGAGGAGTTCGAGAGGAGTTCGGTCGCTAGAGGAGTTCGGCCACTGGAGGAGTTCGAGAGGGTTCAGCCGCTAGAGGAGTTCGGCTACTGAAGAAGTTTGGAAGGGATTTGGTCGTTGGAGGAAGAATTTTCGATCGAAGCTCTTCCATAATTATCAGTTACATTAGGCTATGCATCAGACTGGATTTTGACAGGAGCAGGGTTTATTCCCAATAATGGTCAAGAGAAGCAAGACAATTCTTCTTCCTATGACCCTACTTTTAATAGTAGAAGCACTATGCCTGATTTGGATCAATTTTGGACTAATTATTTTTACTGGGCTAAGAGGCCCCAATACGAACCCATTTATACTACTAAACCAAATTCAACTTTCAATACTAATTATTGAAGTTGGGTCCCATAAGTCATCACTGTCTAATAGTGATAGGAGCAATTAGGATTTAGCCATATTTTGAGAAAAGAGAATAATGATCTAAGTATATGAATTATATTACTTGGACTTTAGTCTTAAGGTTCTCCTACTATTTTATTTGAATTGGTATCCTCTACCTTCAATTCAGAAAATTACTTTAATTTCCTAGTAGGTACTAGAATGCACATAGACTGCACATAAGCCCAACTATGGTTGGTCAACCCATGTACATCTAAGGATATGTTTATAACTAATTGTTTCTCCAAACAACTTCTAGTAATTTAATTTTGCCCCAGAAACCTAATCAGTAGGCTAGGGCCTCCATTGTAAGGATCCGGTTAGGTCCAACTATTAACAGGACTATACTTGTTGCATCTAACCAACGAATGATTAAGCCCAACTATGGTTGGTCAACCTAACCACCATTATAGAGATACATTCAAGTCGTCATATGATGAATGATAATTCCATTAGACAACAAGCACCAGTCCTATGGGCCTCCAATGATTATTAAGTTAATGGATCCATTATCAAACACCTTAGTGAGAGGCAGTGACTCAATTATCTCCATAACTTTATCATTTTAAAAACCTAAAAATTTTAGAGGATTTAAATTATTAGTGATTTAAGGATAGAAAGGACATGGACCAATTTGCTTCCACTGACTTCACCAAGTCAACTCCTCCCACTGACTTCTTAAGTCATCAACAAGGACTATGATCAATTTTTGTCCATGGGCACCTAGATCAGTCTCACTGAATAAAATTTATCTCACTGATTTTCTATGTGACATGAGTTAGCACGAATTAATGAGCAATTTAATCAAAAGCTGATTAACCATATTGGCCAGGTAAGTGAGATCGATGGAAGGGTCTGCCAAAGCTTGCCTTAGACACCATTAGAAATGGCTAGGAAAGCGGGCTGCCAATTAAAAACCACCAATATAGAATACCAAACTTACCTTAGACACCAATTGATTTATTGATTTTGATTTGGTCTACCTAAAGACTCAGGCTCGACCACTGAGCCACGATCAGGTCCGTTTGTCAGATGTATAGACTTTGATCAACTACAACTATTGAATTGATCTAAAAAAATGATCTAATCCAAGTTAACAATAAATTAGGTTTCATCAATTTCTTAACTTAGTCCATATTTAATCTAACCCTAGGTCTAACCTAGTAAAGGACCTGATCAAAGCTAACCCATTACCCATTAATCCATGTTTTATGAAATTATGCTAGGATCTTCAAATCACAAACCTAGATCCTAAAGAATTACTTAATTCTTAATTAAGTTCAAGGTCATGAGTTTTTGGATTTATGGAACCTCAGAACTAATTTTTGATTTGATAATTTGAAACATTTTCAAATTATAAACACTTTACTTTGAATCAAATTCAAATGATGGTATTAGATCTGATTTATTTCAATATTTTGATCATGTCCTAGGATTTTGAATCTAAAATTTTATAGAAAGTAAGTTCTTAATTTAAATTCTATAAAATAAATATGTCATACATAAACATTCTAGATTCAAAATAAAAATTACATATTAACATATGCAATAAGAGGATCTAGATTTAAACATAAAACACATCATATGGATCAGATCATAAACCATTTAAAATTAGATTTAAAATTTAAAAATAAATCATAAATCACTTTAGGTCTCATATAACACATTTATGATTGAGGTTTCTTAGATAGCACATACTAGGACAACCTTTCCACTGTAAGGGGTAAACCTTACAGCAGGACAACCTTATGACAGTATGTATAATCCTGATATTATTTAGATCTAGTCTAAATAATCTAAAATAGATCTAATATCTATTTAATTTTAGATTTAAACTTAAGCATACATGTACATGTTATAAAAGAACCTAGATGCTCTGATACCACTAATGGAAAACATGCAGGGTTTCATGCATAGATTTCAAAACTTTTTCAAAATTAAAGCAGTGGAAGACAGATTAAATAGTTCAATCTATAGTATGCATATAATCAAATTATAAAACCCTACATCAAGGATCTATAACATGTTATGATGCAAATATAAATCTGAAATTAAATTAATTACAAGTGGTATTGATCATATGAATACCTAGATCTAGAATAATTCTTGATCTAACCCTAGATCATATCTAGGTTATCAAGAGATCAGATCTCATACCTTTGTGTAGATCGAGAACTCCGTGGTTGGTTTTCATTGTTGCTTTTAGAGTCGCACATGCATCTGGCCTCTATAGATGATCCACACGAGCCTGCAACATAGATCGGAGGTTCGTCGAATGAAGATCTACTTGAAGTGCTAGCTTCTCGTAGATTCCTCCTGATGGTCAATCAAATACATATTCTCTAGATATCTTGGATTCTCCAATAGATGAAGAATATGAGAAGGAATAAGTGAGAAATCCAACCCTTTGATCTCTCATAAATCAATAAATAAAAGTAAGAAAAAATAAATCCTAAGAGAAGACAAATCATCTCCTTCAGGACATCAATGATTGATGTCCTAAAAACATCTCTATGCTAAGACAAGAGGAGACCTTCTCCTCTAGGATTTTTTATAAGATTTTAGATATAATATTTTTTATTTTTATCATATAAAATTTTCACAAGAAATTGGAGAAGAAGGATACTCCAAGAAACCCTAAGAGAAGATCTTTCTTTTCTTCTCCTTCTCTCATTAGGACATGATCAAATCATGTCCAAAAAGAACATCATGCCCCAATAACTTGGAGCACTAATCCCCATGCCCTATTCCTCTCTCTCTCAGATTTTTATCACATAAAAATCATAAAGAAAAATAAAGGATAAGGACTTTTAAACAAAATCACAAGAGAAGACAATCTTCTCTCTTACCTTGTCTCTTCAAGACATTAACCTTTGATGTCTTAATTGAAGGCTCTTCTCCAAGAATCATGGTGCCACAAACCACCCCATGCCTTATCCTCCTTTTCCTCTAATTTTTCATGATTTTTCTAGGATTTATAACATCCTCTAACCATCTCATAGAAGGTGCTTCAATAATATATGGAAGACTAGGTCAAACCTCATCTTTTATGGACTCCTATGCAGTGTCCAACTCTTGGACGCCCCTTCCTTGATTTTAGGTGTGAGAATTAGAAAGCCAATGCACAAAAACATGGAGAGAAGGGTAGAGAAAAGGTTGGATGGCATGGGAAAAAAATCCAAAGGAGGGAAGAAGTTTTGGTCAAAGGGGACTCTATCAAATAGGAAACTAATCCAAACCACTTTCTAGTTTTGACCAAGTCAAAACAAATTCCTAAACCAATGAGAAGTGGAGCGTGGAGACTCTTTCTTAGGCATAGGAATTCATATAAAACATCAAAAATAAAAGGTGTGGATGTGGGCTTTTAGGCACAAGAGAAAGAGAGAGAGAGTCCCAATCCAACTGGGACTCCTCTTATTTGATTAGATCAAAATAGATTTGAACCCAATTTAAATCATATTTAAATCAGATTAAATGCAACCTAATTAAAGATGATGCTAGTCCAACTAGGAGTCCAATTAAATTAGATTAAATGAAGATTTAAATATAATTTAAATCATAAGTCAATTAGGTGCACCCAAGTCCTAGTCAAACAAGAAATTATTCTTTCTTGCAATTGGCTTATCCAATAAACCAACTAGACTTAATCTAATTAAGCTCAAACCAATTTTAGTTGAATCTAATTCAATTAGACTTGATCTCAGCCTGATTTCTCAATCAAATTGAGCCAATTAGCAATTCAATTGCTAATCGATCCTCCTGCAACACTTGCATTAGATCAAACATCAATTGCATTTAATGTTTGACCTCGAAATGATTCTCAATCTCAATTAACCATTGGATCAGATTACAAGATCTAATGTGTGTGAATCCATAGGTTCAAACCTAAGTCGGTAGCATAGGAACCAATTTCTGTACCAACTAAAGTTACCATCTAGCAATGATTTCCGACGTCCGGATAGGTCGAATATATGCAAAGCAACATTCTTAGAACCCTGGCCCATGGTTACCATATAATTCATTCCTATGATCAATAATGCTCAAGATGACTTCGAGGACTCTATCAAACACTCATACAAGTCATCTCTATTGTGTCTCAAAATTTTGCAAATCTTGTGATACCTCACAAGGATTACCCAGACCAAGGTTTTGCTAAAATAAAATACAGCGAGTCATTCTCTTCCTGAAGTTAATCAAAAGTGATCAATTTCATCTTGATTCATACACCAACTTTACAAGTACTTAACTATACCCAAAAACCTTTCGAACCTATATTAGAAATATAGATAGTCTGGCACCAAAGTACAGTGAGTTGCTTGCAAGTCACCGTGGTGATCTCAGGTCGGAGGAAACTTATACCCATTGGCCTTAGCTAGCTACTCTTGATAGTAGAGTGCTACATTGGTCACGTTCAATGTAAATGTACTCCTACATCTTATCTGAATGCCATACTAGTGTCTTCACACCATTTGGTTTTAAGGACAACCAATGCATATGGCATATAGCGACCTACACTCGATATGTTATCATCCTTGTTAATAACTTATCATTTGATCGTGAATAATTTAAGAACTATCTGATAAATCTATCGATTGATTGTGGTTCTAAGGACTTTCTTATAATTTAGGAGTTTATTTAAGAAAGATAGAACTTTTATGATGAATCAGCCAAATAACTATTATTATTAGATAATTCATATACTAATTCCAATCATCTACCGCTTAGACGATTCGCTTTAGGACATATTTTCCAACATAAATAATCTTTTAATTAATTTTAAGTCAAAATTATGAAAATGCCCTTAGAAAGTATTTAACAAGTGTCGATCAATCTGACTTTTAGGGCATATATCTAACAAACTCCCACTTGACTTATAGCCAATTAGCTACAAATCTAAGTCCCATCTTTTCAAGATGGGCTTGGATCTTTTGTGGGCCTAAAGGCTTCATCAATGAGTCAACCGCATAGTCTGCAGAGTCGATCCTCTTAACCTCAACGTGTTCCTTCTTGAGGTAATCATGGATGAGTTGGAAACATTTTCTTGGAACTCTTCTAACTTACAGTACCACCATTACATAGGAACAAACTTCCAGATGTCGACTTTCAATCATTTATGTCAGACATAAAGTCTGAGTCTGCACACCTCTAGACCAAGAGTTCACTATATTGAACCTCTTCAGCACTTCCTCTATGTGAGAGACTCAGCATCCACTTCAATCTATCCCTATAGACCTAAAATGAAGGATGCCTTATCTAGGTTTTTTAGAGAAAATTTCTTGGATAACCATACTTTTACCTATGTCGGCATGAAAATATCAATTCCAATTAGGAAGACATCATCAACATACAATATGAGGAGGACAACAGTACTCCCACTGACTTTCTTGAATACACTTGATTTCTCTTTGTTCTTGATGAAATCAAATGATTTGATTATATTAAGCATTTTAACTCCGAGATGATTGCTTGAGTCTATAGATTGATCCTTGTAGCTTGCAGACCTTTATGATCATCATCACTAGATGTGAAAATAAATGGCTATTTATAAATATCTTTCTTAAGATATCCATTTATGAACTCCATTATCATGTCCATATGCCATATTTGGTAATTAAAATATACTACAATGGCAAGCAATATATGGATGGATGGCCACTGATGAGAAGGTATCCTGATACTGTTTTGCCACTAGCCTAGCCTTGAATGGCTCTACATTCTCATCTGCACCAATCTTTCTCTTGAAGATCCATTTACACCCAATAAGTACTATACCTTCAGGTGGATCTACTAAGATCTAGATTTGGTTCGAGCACATCAAGTCAATCTTTGACTTCATTTTCTCTAATTAATTCTCAGAGTCGATATCTGATATTGCCTCATCATAGATTCTGGGATCATCACCATGAACCTCATTTTTCATGAGAAATATTTTCTTTATATTCTCTAAAATAGTACCTATGTACCTTTAGGAGGATGGAAAATCTTATTTGACCTATGAGGTGGAGAAGGTAGTGAGTTATGGATCAGCTCAGACTGACTGGGTTCCTCAGGTTCCTTGGCTCTTTGCTCTTTGGAGACTTTCTCCTCGAGCCTATCTATCTTCTGATGCCACCATCTTGAATAAACTATTTTTCAAGAAAAATGATGTGTCAACCCACAATCACATTATGGTCTTCCAGAAGATAGAAGTAATACCCCAATAACTCTTTAGGATATCTAATAAATCGAGCTCAAGGGACCTAGATTCTAACTTGTTCATCACCGGACAATCCAAATTTTGAGATGACTCAGACTTGGCTTCTTACCAATGCCATATCTCATATGCAGTGGTAGAAATGGTTTTTAGATGGAATCCTATTTAGCAATTAGATAGCTATCATTAAATTATATCCCTAAAGAAACTCAAGAAGGTCGGTGAAGCTTATCATGCATCGGACTATATCTAATAGGGTCCGGTTTCTCCATTTCGAAACTCCATTGATTTAAGGTGTTCTAGGTGTGGTCCATCATAAGACTATGCCATTTTTCTTAGGATAGTCTAGGAATTCCCAACTAAGATAGCACCTCCTCAATCTAATCAAAGAACCTTAATGGGCTTTTTGATTTGCTTTTCAACTTTGTGTTTGAACTCCTCAAAATTTTCAAAGACTTTTAGACTTATGTCGCATTTAGTACATATACTCATACCAAGATAGATTATCGAGAAAAATAATAAAGTAAACATAATTGCCTCTGGTTGGCACAATGAATAGGCTGCACACATCTATTTGTACTAGGGCAAATCGGTCTGTGGCCCTTTCCCCACGTCCTATAAAATAAAGCTTGATTATTTTGCCTTGAAGGCATGATTCATAAATCGGATTTGACTTGAAAGTCAACAAACCCATTTGTTCAGATTTCTCCAATTTGTTAATCCTATCCTCAGCTATATGACTTAGCCTTAGGGTGCCATAGATACCTTTCGTTAACACTATGTCTAGATCATTTTGATCCTATGGCATTCATGTTTTGCTTGACAAACTCAGTGATGATCATTCCTTCAGAAAGTCCTTCTTCCTACTTGTTCTTCAGAAGGTCCTTCTTCAGGTCGGCCAGGTACGCAGGGTAGTTTCACTTCCAATGACCATCGAAGTTGCAATAAAAATACTTTTCCTTCTCCATGATCTTCTTCTTCGGCTTGCCCTTCTTTTTTCTTCTATTTTCTGCTTCTTCACAGACTTTTTCTTCATTCTAAAAGACTTTCTCTTGAAAGAAGTTTGCTCCATAGCTAGAATTAAGCTCTTTGAACTCTTCAAAATTTGCTCAACAGTAACCAGTATATTCATTAACTCAACCAAGGTGCATTGAAGATAATTCATATGAATGTTTATAATAAACTGCCCATACGAATCATTGAAGGATTGTAGGATCACATCAACCTGAAGATCTTTGTCCATCAAGACACTGTGCTTCTCAATCTCTTTTAGGTCCTCGATCATTGCCAGGCAATGATCTTTGACCAACTGCCCATCATGCATTTGTGCCTTAAAGATGTGAGGATTGATGGTGCTCCCAAGCCTTAGGAGGTCACGAAAGGAGCCAGGATGTTGGCTCCAAGGATTCCAGGGGCTTGGTTAGTGCTTTGAAGACCTGAGACACAAGATGAAGCCAGGAACCCAAGCCAGAGAATCAAGACTACAGAAGGAAGATTTTCTACAGGTTAGCCGGCTCAATCCAAAATTGGGTCAGCTAAGTCTTAGAGCACAGGCTAAATAAAGACCTGAGTATTCGAGACTACTGGCATGACACAGGACTAGGCCAGCTCAATTTTGGACTAAGCCGACCTAGTGGAACTTAGCCGACTCAGTGCTGAGACTGAGTCGACTGAATGCACGAGCAGAGTTATGCGAGGGTCTATTTTGGACTAGGATCTGGATTGATCCTAGGGATCTTGAGGCCTAGTTTGAGAGGTCCTAAGGTGGCTAATTCATGTATGGGTTGGGTCTAGATCTAGAGGATGAGAGCATGGGAGACATGGGTGTACATGGGCTCGATGAGTGCTTTCATGTATTAGGTTAGCCAGGAGAGTTTTTGGTCGGGCCTAATAGCTATGTATAAATACATAGGTTGTATTAGGGTTTTCATGGGTGGAATCAATATAGATCTTTTCTCTCTTAATTCTCTCTTCTTCTTTTCTTTCTAGACTTGCCGCCCTAAGGTTCTTGAAGAAGCCCTAGAGAAGGGGGTGTCTCCCTCAAGCCCAAGGAGGGAGGCGCCCCATCACAGATCTAGGTGGAGGGTCGATGGTTTGCTGCCCATAGAGAACATCATAGATTTCTTCAGGTCCGTGCTCAAGATCAGGGGCTTTCGCAACATGGTATCGATGCTTATGATGTGAAGGATGATTGGTGTTCGAGCGATATCATGGGTCTATAATTTGGTATCAGAGCTAGGTGATGCCTGAAATGTTGTAGATGGCAATATGGTATCGGAGCCTGATGGTGTGTGGAAGCGAAGGAGAAGTCGTACAAGGTAAAATCAGAAATCTGTATAAGGATTCCATGATATGTCTCAGCTCTATCTTTATTATTGCTGTGGTTTGGCCAATTGAGAGCAGCGAGTTGAAGGTGGAGGTTGAGATGATTAATGGAAAGGAATTCTTTTAGGGTGAAAGGATTGGGTGCATGATTTACTGATCGATCTTGGTGGAAAGATCAGGATGTATGATGATTATGTGATAGGTAGGGAGTGCTGGAGTGCCATAGTAGCATTTCCTTAAAGATGCAGGACTGAGAGAGGCTCGATGATGTAGCAGTCAAGGAAGGTATCTCAGCAGAGAGCATCAGGATTCTCTAAGAAGATGCGTAGTATGGGATTGTTGAAGAGAGATTTTTCAAGGGATAATGATCGAAGGAAGGCTGAAGAAGCGACTACACGTCCTTTAATGTCAGGAAGGTGATGAAGTAGTCAGGGGCGCATTCAGTAGTTCGATCAGAGTATGAATTTATGAAGCCTTGATGATGATGGAGATGGATGATCCATGGAGGTCCAGCATATTATGGCTAGAAGGTTGTAGAGCGGTAGAGACAAGGCTAGGGAGCATTGGAGTGTTCTAGTAGCACTTTCCTAGAGGCATAGGGCTAAGAGAGGCTCGGTGGTGTAGCAGCCAAGGAGTATATCTTAGTAGAGGTATCAGTGGTATCTCAGGAAGATCAGGAGTAGGTCTTAGGAAGAGTCAGAAGATCTTAGGTAGCGTCAGAGGCATCTAGCAGTTGATAGTATCATAGATCAGGTTTCTTCTGCAGGGGCATCAAGAAGAGTCATGGTTCTGGTGGAGGATGGTTCTCCAGTTGCAACTAAAGTGATGGTTGGTGTAGGGGCAGAAGAGAAGGACTAGGGTGGAATTTCCTAGGGTTCAGTCATTAGATTTAGAAGAGTTGGATGAGCTCTTGGGTTTTGGAGGTGCCTATGGGTTATGGAGGTATCCAAGAGAGCTTCGAGGGGATCCATGGAGCATGGAGGGTTCGAAGGAGAAGCAAAAATGTTCGAGGTGTAGCGGCAGGCTCAGCAGTGTAGGATTGAGTGGTTGAACTCAAGGGACTCGATGATAGAGTTGACTTCTGTGGCATCAGGTGGACTTCAGATATAGGTGGAGCTCCGCAGTGGTGGCTTCACAAGTAGAGAGAAAATTTGGCTTGAGTTCAGAGCTGAGGGTCAATGTCGGTGATGTAGAGTTCCAGCTAGAGCGGTGTGTGCAGGTGGAAAGGAATAGCTCTGAGAAGATCGTATCAGATGATACAACATATGCTGTTGTAGAAATGCTGTAGGTTCTCCAAGAAAGTCCAAAGAAAGTGGTGCAGTTGCTAAGTAGAAGAGATCCAACAATTCTAGGGTGGTGCCAAGAAGCAAACACAAGTCTTCAGCGATGAAAACGGTCATCCCAAAGGCCTCAAAGGTGCATAACAGCTGAAAAGGATTGGTGGAAGTGATGTTTGCACAGGTGCTATCGAGTGCGTAGGGATAATGGGATCATGCAGGAGGGCATTGCCGAGGGATTTGCTAAGGCTTGGGACACCAAGATGGAGATTGTGAGGATTAATGGTGCTCCCAAGCCTTGGGAGGCCACGGGAGGAGCTAGGGTATTGGCTTCAGAGATTCTAGAGACTTAGTTGGTGCTTTGGAGATCTAAAATATAAGGTGAAGCAAGGAACCAAAGTCGGAGAATTAAGATTGCAGAAGAAAGATTTTCTATAGGTTAGTCAGCTCAGTCCAAAATTGGATCGGCTAAGTCTTAGAGTATAGATAAAATAGAAAACTAAGCATTCGGGACTGCTGACATGACATAGGACTAGGCTAGCTCAGTTTTGGACAGAGCCGACTTAGTGGAACTTTGCTGGCTCAGTGCTGAGACTGAGCCAGCTTAGTGCACGGGCTGAGTTACGCAAGGGTCTATTTTGGAATAGGATTGGGGTTGATCCTAGGGGTCTTAAGGCCTGGTTTGAAAGGTCTTAAGGTGGCTAATTCATGTATAAGTCGGGTCTAGATCCAAAGGATGAGAGCATGGGAGACATGGATGTACATGAGCTCGATGAGTGCTTTCATGTATTGGGTTAGCGAGGGGAGTTTTTGGTCGGGCCTAATGGCTATGTATAAATACATAGGTTGTATTAAAATTTTCATGGGTGGAATCAATACATATCTTTTCTCCCTTAATTCTCTCTTCTTCTCTTTTCTCTAGAGTTGCCACCCCAAGGTTCTTGAAGAAGCCCTAAAGAAGGGGGCATCTCCCTTAAGCCCAAGGAGGGAGGCGCCCCATCATAGATCCAGGTGGCAGATCGGTGGTTTGCTGCCCATAGAGAATGTCACAGGTTTCTTCAGGTCCGTGCTAAAGATCAGGGGCTTCTACAACATGGTATCGATGCTTGTAATGTCAAGGATGATTAGTGTTCGAGCAATATCATGGGTCTACAATTTGGTATCAGAGCTAGGTGATGCCTGGGATGTTATGGATGGCAATAAAAGAGTCTTTTCAAGACTTGATAATGCGCTGCATGACTTTGATCACTAAACAATTCTTATAGGTGAGCCAACATTTGGCATGCAGTCTTAGTGTCTCCATGTTGGTGCTAGAACTCATCAAACATTGAGCCGAACATATAGCACCTAGCTTTATTATCATTGTCTGACCACTTTTCATGAGATGCTCTTTAATCCCCGATCGAACGTGTTGATAAAGTGGGATTGGTCCTGGTCCAATACATAGATCAGCTTTGCCAAACCCAAAATAATTTTGAGGTTTCTTAGCCAATCCTTATAATTTGGGTCTGGTCAACTTGTGGGTATCTAGGATTCGGGCTAGGGGGTTTAACCCAGATATTTTTCTATAGAGAGTCAAAATTTCTAGTTAGACTTATAATTTGACTTGACTAATTTATTTAGAAGTTTTATTTTTTAAATAAATTAGGCTCTCACTATTTTTTTTGGATCCCTACACTTCCTAGGCAGAGATACGAAAATCTTCATGATCATTGATTTTTAGTGGATGGTGTGGTCCCACTGACTGGCTCACCACCTCACCTAATAGTTATTGGTGATGGCTCAGCTAGTGAGTGGACAACTCTTTTTTAATGATTCTTTAATCATGGTGCATCTAAACTTGATATCTAATTCATGAAGCTCACCATGCCCGAAATATTACTCCACTCCTTAGTTAAGTCAAAATAATCATTTGCATGAATTGAATTTTTGATTGGATCTCTCACCATATCTAGAATATTGAGCCCAACCCATCCTCCAACCCATAGCATCCAATGCCTAATAGACATGGTTGCATCTTTCCGATACAACTAAACCATTGTATCCAGTCGAGAACAACCAATCTCTGGAAGGGCCCGTACATCTATAATGGTGGAAGACCTAGGGCTTAATATTTTGTTAGAGATATTTGATTTGGTCTCTTAAACTCAACTATTCATAATATTTATGACTAACCTAGTGGCATGGGTTAGCTCGAATCATTAGCCACCTCAAGCTAGAACTGGATTGACTCAATTAGCTAGATAAGTTAGATCAATGGAAGGAATAATTTAACATTTAAAGGCAAACGCGCAGCACCCCTACATGCTATAAGAGCACCCCATCGAATGAAAGGAGAGAGCCTTTAAACCTTTTTTACTCTTATGACCGGACGGCTAAGGAGAATGCCTTAATCAAAAATATGAACTATACTACAAAACTATTAGATCTAAAGTATATAACTATTGCATGATTTAAGATCTAATCTATACATGTTTTGCAAATATTTTATGTACAAAAATTAACATTTAAATTTATGTTTCAGATTTGATTACATCTAGTGTAATATCTAAAAATAAAATTTTAAATGATCTTATCATAAAAAGTTTTTAATCTTGACTACTCATGACATAGATCTATGAAACTAGTCTAGACATGTATTGCATATGTCATACATATGAAATTTTAAATACATCTCATGCTTTCAGATCTAATTATATCACATATAATATCTAAAATTAAACTAATTAAATCATATTATCTTTAAAAAATTAAATGAATATTTTATAAAAAATTTTGATCTAGACTAAGACATTAAACTATAGATCTAGTCTAGATGTGCGCTACTTATATCATATATATTAAAATTTTAAATTAGATCTTATATTTTAGATCTGATTATATCTAATATAATATCTAAAACTCAAATAATTAAATTATAAAAATTAAATTAGATCTAATCTAAAATATATTTGAATGACTACCATGATATAGTACTATGGATCTAGACTAGAACATGCATTGTATATATATCAATTATATATAAATTTAAAATATGTAATTTTTTATTTTAGATCTAATTACATCTTATGTAACATCTGAAAATAAAAAAAATTAGATCATAAGAAATAGTTTTAGATCAATCTAAAAATAGATTTGGAACCAGCAACCTAGCTCTGATACTAGTTGAAGGAAAAAATAGGTTTTCCTACCGTAGGATGCATCTGATCGGATTAGATTTGCAGCAAAATAATTTTAAGATTTTTTTATAATTTGATCAGATTTGAGAGTTCTCAGATCTGATTAGATTGATCTAAAATTTATAAATAAAAATAAAATAAAATAGTGACATCTGATATCACTTGATTGGGTAAACTGTTTATTCGTTATGATGATCTGATGACTGATCCAAGATTCTGACTGAGCCATGCATGTGCCCAACCTCTACCAGTATCCACTTAAGTCAAATTTAGACATCTCTTCCTTCCAGATCTGATCTCCAAAGATCAAATCTAGTATCTTCCCATAAAGCCTTCAAATCAAACTCTGAAGGCTGCAGATTCATCTCACGAACACCGTCTCTCGCTGATCTTCATGCCAACGAAACTTTATCTTTGCTCACAGGTTTTGCCCAACTCTTAGGCATGGAGAAGAGGGAGAGGATCAAATGAGAGAGGCACAGAGATGGAGATTTTGGTAGGGCTTCATTGTAGAATAATTTTCATGCAAAATAACTTGCATAGGGTCTTATTTATAGACCTAGTCAAGAGTCCCTTCGCATATAACTTTGAACAGGTCAAAGTTAACATGCAAAAGGACTCTTCCATGAAGCCCACACCATCTACATTCTCCTTTGAATTTTTTCATACAAAATCCAAGGAAAAATGTGCCAAACTACATTGGATAAGGAGAAGGTGGCACAGATAACATCTCTCCCAAGAGTTTGAACTATTCAAACTTTTGACCCATTCAAACAAATTTGAATGGGGTGCCTCCAAATTTATCCATAAGGGTGCACGCCATAAGGTGCATGGCCCTCTCTCCCTCATGTAAACATCTAGGGGTGCGTGCCCCTAGAAAATCTCCAGGGGCGCACACCCGTTCTCCCTTCTTTCCTGCAAATTGGGTTAACATTTGACCCTTGTCCTATTCCCATCTCATTGGATTTAGGACAATCCCTTTTCAAGTCTCATCCAATGGATTTTAGACAAGTCCTTATCAAGTTAGAACAAGCCTTGATTAGATCAGGACTAGATCTAGTCAGATCAAGAAAAATTTATCTAAAATTTTTGGGAGTGGCTTGTCCAAATTTCATCTCATTAGTTTAGGACAAGCCCTAATCTAGCAAAGACAACGTTTGTCTTGTTCCCATTTTATATGATTTAGAACAAGCCTTGATCAGGTTAGGACAAGGTCCAGTCAGATCAAGGATGAACCATGTCCAAATAGTTCCAGAAATTAGTAGGTCTTTTATTGTTTCCATCCAATGGATTAGGACAAGCCTAGAATAGGTTAGGACAAGACTTTTCTAACCTAGACAAGTTTCAGTCAGACTAGGACAGAGCTATACAAGGCTTTTGAGTGAGTCAAATCTAATTTAACTCAATTGAGATGAATCAGAACGATGATAGAAAGAGAATATTAGGTTCAATCGTGTGCTAGCACGATTTTCTTGAACCTAATTGGATCTAATCCAAATCAATTAAACTAGCTTAGCTTAATTGATGACATCCAGATCCAAACTTTTATTTGTGTGATCTAGTTAAGTTTAGTTTTATATGCTAATAGGACATGTCGTGATCTCCATCAATGATATCATTGAAATACCTTTCGATGGATCAAAACTCTTTCACTTCGCCCAATTAGAATTCTCGATCATCAAGATAATTCTAATTGATCCCAAAATCTATCAATGACACCTAGCAGTATACGATGGTAACCTATAAGAATCGAATAGCAAACCTCTTGGTGTAGCTACCTGTGTGGTTGGATTTTTCCATCATGAGTCCCAACGGGATTAGGGTTAAGGTGAACTCGCCAGACCCAACACCCATCATATGAATGAATCGTTCCATTCGAGTTTGATGTGAAATACTAATAGAAACTTCTTTTTATTATTTCATACTACCATGGCCATGGATTTTAGAACTCGATCTCATGATCATCATAGAACCACTCCTCTTCTATCAAGGTTGATAGATCCCATCTTCATGTAATCCAATTCCTACAATGAACATGCTATAGCCAGCATACACCTCAGGATTCCAAATGGCTAGGAGATCGAGTTATAATATAGTCAAACTATAACACCCTCAAGATGAACTATCGATGCACCTTATGTCAATGAATCAGACATGCTACAGCATCGAGCTAGTCATCGACGAGAAGGTAGACTCCCTTATGACTACTTGAGGTGGTCATGCTCAGTGTCCTTATTCTCAATAAGTATCTGTACTCTCGCTTCAATGTCTCCACACCGTATACTTAAGACTCATCTTTGCTAAGAATATGATTGTATATCAATCTTCAGATCAATCACAATCCTCATGATGATCCTACGATCAGAAGTAGTTTATGAGTTAATTATGATAACTCATGCCTTAAATTCTCAACTTTTGAGAATATGTGTTATCATGTCTATTAACTTAATGGATGTATCACAAACACCTTATACACAATGTGGTAGAATAAATAACTCTTTAATTAATTCTAAGTCAAAATTATAAAAATATTCCTAGAAAGTATTTAACAAGTATCAGCCAATCTGGCTTCTAGGGCACACATCTAACAAAGGAAAGGATATGAGGCCTACATTTTTCTATCCCTTTAACCTTTATCTACTTGAGATCTAATATTTCTATGATCCTGATTTATCTTCACCATCTACCTACACAAGCCTATTCCACCAAGAGAAGATCTATCTCCTCTAAGATTTTCATCTATCATGCTGAGAGAGAAAGAGTGATCCATTATTCTATAGATCAAATGTTGATAAGAACCTTCATTCCTACTCAATTGATCTTTGATTTTTACTTATTCTTTTTTTCAGATCCAATGTTGGTAAAGATCCAATTCTTTATCGATAGATCTACTTGGTTAAAAGATTAAAAGTCCTAATCAGGATAGTTTCTTAACTACCATGATCCAAATTCTTTTTATCTTTTTAGATTTTTTTATGAGCTTAATTTCTTGCTATTCTTTGTTTTATTTATATTTTTTTATTTATTCATGAGTATGTTTAATTTATGCTATCTATTTATTTGCTTTATTATCGTTAGTTATTTTCTAATCTCTATAATGGCATTCATCTGCATCATTTAGATTGATCTTGCTTTGGTCCCATGTTAATCAATCATACCTCTTGAGCAGAGTATAGAAAACTATACTATCTATCCTAAAAATAATGTGATACGACTGGACGTGATTTGTTGTTGACGAATGAAAGGAAGCTTGATCTTTTCTCTTCTTTTAGGTTGTCCTGCATCACAAGATCCCTTACAACTCGATTTATAGGATATTCTAAAGAGTCGTTAGAATGTTATTTCTATCTCTCGAAAGATCAAAATGTGATTATGAGTCGACATGCCATTTTTCTTAAAAAATAGTTTGTTCAAGATGGTGGCATCGAAAGTCAAATCAAGCTCGAGAAGAAGTCTTCAAAATGCAACGAGCCAAGGAACCTATGGAATCCAGTCAGTCTGAACCAATCCATACACTACCTCCTCCACCTCGTAAATTGAATAGAATTTTTCATACTCCTGAGGGGTACTTAGGTACTATTTCGGAGAATGTAGAAAAAATACTCATGAAAAATGGGATTCATGGTGATGATCTTAAGACCTATGATGAGGCGATATTAGATATTGACTTTGAGAAATGGTTAGAGACAATGAAGTCAGAGATTAATTCAATGTGTTCGAACCAAGTCTGGATCATGGTAGATCCACCTGAAAGTATAGTACCTATTGGGTGTAAATGAATCTTCAAGAGAAAGGTAGATGCAAATGGGAATGTGGAGACATTCAAGAGTAGATTAGTTATGAAAGAGTATAGTCAACGCAAAGATATTGACTATCAGAATACCTTCTTATTAGTGGCCATGCTGAAATCTATCTACACATTGCTTGCTCTTGCAGCCTATTTCGATTATGAAATATAAAAGATGGACATGAAAACAGCATTCCTAAATGGATATCTTGAAAAAGATATCTATATGGAATAGCCCTTTGTTTTCACATCCGATGATGGTGATCACAAGGTCTGCAGGTTGCAAAGATCCATATATGGATCAAAGCAAGCATCTCGAAGCTAGAATACTCATTTTAATGATGTGATCATTTTTTTTGATTTTATTAAAAATAAGAAGAAGTCCTATATTTTCAAAAAGATCAATGGGAGGACTGTTGTCTTCCTCGTACTGTACGTGGATGACATTCTTCTAATTGAAAATGATATTTCTATGTTGACCTTGATCAAAGTGTGGTTGTCAAAAGAGTTTTATATGAAAGACCTAGAAGAAGCATTCTTTATTTTGGGTATTAAGGTCTATAGGGTTAGACCAAAGAGGATGCTGGGTCTCTCACAAAAGATGTACATAGAAGAGGTGCAAAAGAGGTTCAGCATGGAACACTATAAGAGGAGACTAGTGCCCTTCAGATATGGCATTCATCTCTCCAAAAAGATGTGCCCTAACACACATGAGAAAATTGAATGCATGAGCAAAATTCCTTATGCTTCGATAATAGGGAGCCTTATATACGCCATGCTATGTACATGACCATTGCCCATGCTGTGAGTGTCACAAGCAGGTATTAATCGAATTCAAGAAAAGAGTATATATTTTCAGTCTATGGTAATGAAGAACTCTAGATCTAGGGGTATATAGACTCGGACTTTATATCTAACATAGATGATCGAAAGTCGACATCTAGTAGTTTATTATTGAGCAATGAAGGTGCTGTAAGTTAGAAGAGTTTCAAGCAAATGGTGATAGTATACTCCATCATGGAAGCAGAATATATCATTGCCTCAAAAGCTATGAAGGAGACGTTCTGGTTTAAAAGGTTTATCGCAGAGCTCAGAGTGATGCCATCAGATGTCGTCCTTCTATAGTACGATAATGATAGCGCTATTATCCTAGCTAAGGAGCCGAGGTCTCACTAGAAATCCAAGTACATTGAGCGGCAGTATCATCTTATCCATGATTACCTTGAGAAAGGATATGTCAAGGTCAAGAGAGTTGACACTATAGATAATGCGGCTGACCCATTGATGAAGCCATTGAGCTAGCAGAAGATCAAAGCCTATTTTAAGAAGATGGGACTTAGATTTGTAGCCAATTGACTTTAGGTCAAGTGAGAGTTTGTTAGATAAGTGCCCTAGATGTCAGATTGATCGATACTTTATAAAATATCTTTTAGAAGCATTTTTATAATTTTAACTAAAATTAATAAATAGGTTATTTTCTATTATATTATGTATTTAAAATATCTATCATACATCCTTTGAGTTAATAGGTATGATAACTTATATTTTTAAGAGTTGAAAATTTAAGGCACGTGTTATCATAATTAACTCATAAATTGCTCTCGATTATAGAATCATCATAAGGATGGTGATCGATCTAGAAGATTAATGTACGATCACTTTTTTAGGATAGATGAGTCTTGAGTATATTATAGTTTGATTATACTATATAACTCGATCTCCTAGCCACTCAAAATCCTGAGATATATGTTGTCTATAGCATGCTCATTGTAGGAATTGGATCGCACCAATATGGAATCTATCAACCTCTGTAAAGGAAGAGAAGTCCTATGATGATCATGAGATTGAGTTCTTAAGCCCATGGTCATGGTAGTGTAAATTAATAGAAAGGAGTTTCTATTAGGGTTTCACATCAGATGCAAATTGAATGATTTATTCATATGATGGATGTTAGGTCGACGAGTTTTTCTTGATCTTGATCCTATCGGAGCTCATGATAGAAGAACTCAATCACATAGATAGCTGCACTGAGAGATTTGTTAGATGTGTGCCCTAGAAGCCAGATTGGTTAAACACTTGTAATACACTTCTAAGGATAATTTTATAATTTTGATTATAAATTAATAAAAGAGTTATTTTCTATCACAGTATGTATTTAAAGTGTCTGTGATATATTCTTTGAGTTAATAGTAATGATAATTCATATATTCAAAAGTTAAAAATTTAATATATGAATTTTCTTAATTAACTCATAAACTATTCCTGATCGTAGGATCATTACAAAAATGGTGATCGATCTGGAAGATTGGTGGATAATCACTTTCTTAGGATAGATGAGTCTTGACTCTACTATGTGAAGACACCGAAGCTAGAGTACAGGTACTCATTAGAGAATTGGGCACTAAGCATGACCACCTCGAGCAGTCATAAGAGAGTCTTATCTTTTCGTCGATAACTAGCTTGATACTGTAGTGGTATATCTGATTCTTTGACTTGAGGTGCATCGACAGTTTACTTTGAGGGTGTTATAGTTTGACTACACCATATCTTGATTTTCTAGCCATTTAAAATTCTGAGGTGGATGTTGGCTATAGCATGTTTATTGTAGAAATTGGATAGCACCAATACAAGATCTATCTACCTCGGTAGATGAGGAATAGCCCTATGATGATCATGAGATCAAGTCCATAAGCCCATGGCCATGGTAGTGTAAAGATGATAGAAAGAGTTTCTATTAGGATTTCACATCGAACTCGATTTGAATGATTAATTCATATGATGGATGATTAGGTTTGACGAGTTCACCTTAACCCTAATCCTGTTGGAGCTCAAGATAGAAGAACCCAATCACGTAGGTAACTACACCGAGAGATTCGCTTTCAATTTTGATGGCTTGCCACCATATACTGCTAGGTGTCGTTGATGAATTTTGAGAGCAATTAGAACGATCTTGATGATCGATCATTCTAATTGTATGAATCAGAAAAATTCTAGTCTATCAAAGGTATTTCAATGACGTCGATGATGAAGATCATGACATATCTCATTACCATATAGAACTAAACCTAACTGGATCACGTAAATAAGGGTTTGGGACTGGATGTGATCAATTGAGCTAATCTAGTTTGATTGATTTGGATTAAATCTAATTAGGTTTAAGAAAATCATGCTAGCACACGATTGAGCCTAACATTCTCCTTTTATAGTCTTCCTGGTTTATCTTGGATGAGTTTGACTCACTCTGGAATCCTGACTGAAGTCTGTCCAAGTTAGAAAAGGATTGTCTTAATTCATTAGTTGAATTTAAGACAACATCTATCAATTCCTGTCACCTATCATTTTCTATTTTGGACAAGGGTCAAAGGTTGACCCTATTGTAAGAAAGAAGAGACAAGGGGCGTGCGCCCCCTAGAGAATTTCTAGGGTCATGCACCCTTAGATGTTTTCATAATCATGGAGAGGGTGCATGTCCCCCTAGGCATGCACCCCATATGAATAGCTTTTGATTAGGTCAAATCTAGATTTGACCAGGTTAAAGGAATTTGATGAAGATCAAATTCTAGGAAGAAGTTTATTGTGCCTAGACTTCTTCTCTTTCTCCTATTTTGTAGACAATTATGGGAAAATTTTGGGTGACAAACCTAATGGGATTAGGTGTATTTCAACATGGGATATCAGGTTTAAAGCCTAATTAATTAAGCAATTAGATTGCTTAATCAATCAAGATTCTAGTTTGGTGCAGGCTCTATTTAAGAGACCTTGCGCCCTAGGGTTTTCATTCTTCTTTGCATCCCATGACCACATGCTGCCATCCTCACCTCTCTCCATGCCTTCCTTCTTTTGATCTCCTCTCTCTTCTCCATGCTAAAGGTTGGGCACAAGTTGAGAAGGAAGATCAATCCTATTTGGCGCAAAGACCAGGAAAGAAAACAAACTGTTCGTGAGACGAATGCATGTCCTTCAGAGATAGATTTGAAGGATCAACTAGAAAGCTCTAAATCTGATATTTGGAGATCAAATCCAGAAGGAAAGCACCTTCAAATCCAGATCTGATATTTGGAGGAATGAAGATAATTAAGCTAGCTACATGTTAGGCTCGATGTCTGATAAGCTTCTGCGTCAATATTAGGACATTAAGACTGCTCGCCAAATGTTGGCTCACCTACAAGACTTGTTTGGTGAAGAGAGTCGCCCAGCCAAGTACCAAGTCACTAGAAGACTTTTTAAGGCTCAAATGCATGATGGATAGTCGGTCTAAGATCATTGTCTGATGATGATCAAGGACTTAGAAGAGCTTGAGAAGCTTGGTGTCAAGCTAGACAGGGACTTCCAAATTAATGTGATCTTGCAGCCCTTGACTAATGCATATGGACAATTCATCATGAACTTCCATATGCATAAGCTGTAATGTATTTTAGCTGAATTGATGAACATGCTGGTTACCATTGAGCTTTCTTTAAAAGATTCAAAGGACTCAATTCTTGCTGTGGAGTGGACTTCTTTCATGAGAAAGTTTTTTAGAAAGAAGAAGAAGTTTGTGAAGAAGCAGAAGATAGATGGAGGGAAGAAGAAGAAGAGAGAGCCGAAGAAGAAGGCCCAGACAAAGAAAAATATTTTCATTATAATACAGATGGCCATTGGAAGCAGAACTGCCCTTTATACCTGGTCAGCCTAAAGAATAAGGAGGTAGGTCTTTCTGGAGGTATGCTCATAATTGAATCTAATCTAATGGTTTTTTCTACATCCAATTGGGTGCTTGACTCTGATTCTAGTACTCATTTGTGCACTTCTATGCAGGATCTTGAGGAGAGCAGGAGGCTGAGGGATGGTGGATGATCCTGCACGTCGAGAATGAAGCAAGAATTGCTCCTATGGCTGTAGAAACCTACCCTCTTCAACTACCATCAGGATTAGATTTAGTACTTAGGAAGTATTTTTATGTGCCTGCAGTAAGCAGGAATTTGATTTCTATTTCTTGTTTAGCACAGGAAGGCTATGTAATTAGTTTTCTTAAAGACTATTATAATATTCTTTTCGAAAGAAATAAAATTACAAAAGGTTTTCTTATTAATGGTCTCTACCAGTTACATATTGATGTTTTTATTTTTAATATCAAGCAAAATATGAATGCCATAAGATCAAAGTGACCTAGGGATAGTTTAAATGATAGGTATCTTAGGCACCTTATGCTGGGTCATATAGCGGAAGACATGGTTAACAAATTGAAGAAATCTGGGCAATTGAGTCTATTGATTTTTGAGTTATATCCGATTTATGAATCATACTTTCATGGCAAAATGATCAAGCTCTCTTTTGTAGGACATGGGGAAAGAGCCACAGACCGACTTTCCTTAGTACACACAGATGTATACGGCCCATTTGATGTGCCGGCTAGAGGTAATTATATCTACTTTACCATCTTTATCGATAATTTGCCTCGGTATGGGTATGTATATTTGATACGACATAAGTCTGAAGCCTTTGAAAAATTTAAGAAATTTAGATTTGAAATAGAAAAACAAACAGGAAAGCCCATTAAGATTCTTCAATCAGATTTAGGTGGTGAACATTTTAATCAAAAATTTCTGGACTATCTCAAAGATAATGGCATAGTCTCATAATGGACTCCACCTAGAATGTCTCTACTCAATAGGATCTCAGAACGAAGAAATCAGATCCTATTAGATATGATCCGATCCATGATGAGCTTCATGGACCTCTCATATTTTCTTTAGGGATATAGTCTAATGACCATAATATATTTACTGAATAGAATTTTCTTTAAAATCGTTCCTACCACACCGTATGAGATATGGTATGATAAAAAATCAAGTCTAAGTCACCTCAAAATTTGGGGTTGTCTGGCTCATGTTAAAAAATAACAAGTGGACAAGTTAGAGTCTAGGTCCTTTAGAGCTCAATTCATATGATATCCTAAAGAATCATTAGGATATTACTTCTATCTTACAGAAGACCACAATGTGATTATGAGTCAACATGCCATTTTTTTTGAAACATAGTTTATTCAAGATGGAGGCATTGGGAGACAGATTAGGCTCAAGGAGAAGATCTCCGAATAGCAACGAGCTAAGAAATCTATTGAATCCAATCAGATTGAGCCAATCCAAATGCTACCTCCTCCACATCGAAAATCAACTAAAGTTTTTCGTCCTCTTGAAAGTTACTTAGGTACAATTTTAGAGGATGTTGAGAAAATATTTCTCATGAAAAATAGGGTTCATGATGATGATCCCAAGACTTATGATGAGGCGATATCATATATCAACTCCAAGAAATGGTTAGAGGCAATGAGATTAGAAATTGACTCAATGTGCTTGAATCGAGTATGGATCTTGGTAGATCCACCTGAAGGTATAGTACCTATTAGATATAAATGGATCTTCAAGAGAAAGATAGGTGCTGATGGAAATGTAGAGACATTCAAAGCTAGGCTCATAGTGAAAGTATATAGTCAGTATGAGGGCATTGACTATCAGGATGCTTTTTTGCCAGTAGCCATGCTTAAATCCATCTGCACATTACTTGCTATTGCAGCCTATTTTGATTATGAAATTTGGTAGATGGATGTAAAAACGACATTCTTAAATGGATATCTTGAGAAAGATAGAATATAGAACAACCACTTGGTTTCACATCCAATGATAGTGATCACAAGGTATGGAAGCTGCAAAGATCCATATATGAACTTAAGCAAGTATCTCAGAGCTGGAATGCTCATTTTAATGATATGATTAAATCATTTGATTTCATCAAAAATGAAAAGGAGCCATGTGTATTCAAAAAAATCAGTGGGAGCGCTGTTGTCTTCCTCGTACTGTACGTGGATGACATCCTCCTAATTGAAAATGATCTTCCTATGTTGACCATGGTCAAAATATGGTTGCTTAAAGAGTTCTCTATAAAAGACCTATTAGATGTGTGTCCTAGAAGCCAGATTGGCTAACATTTGTAATACACTTTTAGAGGTAATTTTATAATTTTGACTATAAATTAATAAAAAGATTATTTTCTATCATAGTATGTGTTTAAAATGTCTGTGATACATCCTTTGAGTTAATGGTGATGATAATTCATATTTTTAAGAGTTGAAAATTTAAGACATGAATTTTAATAATTAACTCATAAACTGCTCGTGACCATAGGATCATCACAAGGATCGTGATCGATTTGAAATATTGGTGTACAATCACTTTTTTAGGATAGATGAGTCTTAAGTCTATGGTGTGGAGACATCAGAGCGAGAGTACAAATACTTGTTAGAGAACGAGGGCACTGAGTGTGACCACCTTGAGCAGTTATAAGGGAGTCAATCTTCTCGTCGATGACTAGCTCGATGTTGCGGTGGTGTGTCTGGTTCATTGACTTGAGGTGCATTGGTAGTTCACCTTAAGGGTGTTATAGTTTGACTACACCATAACTTGATCTCCTAGCCATTCGAAATCTTGAGGTATATGTTGGCTATAATATGTTCATTGTAGGAATTGGATTGCACCAATAGAAAATCTATCTATCTTAATAGATGAGTAGCTCTATGATGATCATTAGATTGAGTCCATAAGCCCATGGCCATGGTAGTGTGAAGATGATAGAAAGAGTTTTTATTAGCTTTTTTCACATCAAACTCAAATCAAATGATTAATTCATATGATGGATATTGGGTTTGACGAGTTCACCTTAACCATAATCTTATCGAGGCTCAAGATAGAAGAACCCAATCACACAGGTAGCTGCATCAAGAGGTTCGCATTCAGTTCTGATGGCTTGCCACTATATATTGCTAGGTGTCACTGATAGATTTTAGAAGCAATTAGAATGATCTTGATGATCGATTATTCTAATTGTATGAATCAAAAAAATTCTAGTTCATCGAAAGATATTTCTATGATGTCGATGATGGAGATCACAACATATCTTATTAGCATACTGAACTAAATCTAACTGAATCACACAATCAAGGATTTGGGTTTGGATGTCATTAATTGGACTAATCCAATTCAATTAATTTGGATTAGATCCAATTAGGTTTAAAAAAATTATGCTAGCACATGATTGAGCCTAACTTTCTTCTTCTATAGTCTTTCTAGTTTGTCTCAATGGAGCCAAATTGGTTTGGGCTCACTAGAGAACCCTGTATGGATTTGTTTTTGACTGACTGGAACTTGTCCAAGTTAGAAAAGAGTCATCTTAATTCATCAGTGGAGCAAAGATAATACCTGCTAATTTCTATTGCCATCTGCTATTTCCTAACACTACCCGGACATGAGATGTTCCAATGTAGGAAAGAAAGGGTAGGGATGTGTGCCTCCTTTGGACATCTCCTTATGGTGCACGCCCTTTTGGATTTCATGCACAAAAATGTATGCACGCCCCTAGTTGGCGTGCGCATATGGAGAAAAGGGAGGAGTCCCATACAGATGGAACTTTCAGGATTATTTGATGGAGATGGGCTCTTAGGCACCAAAGAAGTTGGGCCTATCCATCTATGGCACCACCTATAGAGAGTTTGAGGGGTCTCTAACTTGATTGGATTAGGTGATATCACTCCACGAATCAGATTAAGATCTGATTGAATCAAACAATATGATTGGTGGAGTGATATCACCTGATCCAATCAAGTTAGAGACGATCTGATTGAATCGAACAATATGATTGGTCGAAGTGATGTGGCACTACATGGCACAATAGTGTCTATTTAAATCCTATCTGCGCCTAGGGTTTAGAACTTTTGCCCATCCACCATGCCGCAAGGCCACCCTCCTCTCTTCCATGCCTCCGTTTGATCCACTCTCTCCCTTCTCTATGCCCAAGGAGTTGGGCACAAGTCCAAGAGCAGTCTAAGGAAGATTGGCACCTAGATCAGGAAGAAGGCAGCACTATTTCGAGAGATGACCGTGCTTTTTTAAAAAAAATTTTGAAAAACCATTAGATCAAATCTAGATCTGATCTTTGGAGCATTGATTCAGAAGGAGAAGACCTCCAGATCCTGTCCGAGTGGACGCTAGTAGGGGCCAGACATGTGCGTGGCTCAATCTAGAACCTTAGGAGTATTAGGATCATCGTCAGGGTAATCAGATTACCTTAATTTGGTAACAATGGTTGTTTTCTTATTAAGATTTAATTTTTATCTTTAATATCAAATCACCTCGATTATATCTAAGAACTTTTAGATATGATTAGATCGTTTAAGATTTTTTAGGAAAATCCACCTTAGATCTGGATGATCTTATGGCGGAAAATGAGATTTTTCTTCAAGACCTAGAAGAAGCATCGTTTACTCTGAAAATTATAGTCTATAAAAATAGACCAAATAAGATGCAAGGACTTTCACAGAAGATGTACATAGAGGAGGTACTAAAGAGGTTTAGCATGAAAAACATCAAAAGGGGTCTAGTACCCTTTAGATATGGCATTCATCTCTCCAAGAAGATGTGCCTTAGCACACTTGAGAAAATTGAACACATGAGCAAGATATCTTATGCTTTGGTAGTAGGGAGCCTCATGTATGCCATGCTATGTACACGACCTGATATTGTCCATGCTATGAGTGTCACGAGTAGGTATCAGTCGAATTCAGGCGAAGAGCACCAGACTTCTATGAAGTGTATCCTTAAGTATTTGAGAAGGACTAAGGATATATTTTTAATCTTTGGTAATGGAGAACTCTGGGTCTAGGGGTTTACAATCTCGGACTTTATATCCAACATAGATGATCAAAAGTTGACATCTGAAAGTTTGTTTATGTGTAATGATGGTACTATTGCTGGAAGAGTTTCATGCAGATGGTGATAGCAAACTCCACCATGGAAGCAGAATACATCACTACATCGGAAGCTACGAAGGAGGTATTCTGGTACAAGAAGTTTGCCATAGAGCTTGAAGTGATGCCATTGGATGCTGTCCCTCTGTACTATGATAACAATGGTGCCATAGCTCTAGCTAAGATGCTGAGGTTTCATCAGAAATTCAAGCACATCGAGCGGTGATTCCACCTAATCCATAATTACCTTGAGAAGGAATATGTCGAGGTCACGAGAGTCGACACCATAGATAATGTAGCTGACCCACTAATGAAGCCATTAAGAAAGCAGAAGATTGAAGCTCACCTTGAAAAGATGGGATTTAGATTCATAAGCAATTGTCTTTAGGTCAAGTGGGAGTTTGTTAGATGTGTGCCCTAGAAGCCAAATTGGCTAAACACTTATAATATACTTCTAAGAATAATTTTATAATTTTGACTATAAATTAATAAAAAAATTATTTTTTATCATAGTATGTATATAAAGTATCTATGATACATCCTTTGTGTTAATGGTAATGATAATTCATATTTTCAAGAGTTGAAAATTTAAGATATGAATTTTCATAATTAACTCATAAACTGCTCCTGACCATAGGATCATCACAAGAATGGCGATCGATCTAGAAGGTTGGTGTACAATCACTTTCTTAGGATAGATGAGTCTTGAGTCTATGGTGTGGAGACACTGGATCGAGAGTATAGGTACTTGTTAGAGAACGAGGGCACTGAGTGTGACCACCTTAAGCAGTCATAAGGGAGTCTATCTTCTCATCGATGACTAGCTCGATGCTATAGTGGTGTGCCTGATTCTTTGATTTAAGGTACATTGACAGCTCATCTTGAGGGTGTTATAGTTTGACTACACCATAACTCGATCTCCTAGTAATTCGAAATCCTGAGTGTATGTTGGCTATAGCATGTTCATTGTAGGAATTGGATCGCATCAATAGGGGATCTATCTACCTCGGTAGATGAGGAGTAGACCTATGATGATCAGGAGATTGAGTTTATAAGCCCATGGCTATGGTAGTGTGAAGATGATAGAAAGAGTTTCTTTTAGGGTTTCACATCGAACTCAATTTGAAAGATTAATTGCTATGATGGATGACTGGGTTTGACGAGTTCACCTTAACCCTAATCCTATCGGAGCTCAAGATAGAAGAACCCAATCACATAGGTAGCTACATCAAGAGGTTCACTTTCAATTTTGATGGCTTGCCACCATATACTATTAGGTGTCACTGGTGGATTTTGGGAGCAATTAGAATGTTGATGATCGATCATTCTAATTATATGAATCAAAAAAATTTTGGTCCATCAGAAGGTGTTTCGATGATGTTGATGATGGAGATCATGACATATCTCATTACCATATAGAGCTAAATCTAATTGGATCACACAAATAAGGGTTTGGATCTGAATGTGATCAATTGGACTAACCTAGTTTGATTGATTTGGATTAGATCCAATTAGGTTCAAGAAAATTGTGCTCGCAAACGATTGAGCCTAATATTCTTCCTTTGTTGTCTTTCTGGTTTATCTTAGATGAGTTTGACTCACTCTAGAACTCTGACTGGAATCTGTCCAGGTTAGAAAAGGGTTGTCTTAATTTGTTAGATGAATTTAAGACAACACCTGCCAATTCCTGTCACCAGCATTTTTTTGTTTCGGACAAGGGTCAAAGGTTGACCCTGTTGTAAGAAAGAAGAGACAAGTGGCATGCACCCCTAGATGTTTTCACGAGCATGGAGAGGGTGCACGTCCACCTAGGCGTGCACCCCATATGGATATCTTTTGACTAGGTCAAATCTAGATTTGACCAGGTTAAAGGAATTTGATAAAGATCAAATTCTAGGTAGAAGTTTATTATGCCTAGACTTCTTCTTTTTGTCCTATTTTGTATGACAATTATGGAAAAATTTTAGGCAACAAACCTGATGGCATCAGGTGTATTTCAACATGGGATATCAGGTTTAAAGCCTGATTAATCAAGCAATTAAATTGCTTGATCAAATAGGACCCTAGTATGGCGCAGGTTCTATTTAAGAGATCCTGCGCCCTAGGATTTTCGTACTTCTTTGCATCCCATGCCCACATGCTGCTGTCCTCACCCCTCTCCATGCCTCCCTTCCTCTGATCTCCTCTCTCTTCTCCATGCCAAAGGTTGGGCACAAGTTGAGAAGGAAGATCAATCCTACTTGGCACAAAGATCGGGAAAGAAGACAAACTGTTCGTGAGATGAACACGTGACATTTAGAGAGAGATTTGAAGGATCAACCAAAAAGCTCTAGATCAGATATTTAGAGATTAGATTCAAAAAGAGAGCATCTTTAGATCCAGCCCGAGTGGACCTTTGTAGAGGCCAAGCACGTGCGTGGCTTGATCCAGGACCTTAGAAGCATTAGGATCATCGATAGGATAATCAAATTACTCAATTAGGTACTAAAATAATATCTGATATAATTTTAATTTTATATTTAATATTAGATTATTAGGATTAGATCCAAGAACTCTTAAATCTGATTGGATCAAGTTAGAAAATTTTAGAAATTTTTGATTTAGATATGATCAAATTTGAACGATCCTATGATGGAAAATAGGATTTTTCCTTCAAGATTTGTATTCGATTTTGATAGGATGCTACCATATACTGCTAGGTATCACTGGTAGATTGTGGAATCAATTAGAATTATCTTGATGATCGAAAATTTTAATTAGATAAATTAAAAGAGTTCTAGTCCATCAAAAGATGTTTCGATAATGTTGATGATATAGATTGAGACATATCTTATTACTATAAAGAATTGAACCTAACTGGATCACACAAACAAGGGTTTAGATTTGGATGTCATCAATTAGGCTAATCTAGTTTGATTGATGTGGATTTGATCCAATCAAGTTCAAGAAAATCATGCTAGCACATGATTGAGCCTAACTTTCTCTTTTTGTCATCTTTCTAGTTCATCTTGATTGAGTCAAATTAGATTTGGCTCATCCAGAAGTCCTATATGGGTTTATCCTTGTCTGGCTGGATCTTATTCTGGTCTTATCAAGGCTTGTCCTAAAAGAAATAGGCTTGTCTTAAATCCCATAAGATGGAAATGGGACAAGGGTTGTCTTAACCCATCTTTGCATGAATTAAGGGAAAGGGGCATGCACCCCATAAGGATAAAGGTGGAGACCCCATTCAAATAGGTTTTGACTGGGTCAAAGAGTTTGATTTGGATCAAACACTATTGAGATAAGAGCCTTGCACCAAGCCCTATGCTTATCCCTTCTCCAACCACTTTTTCTTGACATTTGTGTGACAAAAATCTAAGAAAAAGTGGGTTGAGGCATAGGATTTCAGATGGGAGTCCTTCTGCTTTAAGCAAACCAATTGCTTAAAGCTTGAGGACTCCAGGATTGCAACTAGTCATAAATAGATGTGGTGTGCCCTTGTTATGTATTACAAATAATCTACGGCGAAGCCCTACCCTATTCTCCATGTCCATGCCCCTTCTCTCCGATCTTCTCCCTTTTCTCCATGCCCAAGAAGTTCAGCAAAATAGCAAGGAAAGGCCAAGGTCCTATAGGCACAAAGATCGGGTGAAGCAGTTTCAGTTCATGTGAAGGACGTGCTGCTGTCGGAGAACATTTTTGAAGGTGCACTAGAAGCTTTTAGATATGATCTTTTGAGATCAGATCCAGAAGGAGAGAACTTTTAGATCTGATTTGAGTGGACTTCGATAGAGGTCGGGTGCATGCACAGCTCAAGTCGAAACCTCAAACTTCGTCAGATCATTGATAGGATAAACAGTTTATCTAATAAGATTACATTGGATGTTACTAGATTAATTTTAATTTAGATTTTATATTTAGATCATTCTAGTCAGATCTAAGAACTCTTAGATCTGATTAGATTATAGAAAAAAAAATTTAAAAATTTTTACTTTAGATCTGATCAGATTAGATTAATCCTGCAGCTAGAAAACTAGATTTTCCATCAGTTTCTCTTTGATTTGCTCCCTTAAAAGTAGTTTCCAACTTTTTCCAAACTTATTTGGCTGAAAAACATGAGAAAATTATATTAAATTCATTAATAACTAAAGAGGAATAAAGCATATTCAAGACCTTAGCATTTAGTTGGGTTATTTCTTTATAATGCTCTTTCAATGCTTTGGAGGTGTGTGAGCCATCAATTATAATCTTCCATAAGTTATAATCATGTGCTTGTATGAAGATGCATATGCATGCTTTCCAATAACTATAATTTGAACCATTAAAAAGTGGTGATCAATCGATAGAATGGCCTTCATTGAAAAAAGATTCAATTCGGGTTGCCAAGATCTTTCACTCTTTAACCTTTAGGTTAAAGATCAAATATTAGACCATCTGCTCTCATACCAATTATTGCCTAGAGGTAGCAACCCAAGAGGAGGGTGGTGAATTGGGTTCTTATAAAATTTTAACCAAATTTAAAATCTAAGCAACTATATGCTTTAATTTTAGCCTATGTAGTGTGACTGAAATGGGTTCAATATAAATAGTAGCGGATTCAAGACAAGCAAATGCTTTGCAGGAATTTAAAGACTAATCCAAGCAAACAATAAAGCAAGTAAGGAAAGAATCAAAGGCACAATACAAACATACAAAATTTTATAGTGGTTCGGTGCAACTCGGACCTACGTTCATTCCACAAGCTCTCCTTGGAAATTTTACTATAATCCCACTAATTACAATGTGTTTGTTTTTCCAAGCTCACAAACAAACCTAGTTGATTTTTCAAGATCACCAACTAAATTCTTACATCGATAATTTTTTGGGCTCACTATCAATCCTGTTGATTTTTCAGGATCACCAATCAAAACAAACAATGTCCAGTTCTGGGCTTAGACAGGCCTAATCCCCAAGCTTCTTTTTTTCAAAGAAACTAGTAAAGAAACAAAATACAAGATACAGAAGTTCAGCTCCAAAGAAAAATAAAAAATATAAATTTTTTGAAGCTTGGAGAAGCTGCTAAATCTATTTTGAAGCTTCACTTCTCTTTAAATAATGCTTGAGAGGTTATGCTAGATGTTGGAGAAGACATCTCTTGAATGCCCTCTGATTTCACTACTTGGTTCCTTTCTTTTCTCTCTTCTTTTGATGTGCAATGGAGTTCTCTCAAATCTAAATATTTTTCACTTATTCTCTCTTAATCTTTTCTTTTTTTGTGTCTTTGTTTTATTTTCCACAAGTTCTAAGCCTTTGAAATCATTTCTAGCCATTTATAGCCTTTGGAGACAAAAAATAGCCCGTGGAAAAAGTTCTAAGCAAAACAGGACAAGTTTCAGAACTAGCCATGATGCCTGTCTGTCTTCATCGAGCTGGCTCGATTCTAGCTTCAAGCTGGCTCGAACTGATAGAGTTGGCTTGATCCAATTCGAGTTTGTTCAAATAGCAAAATAGAAAAATGGCTTTTCTATCATTCTAAGAGATCTAGCTCAGATCTACTTCGAGCAGACTCGAACGACAAAATAGAAAAATACATTTTCTGCCATCCTGAGAGAGCTGGGTCAACTATGTGCCAAACCAAACTATCAATCTTGTTTCGGACCAGAGCTTGCTCGATTCTTGGGTGAGTCAGCTCTAAACTTTTCAACTTTATTTTTTATTCATTGTTTGACCTTCCAAACTTGAAATTCTTAGTCCTAAATCTTCCAAATGATATTTATTTCTTCTCTTTCATTTTCTTTATAATGAGCCATCTAAATTTGTAAAAACTTCTTCTTTAAGTGCTTTGGCTTGACATCTTGAGAGGATTTCTTCCAAAGATAATTTCTTCAATGTGAGTATTTGAGAAACCCTATATTCAATTCTGAAATACATGATTAGTAATATTTTTATTCAATATTTGATGATCATCAAAATCAATCATAGGATCAATAGGGCACTAGTTTATAAGGGCAAGGTTTACTGAATTCTATGAAGATTTGAATATTTTTCATCATTTCACCTCTATGGCCCATCCTCAAGCGAATGGCAAGGCCAAGGTAACCAACAGAACTCTGCTGGAAGGAATAAAGGTAAGACTTGAGTGAGCGAAAGGAACATGGATGGATGAGCTCTATCATATACTCCATTTGTTGTAGCTTTTGGAATTGAGCAGTCATTCCAATCAAACTTGGACTTCCCTCAGCGAGAGTGGAAAACATTGGTGAGTGAAATAATTTACAAGATCTTAGGGCCAATCTTGATCTACTGGATGAAAAGTTGGAGAAAGCTCAAATTCGGATGATAGCCTATAGGTAAAAAGTAGCCGATATCATAATTATATAGTCAGGATTAAAACATTCAAGGCCAAAGATCTGGTGCTATGATGAGCAAAGATTTCTCAACCCCAAAGTCAAGGCTAGCTTGCTCAAAACCAGGAAGATCCCTATGAAGTTGAGAAAATCATCCAACCAGAAACTTACCGCATAAAAAAGTTTGGAGGAGCTACACTACCCCAACCTTGAAATTTAAAAAACCTATGAATGTACTATCAATAACCACATTTCAATAAAAAGCTTTTTATCTTAACACTCCTATCTTTTGTGCAAGTTGAATTATGATAGAAAATGATTAAGCCGAGCTTTGTCTCAAATAGGATAGAAGGCCTCTGGTTCTTAAATAGGAGGTTAATCTCATCTTAACGAGTGAAAGCCTATAGTTCTTATATTGGAGGTTAACCTCATCCTAACGATGGTGAAGGCTTTTGGTTCTTAAATAAAAGGTTAACTTCATCCTAACGAGAGTGAAGACCATCTGTGCTTCAGGGGAGAGGCCCTTGTAATGGCTTTTTTGTGCCTTTGGAGAGAGGCCCTTTCAACGACCCAATAGGAAGAGGTCCTCTCAATGGTCCTTTTTTATCCCAATAATCTTGTTAGGAATAGAAAGAGAACCTCATCCTAATGAGGGTGAAGATCATCTATAGCCCAATGGAAAGAGACCTTCTTAATAGCTCTTTTATGCCCCAATAACCTTATTAGGAATAGGAGGAAAGCTTCATACTAATGAGAATGAAGACCATTAATGGCCCAATGAGGAGAGGCCCTCTATAAGGGTCTTTATTCTTTTGTGCCCTAATAACCACGTTAGGAATAGAAGGAGGACCTCATCCTAACATGGGTGAAGACCCTTATAAAGGGCATGAAGACCTTTAGTTCCAAAACAAAAAGATGCACTTGTTCCTAAACAAGTTCAAAAAATTCTTGTTCATAAACAAGGGGGATAGGTCTACAAGACACCAAACAGAATATATTGTTTCAAAACAATATCAACATCGGTTATGATATGAAAACAAGGAGATCAACAAGTATCAAACCAAGATAAAACATAGAAGGATAATTGAAAGGAATATTATTTTATTAAACTGAAGTTCATTATATAGGTCCTTAAGACCATTTTTTAAAAAAAAGGAGAAGAAAAGGAAAGGAAAAAAGTCCTACTCGTACTTCAGACTACTAGCCTCGGCCATTACAAAAGAGTGTTTTAAGTCATTCACTTTTTCTTCAAGTTTCTGCCACACTGCCGAGCTTTCACCAAGCAGCTTCTGAGCTCTTCAGGAGTCTTCCTCAGCCTCTCTTAGCATTTTTCTCAGAACAGCAGAGTCAGCTTTGGCATCCTTCATGGCATTTTCTTAATAAGTCATTTAGATCCTCAGCTGAAGGAGCTTGGCCTTGTTCTTATTATACACCTCAGTTAGATTTGCCAAGGTATTCTTCAGAGAGGCAACTTTACTTGAATCTCTGCTTGAGCCAATTTGAGCTCTATCCGCTTGTTGCTTCTCAAGCTAAGTTATCTCGTCATGTGCCATCCAAAGTTTCCACTTGAGTTTAGCAATCTGCTCATACTAGCTAATTTCATAAGTGTTGAGTTTTGAGTAATCTGCTCAAGTTGTATGCATCCAAAGTTTTGATCTTGAGAAGCAACAAGCGGATAGAGCTCAAATTGGCTATCTTGAGAAGTTGGCTCAAAAAACCAAGTTGGCTATCTTGATCAAATTGGCTAGTTTGATCAAGTTGGCTTCTTTGGCTCAAAAAATTTGATCTTGAGAAGCAACAAGCGGATAGAGTTTAGCAATCTGCTTGAGCCAAATTGGTTTTTTGATCTTCAAAACCAATTTGAGTTTTGAGTTTAGCAATCTTCAAGAATAGCCTACTTCATGGCTTCAGCCACCCGCCTCTCCCCTTCGATGATTTCAGTTTTGACCTTCTTCCTTCTTTCCTCTTTCGAAGCCAATGCAGCCTTCACCTCCATTGATGCCTGTTCTTCTCTTTTGAGCATCTCTTGAAGATGCTCAACCTCAGCAAATATGTCTCCTTCAGATGTTCAACTTCGACCTTATACTCTTCGACCGCCTACACTACCCTTGAGACCTCAGCCTTATGAAGACTAACCGCCTCCACATTTGCAACAAGATGGTGCCCCAACTACAGATAGTAAAACAAATATTACTACCGGAAAGCATATATAAATTCAACTAAGTACGAAAAGGAAGAAGTAACTACCTCGAGGAAGGCTACAAATGAGTCTTTCTTCCTCTCCAAGTCATCTGTTCGAAGGATCTTCTTAATTATCTCCAAAATGACAAAGCCCTCCATGAGAGATTGAACGACCTCTAAATCATCAAGGAAAGCTCGGTCTGTGTTGTCGTTGTTACCGCTAGATTCGCCAAAGTTCTTCTAAGGCCAAACTCTTTTAGTGACTGATTTTTTTTCCTTCTTCACAAGAGGTGTAGAAGCAATGACCTCGATGGGTAGGCTCAAGGTTGGTAGAGGCACTACCACCTCTGAAATGGGAGTCACCTGGGCTGGAATGATTGAGCTTAAGTCATTGGTCTTTGCCTGCTTCGATGTCTCCCCTGGGGCACTGCCCTTTCTTTTCTAGGCTCGAAGCCCCTTTGTCAACTGCTTCAATTCATCAAGAGTCATCTATATAAAAAAGAGTAGGCCAAAGTTAGAAAAAAGTGAAGAAATAGAAAAGAAGGTGCAAATTAATGCCTTTAGGATTGATGGGACTCAAGTCGAGGTTGTACAAGATTTGATCATCTATCATAGTAGTTACCAATAGAGTTCTATAATTTCTAACGGTGTTTGTAAAATCAAGGTCTTTTCATTCCAGCCCTGGAGCCCTACAAATAGAATCTCTAAGTTGATTCTATGAAGGAAGTTCTAGTTCTAGTAAAGGATAAGATACAAAAAAAAAATTCTTTCCAGTTATGGATGGAGGAAGGGGCACCTTTAAGCAGTCCCTTCTTACCAAACTGGGATGAGATATATCACTAATCTTTGGCAGAAGGGTGATGCTTGAAAGTAAAAAAAAAAAATTGAATAAAGAAATTGAGGATCAGACCTCAGCTAGAAGGCAAAGCGCAAGGAACCCTTTTATGAAGTGGAAGGAGTTTGGCACAACTGAAGAAAGAGATATGTTTAGAAAATAAAAAAAAAATTGATGATAAAGAGAGGGATGGAAAGTCTCAGCCCAGCTCAGAGAGCCTTTATGTACAAACTGACTGACCCAGAGGAGGAGCACAAGCTCGGCCATCTGGTCTAGAAAGTTTTAGTCCATACTCGAAGGGGACCCCATACTAAACTCGGACTAAGGAGAGGTCTTTGATGGAAAGGTCTTAGGAATGAAGGTCAGTCGAGCTACCTCTCTATGTTCGGTTACATCCTTAGGACCAAGGTTAGAGGAGCTTGGACTAGATGGACTCTTAGAGGGAGAGGACCAAGAGTACTCAGAACCCAAAGAATCCATTTCAGATCAAGAAAAATCAAAAAAATCTATCCAAAAATAGGAAGAAATTAAGGGAAGAATGAGAAAATTGGAAGAGAAATTGAGAAAATCTTAAAACCCCCAAAAAAGCAGAGGAAAGATAAGAAAAATATAAAAGGAAGTTTGGGATACTAACCTAAATCAGGCTAAAAACTTGATAATGTAGCCGGAATGATGAAAGAAGAGCAATAGATTCTTGAATGTTGGGGATGGAAGGAATGTTCCAGTTCTAGCATTGAAAACTCTTGAGCTTGTTTTCAAAATAAATAATATCATTTTAAGTAACTGTTACTACTATCCATTCTTTATGATGAACATAATATTTATAGGACTTTTGGCCGAAGATGGTTATTATTTATCAATAAAAAAAATTATTATGATTTAATTATGAATGATATTATAATAATGCAAGAATAATTAAGAAATAGCATTTATTTTTTATCATAGTTTATTAGTATAATGTACACGTCAAATAAACACTCGAAACTAGATAATGTCATCGATGCCTATCTTTGCCACTATCGACTCAATCATATAAATAAGAATAGGATCAATAAGTTATTCAAGGAGCTTATCCTCAACATCTATGATTGTGAATAATTAACTACCTGTGAGTTCTATCTTCTTGGTAAGATGACCGAATGACCTTTTACTCAAAAGGGTGAATGGGCCATTGATGCTCTAAGTTGAGTACATAGTGATGTATGTAGACCTATGAATACATATACCAGAGGTGGGTACTACTACTATTAGATATGTGTGTCCTAGAAGTCAGAATTGGCTGACACTTGTAATACACTTCTAGGGGCAAAATTATAATTTTGACTATAAATATAAAATATATTATTTTCTATCACATAAGTATATTTGGTATCTGTGATACATCCCTTGAGTTAATGGTAATGATAATTCTTATTTTCAAGAGTTGAAAATTTAAGACAAAAATTTTCATTATTAACTCATAAAATGCTCCTGACCGTAGGATCATCATCAGGATGGTGATTGATCTGGAAGGTTAGTGTATAATCGCTTCTTTGTAGTAGATGAGTCTTGAGTCTATGGTGTAGAGACACCGAAGCGAGAGTATAGATACTCGTTAGAGAATGAGGGCACTGAGCATGACCACCTCGAGTAGTCATAAGGAAGTCTACCTTCTCATCGATGACTGACTTGAAGCTGCAGTGGTGTGTCTGGTTCTTTGACCTGAGGTGCATCGGCAGTTCATCTTGAGGGTGTTATAGTTCGACTACACCATGACTCGATCTCTTAGCCATTCGTAACCCTGAGGTGTAAGTTGGCTATAGCATGTTCATTGTAGGAATTGGATTGCACCAAGATGGAATCTATCTACCTTGGTGGATGAGTTGCAGCCTTATGATGATCATGAAAATCAAGTCCATAAGCCTATAGCCATGGCAGAGAGTGAAATAATAGAAAGAGTTTCTATTAAGGTTTTCACATCGGACTTAAATTGAATGATTAAATCATATGATAGAAATTAGGGTTTGACGAGTTCACCTTAACCCTAATCTGATCGGGGCTCAAGATAGAAGAACTTAATCACACAAGTAGCTGCACAGAGAGGTTTATCTTCAGTTTTGATGGGTTGCTACCATATACTGCTAGGTGTCACTGGTGGATTTTGGAAGCAATTAGAATGATTTAGATGATCGATCATTCTAGTTGTCTGAATCAGAAGAGTTCGAAACCATCGAAAGGCATTTCGATGATGTCGATGATGGAATCGCTACATATCCCATTACCATACAAAATTGAACCTAACTAGATCATACAAACAAGGGTTTGGATTTGGATATCATCAATTGAACTAACTCAGTTCAATTGATTTGAATTAGATTCAATTAGGTTCAAGGAAATCATGCTAGCACACGATTGAACCTAACATTCTCCTTTTTCTATCATTAAAAGTTATCTCGACTGAGCCAAATATGTTTGTGCTCACATAGGTACCTTTACCTGATCTGACTGGAGCTTGTCTAGGTTAGAAAAGGATTATCTTAATTTATAAGATAAATTTAAGACAACACCTACCATTTTCCATCACCTGCTAATTCTTGTCCTTTGACTTTGGTCAAATGATGACCTTTGACCCTTGGATATCTGCCCATGTGTCATGCACTTATTGAAGAGCAAATAGAGGATTTTCTCCTTACTGGATTTTCGAAAGGAGGGGGTGCATGCCTAGGATGGCATGCGCCCATGGATAGTGATGCCTGGAGTCCCATACGGATGGGACTCCAAGTTGCTTCTTGGATTCAAACTAGGTGACCCTCACCTATAGACTTTGACCAATCTTAGGCACCACCTTCGGATGAATCTGTGGGTCTCTCATCTGATTGGATCAGGTGATGTCATCCCACCAATCAGATTTAGATCTGATTACACAAAGCAACGTGATTGGCCGGGGTGATGTGGCACTGCATGGCGCAGTAGGGTCTATATAAAGACCTATCTGCGCCCACTTTTCATAGACTTCTCTCCTAGCCATGCCCTAAGACTGTCCTTCTCCCTTCTCCACACCACCTTCAGGCCATCTCTCTCCTCTCCACGCCTAAGGATAGTTGGGCTTCAGATTAGTGTGATTTAGGCAAGAAAAGGCTGACGAGAAAGGAAGAAAGCAGCACTGCTGCAGAGACGACTGCTGATCTTCTAAAGTAGTTTCAAAGATCCTTCAAATCAGATCCAGATTTAATTTTTGAAGATGAGATAAACAAGAAGAAGATCTCTAGATCCATCCCAAGTGGATACCGATAGAGGCCAGGCGCTTGCGTGGCTAGATCCAGAACCTTAAGCAATCAGCAAGATCATCAATGGGTAATCGAATTACCCATATCAAGGTAAAATTAATTTTAATTTAATTTAATTTAATTTTTTTATTTATTAGATCATAAAATTAGATCTAGAAAATGTCAAATCTAATTAGGATCTAAGAAAAAATTTTTGAAATATGCCTCTCAATCCAATCAGATCTGAACGAACCTAACCCCAAAAAATCAGAATTTTTCTTCAACTGGTATCAGAGCTAGATTCTTATTAAATTTATTTAGATCTGATTTAATCTAATAAATTAGTAATTTTAGATATCACATAAGATGTGATTAGATCTAAAATTAGAAAAAAATAAAAAATTAAAATTAATTAATCTAGATCTAATATATATGAGATACATAACTAGACTAGGAATAGAATTATTCTATGTGTAGTCTAGTATAATCATAATTTTTATTTGATTAAATATGATTTTTAGATCTATTTATTTACTATTTTTTGATATTATAAATGTTATAATCAGATCTAAAAAATAGTAAATAAATTAAATTTAATTTGTAAACATCATATGAGATATGATTAGATGCATGTCTAGACTAGTTGTAGAATAGTTCTACATAGTTGTCTAGATTAGATTTTATTTTGATAAGATCAAATTTAAATCTAATTTTTTAGATTGATTATGAGATAATTTAGATCTGAAAATATGCATGATTCAATACATGAGATGTATGCAAAATATGCCATGATTAGATCTAATTTTCTTATATGAGATATATGATATAGATCTAAATTAGTTTTTGTAGTATTAGTTGTATTTTCCTGATTAAGGCGTTCCTCTTGGCCGTCCGGTCATAAGAACATGAAGAAAGGATTTAAAGACCCTCTCCTTCCATCCGATGGGGTGTTCTTATGATGTGTAGGGGTGCTGTGCACGTTCATCCTTAATCAAGAAATTCAAAACTTACTTTCTGCAAAACCCTAGATCCTGAAACCCTAGGATCTTATTATGCATATTTTGTTTATGAACCCTAAACTTAATTAAGAATTAAGATTATGGAAATATTAATTAGGTCTAAAATTGAGAATTTTTAGATCTAAGACATATTCATAATACTGGGTTTGGGCTTGGGTAGCTCAATTAGGTCTAAGCGGTTGATCAAATCGAATCAAGAGTTGGTTAGATGGGATCAACAATGCTTAAATTGACCAGCCTAATAGGATTAAGTCTGGGTCAAGATCGAGTCACGTGAGTGATCGATCAAGCTAAGACCTAATTAGGCTCAGAGGTTAGAGTCTGGATTGTAGGCTAACCCAATTGGTTCTGGCTCAACAATTTGGTGTCTAAGGTAAGTTTGGCACATACGATCGACTGATTTTTAATTGGAAGCTACTCGACTCTGAATGCATTCTTTATCGAGTTAATGGCATATCCCTTCCATCGGTCTCACTTACCTGGCCATATTTGTTGACCTCAGTTCTGATTCTGAGGTGGTCAATAATCCGAGCTAACCATGCCACTAGGTTAGTCATAATTGTTATGACTATGACAAGTCTAGTTTAATGAGACCTGAATCAATTCTTCCTAAGAAAAGATTAAGTCTGAGGTCTTCCACCATTGTAGATGTGCGGGCCCTTTTCGGGGTTGATTGTTCTCGACTGGTTACCGTGGCTCAGTTTTATCGGGAAGATGCAACCATGTCTATTAGGCATTGGATGCTATAGGCTGGAGGATGGATTGGGCTCAATATTTTGGATACGATGAGAGACTCAATTAGAAATCCAATCTGTGCAAATGGTGGGTCTGACTTAACTAAGGAGTGGATCAATATTCTGGACATGGTGAGATTCATGAATTAGAGACCAAGTTTGGATGCATCATGATTAGAGAATCATTGAACAAGAGTTGTTCACTCATTGGCTAACCCATCACCAATAACTGTTAGGTGAGGTGATGAGTAAGTCGGTGGGACTGCACCATCCACTAGAAATCAGTAATCATAAAGATTTTTGCATCTCTACAGAGGGAGTGTAGGAATCCGAAAAAATAGTGGGAGCTAATTTATTTAAAAAAATTTTTTAAACAAATTGGTTAAGTCTTAATTACAGTATCTAACTAGAAACTTTGACTCTCTATAGAAAAATGTCTACATCCAACCCACTAGCACGAATCCTGGACACCTATAGACTGACTGGACCAAATTATAAGGATTGGCTCCAGAACATCAAAATTATTTTGGATTCTGAGAAGTTAACTCATGTATTGGATCAGGATCCTCCCACCTTACCAGCTCATCCATCCACTGAACAGAGAGCATCTTTGGATAAGTGGATAGATGATGGAAATAAGGCCAGATACTACATGTTGGGCTCGATGTCTGATGAACTTCAATGCCAACATGAAGATATTAGGACTGCTTACCAAATGTTGGCTCACCTACAAAAGATGTTTGGTGAACAGAGTCGCGCAACCAAGTATCAAGTCACTAAATGACTATTCAAGGCTAAGATGCATGATGGACAGTCAGTCCAAGATTATTGTCTGATGATGATCAAGGACTTGAAAAAGCTTGAGAAGCTCAAAGTAAGGTTGGACTTGGATCTGCAAAATGATATAATTCTGCAATCCTTGACTGATGCGTATGGGCAGTTCATCATGAATTACCATATGCATAAACTTCAAAACTCCTTGGCCGAACTTATGAACATGCTGGTTACCACTGAGATTTCCATGAAAGGTTCTATAGGTCAGTACTTATTATGGAATGGACTTCTTTCAAGAGAAAGTCTTTTGGAAAGAAGAAGAAGTCTGTGAAAAAGCAAAAGGTGGAAGGAGGAAAGAAAAAAAAGGTAGAGTTGAAGAAGAAGGCCGCTGATAAAGGAAAGTATTTCCATTGCAACAATGACGGCCATTGGAAGCAAAACTGCCCTACTTACCGGGCCACCCTAAAGAAGAAGGGGGTAGGTCCTTCTAGAGGTGTGCTCGTTATTGAGTCTAACCTTACGGTTTCTTCTACATCCAGTTGGGTGCTTGACTCTGGTTCTAGTGCTCACTTGTGCACTTCTATGCAGGGTCTTGAGGATAGCAGGAGGCTGAGGGATGGTGAGATGATCCTACACATTGGAAATGGAGCAAGAGTTGCTGTCGTGGCCATAGGAACATACCCTCTTCGACTACCATCTGGTTTAGACTTAGTATTAAAAGACTGTTATTATGTGCTGCAGCAAGCAGAAATTTGATTTTTGTTTCTTGCCTTGCATTAGAAGGCTATGTAATTAGTTTTCTTAAGGACCATTGTAACATTCTTTATGAAAGAAATAAAATTGCAAGTAGTTTCCTTATTAACGGTCTTTATCAGTTACATGTTGATGTATCTATTTTTAATTTTGAGCAAAATGTGAATGCCTATAAAATCAAAACGTCCTAGGGATAGTCCTAATGATAGGTATCTATGGCACCTAAGATTAGGTCATATAGCAGAAGATAGGATTAACAAATTGAAGAAAATCAGGCTATTGAGTCAGTTGACTTCCGAGTCATATCCAATTTGTGAATACTATCTTCATGGCAAAATGACTAAGCTCTCTTTTGTAGGACATGAGGAAAGGGCCACGGATCTTCTTGCCCTAGTACATACAGATGTATGTGGGCCATTTGATGTGCCGGCTAGAGGTAACCTAGTCTACTTCATAACCTTTATCGATGATTTATCTAGGTATGGGTATGTGTATCTTATGAGACACAAGTCTGAAGCATTTGAAAAGTTCAAAGAATTCAGACATGAAGTAGAAAAGCAAATTGAAAAATCCATTAAGATTCTTCGATCAGATCGAGGAGGTGAATACCTTAGTCAGAAATTCCTTAGACTATCTTAAGAAAAATGGCATAGTCTCTCAATGGACTCCACCTGGAATACCTCAACTCAATGGAGTTTTCAGAATGGAGGAATCGGATCCTATTAGATATGGTTCGATCCATGATGAGCTTCACAGACCTCCCTGATTTTCTTTGGGGATACTGTTTGTTAACTGTCAATATACTTACTGAATAGGGTTTCCTCTAAAACCGTTCCTACCACACCGTATGAGATATGGCATGGTAAGAAACCAAGTCTGAGTCATCTCAGAATTTGGAGTTGTCTGGCTCATGTCAAAAGACAACAAGCGGACAAGTTAGACTTTAGGTCCTTTAGAGCTCGATTCATAGGATATCCTAAAGAGTCATTAGGATATTATTTCTACATTCCAGAAGATCACAATGTGATTGTGAGTCGACATGCCATCTTTCTTGAAAAATAGTTTATTCAAGATAGCGGCATTGGAAAGCAGATCAAGCTCGATGAGAAAGTCTCACAAGAGCAACGAGCTAAGGACCAAATGGAACCAAATCAGGTTAAGCCAATCCATACACTACCTCCTCCACCTCGTAGATCGAAAAGGGTTTCTCGTCCCCCTGAAGAGGTACTTAGGTACTATTTTAGAGGATGTAGAGGAAATGTTCCTCATAGGTAATGGGGTTCATGGTGATGATCCCAAAATCTATAACGAGGCGATATCAGATATCGACTCCGAGAAATGGTTAGAGGCAATGAAGTCAGAAATTGACTCGATGCACTCAAACCAAGTCTGGACCTTGGTAGATCCACCAGAAGGTATAGTACCTATTGGGTGTAAATGGATCTACAAGAGAAAGATTGGTGCAGATGGGAATGTGGAGACATTCAAGGCTAGATTAGTGGCAAAAGGTTATAGTCAACGTGAAGGCATTGACTATCAGGATACCTTTTCGCCAGTAGCTATGCTAAAATCCATCCGCACATTGCTTGCTATTGCAGCCTATTTCGATTATGAAATATGGCAAATGGACGTGAAAACGGATATTCTTAAATGGATATCTTGAGGAAAGATATCTATATGGAACAGCCGCTAGGTTTCACATCCAGTGATAATGATCACAAGGTTTGCAAGCTGCAAAGGTCCATATATGGACTTAAGCAAGCATCTCAGAGCTGGAATACTCATTTTAATGATGTGATCAAAATATTTGGTTTCATCAAAGAATGAAGGAGGAGCCATGTGTCTTCAAAAAGGTTAGTGGGAGCGCTGTTGTCTTCCTCGTATTGTACGTGGATGACATCCTCCTTATTGGGAATGATATTTTCATGTTGACCATAGTTAAAATATGGTTATCCAAGGAATTCTCCATGAAAGACCTAGGAGAAGCATCCTTTATTCTAGGAATTAAGGTCTATAGAGATAGACCGAATAGGATGCTAGGACTTTCACAGAAGATGTACATAGAGGAAGTACTAAAGAGGTTTAGTATGAAAAACTCTAAGAGGGGTTTAGTACCCTTCAGGCATGGCATTCATCTTTCCAAGAAGATGTGCCCTAGCACACCTGAGGAAATAGAACGCATGAGCAAGATCCCTTATGCTTCAGCAATAGGGAGCCTCATGTATGCCATGTTATGTACACGACCTGATATAGCCCATGCTGTGAGTGTCACGAGCAGATATCAGTCAAATCCAGGTGAAGAACACTGGACTTCTATGAAATGTATCCTTAAGTACTTCAAGAAGAACTAAGGATATGTGTACTGGTCTTTGGTAATGGAGAACTCCAAGTCCAGGGATATACAGACTCAGACTTTATGTCTGATGTAGATGATCGAAAGTCGACATCTGGGAGTCTGTTTGTGTGCAATGGTGGAGCTGTCAGTTGGAAAAGTTCCAAGCAGATAGTGATAGTAGATTCCATCATGGAAGCAGAATATATCGCTGCATCAGAAGCTGTAAAGGAGGCATTCTGGTACAAAAAGTTTGCCGTAGAGATCGGAGTGATGCCATCAGATGCCATTCCTCTACATTGCGATAATAATGGTGCCATAGCCCTTTCCAAGGAGCCAAGGTCTCACCAAAAATTTTAGCACATGGAGCGAAGATACCACCTCATTCGCGATTACCTTGAGAAGGGTTACGTCGAGGTCAAGAGAGTCAACTCCACAGATAATGCGGTGGACCCGCTTACAAAGCCATTGGGCCAGCAGAAGATCGAAGCCCACCTTGAGAAGATGGGACTTAGATTTATAGCCAATTGGCTTTAGGTCAAGTGAAAGTTTGTTAGATATGTGTGCCCTAGAAGCTAGAATTGGCTGACACTTGTAATACACTTCTAGGGGCAAAATTATAATTTTGACTATAAATAATAAAATAGATTATTTTCTATCACATATGTGTATTTAGTGTCTGTGATACATATCCTTGAGTTAATGGTAATGATAATTCTTATTTTCAAGAGTTGAAAATTTAAGATAAGAATTTTCATTATTAACTCATAAAATGCTCCTGACCGTAGGATCATCATGAGGATGGTGATTGATCCAAAAGGTTAGTGTACAATCGCTTCTTTATAGTAGATGAGTCTTGAGTCTATGGTGTAGAGACATCAGAGCGAGAGTACAGGTACTCGTTAGAGAATGAGGGCACTGAGCGTGACCACCTCGAGTAGTCATAAGGAAGTCTATCTTCTCGTCAATGACTGACTTGAAGCTGCAGTGGTGTGTCTGGTTCTTTGACCTGAGGTGCATCGACAGTTCACCTTGAGGGTGTTATAGTTTGACTACATCATGACTCGATCTTCGAGCCATTCGGAACCCTGAGGTGTATGTTGGCTATAGCATGTTCATTGTAGGAATTGGATTACACTAAGATGGAATCTATCTACCTCGGTGGATGAGGAATAGTCCTATGATGATCATGAGAATCAAGTCCATAAGCCCATGGCCATGGCAGAGAGTAAAATAATAGAAAGAGTTTCTATTAAGATTTTCACATCGAACTTGAATCGAATGATTAAATCATATGATAGAAATTAGGGTTTGACGAGTTCACCTTAACCCTAATCTGATCGGGGCTCAAGATAGAAGAACTTAATCACACAAGTAGCTGCATCGAGAGATTCATCTTCAGTTTTGATGGGTTGCCACCATATACTACTAGGTGTCACTAGTAGATTTTGGGAGCAATTAGAATGATTTAGATGATTGATCATTCTAGTTGTCTTAATCAGAAGAGTTCTAATTCATTGAAAGAAGTTTTGATGATGTCGATGATGGAAATCACTACATATCCCATTATCATACAAAATTGAACCTAACTAGGTCACACAAACAAAGGTTTGGATCTGGACATCATCAATTGAACTAACCCAGTTCAATTGATTTGAATTAGATTCAATTAGGTTCAAAAAAATCGTGCTAGCACACGATTGAACCTTCATTCTCCTTTTTCTATAATTAAAAGTTGTCTCGACTGAGCCAAATATGTTTGTGCTCACTCAGGTATCTTTATCTGATCTAACTGGAGCTTGTTTAGATTAGAAAAGGATTGTCTTAATTTATGAGATAAATTTAAGAGAACACCTATCATTTTTCTTCACCTGCTAATTCTTATCCTTTGACTTTGGTTAAACGTTGACCTTTGACCCTTGGACATCTGCCCATGTGTCATGCACTTAATGGAGAGCAGATAGGGGAATGTCCCCTTACTAGATTTTGGAAAGAAGGGGGTGCATGCCTAGGATGGCGTGCGCCCATGGATAGGGACGCCTGGAGTCCCATACGGATGGAACTCCATGTTGCTTCTTCGATTCAAACTTGCTGACCCTCACCTATAGACTTTAACGAGTCTTAGGCACCACCTTAGGATGAATCTATGGATCTCTCATCTGATTGGATCAGGTGATGTCATCCCATCAATCAGATTTAGATCTGATTAAATGAAGCAACGTAATTGGCTGGGGTGATGTGGCACTGCATGGCGCAGTAGGATCTATATAAAGACCTATCTGCATCCAATTTTCATAGACTTCTCTTCTAGTGATGCCTCAAGGCTGTCCCTTTTCTTTCTCCACACCACCTTCAGGCCATCTCTCTCCTCTCCATGCCTAAGGATAGTTGGGCTTCAGATTAGTATGATACAGACAAGAAAAGGCTGACAAGAAAGGAAGAAGGCAGCACTACTATAGAGACGACTGCAATCTTTGAAAGCAGTTTCAAAGATCTTTCAAATCAGATCTAGATCTAATTTTTGGAGATGAGATAAAGAAGAAGAAGATCTCCAGATTCAGTCTGAGTGGATACCGATAGAGGCCAGGCGCTTGCATGGCTAGATCCAGAACCTCAGGCAATCAGCAAGATCATCAACGGGTAATTGGATTACCCATATCAAGGTAAAATTAATTTAGATTTAATTTAATTTAATTTTTTTATTTATTAGATCATAAAATTAGATCTGAAAAATGTCAGATCTAATTAGGATCTAAGAGAAAATTTTTGAAGTATGTCTCTCGATCCAATCAGATCTAAACGAACCTGAGCCTGGGAAATCAGAATTTTCCTTCAACTACTTCATTATATTTACTAATGACTTATCTAGGTATGGGTACGTCTATCTTATGAAGAGTAAATTTGATTCATTTGAAATCTTCAAATGATATTGTAATGAGATAGAAAAATAACTTAGGAAGAGTATTACAATTCTTTAGTCTGATTGAGGAAATGAATATCTTTCCAATGAATTTTTGACATATCTAGGAGAGAATGAAATTCTCTCTTAATGGATCCCTCCTAGAACACCATAGCATAATAGTGTGTCTGAAAGGAGAAATCGAATCCTATTAGACATGATTTGATCTATGATGGTATTTGTGAGTCTACCTATTTTTTTTGGGGATGATGCACTTGAGATTGCTGGTTATATTTTGAATAATGTTTTGAGCAAGTCTGTTGCAAAGACTCTATATGAGATATTGACTAGGTATAGATCGATACTCTCTCACCTTAGGGTTTGGGAATATCCAGCTTATGTAAAATATTTATAGGCAGAAAAGCTTCGACCAAGGTCTGATAAATGCTTGTTCATAGGATACCCTAAGAAAACTAGGGATTATTACTTCTATCTTGTTGAAAAATGAAAGATGTTCATCAGCAATAGAATAGTCTTTTTGGAAAAGAAGTTTCTTAGGAAAGAAACTACTGCCTTTAATGTTGAACTTGGTGAGGTTAGATGGATATAGGAATCGACACATTCTAGTGAACCCATAGAATTGAATTTGATAAGATCAAATCCAAAGCCAAGCACTTTTAAGGAGATCCAGTAGAGTACCGCATCAATCGGATAGATACTACATTTTCTTGAGTTGGGATGGTGATCCTACTAAACTTGATGAGAATGATGAGGATCTGATCACCATCATGGATGCCATGTAGAGGTCTGACTCTAATAAGTGGCTAGATGCCATGAAGTTCAAAATGGATTACATGAAGGTCAACTATGTATAGACACTAGTTGACCTACCTGAAGGGGTAAAATCCATTGCGTGTAAGTGGATTTTCAAAAGAAAAAAAGATGCAGATGGGAAGGTGAAGACCTATAAAGTCCATCTGATTACCTAGGAATATCGTCAGCGTTATGGTATTGACTATGATGAGATATTTTTTTTGGTGGTAATGCTTAAGTCCATTTAGATTATGCTTGCGATAATAACATACTTAGACTATGAGATCTAGCAAATTAATGTGAGTACAATTTTCCTAAATTGAGAGCTGGAAAAAGAGGTGTATATGATACAGTCTAAGAGATTCACATCCACAGACGAGTTCATTGTATGCAAGCTTTAGAGATCCATTTATGGATTGAAGTAGGCATCTTGGAGTTGGAACATGTATTTTGATAAGATGATTAGAATGTATGGCTTCATTAAGAATGGAGAAGAATCCTACGTGTATAAATGGACTAATGATTCTATAGTTATATTTCTTATATTATATGTAGATGATATTTTCTTAATTGAGAATGACATCCCTGCATTACAGAAAATAAAGGTTTGGCTATCGTCTCAATTCTTCATGTAGAACTTGGGAGAAGCTTCCTACATCCTAAGGATGAAGATCTATAGAGATAGATCTAAAAGGTTGCTTGGATTATCCCAGTCCATGTACATCGATGTCATGCTGAAATGGTTCAGCATGGTGAATTCCAAAAAATGCTATCTTCTGATAGACCATGAAATTACTCTATCAAAGAGAGATTGTCCGATAACTTCTCAAGAGAGAGAGCATATGAGTAGAATACCATATGCTTCAGTAGTGGATTCTATTATGTATGCCATGACATGTACGAGACTGAATGTGGCATACTCACTAGGGGTAGTGAGTAGGTACCATCTGATTTGGATAAGAATCATTGGTTGTAAAAATAATTTTGAAATATTTTAAAAATACTAAGGACCAGTGGCTCATTTATGGAGATGTTGACTTGAAACTTGTGGGATGTACTGATTCTAATTTTCAATCAGATCATGATGATAGTAAGAGTGTGTCAGGTTATGTATTTATCATAAACGGTGTAGTGATCTGCTAGAAGAGTTCCAAGCATCACATTGTGGCTGATTTTATGTGCATGATAGAGTATATTGTGGCATCAGATGCTGTGAAGAAAGCTGTGTAGCCGTGGAAGTTCATCGATGAGCTCAGAGTGGCATCCTCCTTGGATGATTTGATTCTACTTTACTGCGACAGCACTAGAGCCATAGATCAAGCAAAGGAGCTAAAGGCACATCAGTGCACCAAGCACATTTTGCGTTGCTACCACTTTACATGAGAGATCATGGAACGAAGTGTCGACAAGCTTCAGAAGATTGATGGAAAAGAGAACTTAGCCGACCCATTTACTAAAAGCCCTCAAAATCAAAGAGTTCGACAATCAAAAATGGAAGATGGATATTTGATGCTGTTCTAAATGGTTTAGTCTAAGTTGGAGTTGTTGAAAATTGTATCCTAAAGCCAATCATCTAGATTGTAGATAGTTGAGCTGATTGTAAATTATACTTAAATTATTAATGAATAAAATTATTATTATGGTTTTTCATCATTTTTGTGCATCTTTCTTTCATGAACTCTTTTGTGATGAACTCCTTGAGACTATCTAGATTCGATAAAGGAGGATTTATCATTTAGTCTCTCTAAACTTGTTGGCGATCAAATGATACGTTGTTACCTAGGGTGACAATATTTATCAAGTATAGATTTTTGTATGCCATATAGGTTGGTTGTCCTCTTGACCAAGAAGTATGGTGATTTTGGTATGGCACATAGGTGAAATGTAGGGGTACATTTCACTAAATGTGACCTAATTGCGAAGCTCTCTACTGTTAAGATTTGCTCGTGAAGGATATGGATATAAGTATCCCTTAGACTTGAGATCACCATGATGACTTGCAAGCATCTTACTGTACTTTGGTACTAAATTATCTAAATTTCTAATTCAATGATGGAAGATTACTAGGTGCAGTCAAGTATTTGTTTAGTCGGTGCATGAGTTAAGATGGGATTGACCCCTATAAGTGTCGGAGCAAATGCATCGTTGTATTTCAATTTAGCAAAACCTCAGTCGGGATAGTCCATACAATGGATATTGAAATTTGAAATATAATATTGATGATTTTTGAGGTTGGTAGTTAAATCCTAGGTCATCCTTTGAGCATTGAGATCAAGAAAATTAATTATATAGTAACCATATGCCACAGGTTCATGGATGTTGCGTTGCGACTATTCAACCTATCCGAACATCGGATTTCATTGCTAGATGATCACATTGATTAGTATAGAAAATTAATTCTTATGCTACCAACTTGGTATTCAAACCAATAGGATTACACATAATAAGAGTTCCTACTTGATTAGATGGCTGATCAAGAATCTCAATGGTCTGGGATTCTAGGATCAAGAGTCCCACTAGATTGGAACTCTATAACCGAAAATCCCACGGATTGGTACTCTACCTTCTTAAGTCCCACTAGATTGGAACTCTAATATTATTGATGATTAATTAGTAATTAGATTGCTGATTAGCTTAATTTGATTGAGCGATGAGGATTAGATCAAACCTGATTGAATTTGATTCGATTGGATTTGATCCAATTTGGTTATGAGAAGACCTAATTACTGAGGAAGATTCGATCCTAATTTAATCAGGACCTAGACTCAATTAATTTTTAATTTAATTAAGATTTAATTAAGGTAGATTAAGCCTAATCTGATTGGATTTATGCTAGTCTAATTGGGTTTGGATAAATTGGTTTGGATGAAACCAATTTGGACAAGTTAAATTAGATTTAAATTTGAATCTCCCTACACCTTGATATTTGACCATGCCATTCTCCATGCCTCTCTTATATTTGCATGAGTTTTCTCCATGCTAAAATTAGAATATGGTGCCCTCTCATTTCTCCCTTTGACCTGGTGCAAGCGTTGGATCAGATTAGACTTGAATTTAGAATTTAAGTAGTTGGGAGGTTGAAACAAATTCAACCTCCCTATCTTATCCTTTCTCCACACCCCTTATGGATTTTGTCACCAAATTTTTATGTTTTTTGCATGTGGACAAGTAGAAGGAGAGTCCTTCTACATGTCACACACTTGGAATTAGCGTTGGAAGAAGTTTCATTACCACTTGAATTTGAAATCAAGTGGGAGGTTGAAATGAGTTTAACCTCCCATCCTAATCTTTTCACGTGCTATTCCAACTACTGGTCACCCATTTAAAATGAGATTTTTTGTGGGCATGCAAAAGAGGAAGGAGGGGCTTTTGGAGAGAGAAACTAGTGAGGGGGCATAAGTTCTGGGCATGAAAAAATTTGAGGGAGAGAGAATTCTTCTTGTGCCAACTTTTCATCATATGCCACTTTATTCTTTTTTCTCGTTTTGGTCACCCACTTTAGATGGGATCTAAGTGGGGTTTGCATAGAAATAAAGGTCCTTTTGCTTGTTAAAAATTGTTTCATGAAAAAAGAAAACAAGGAGAGTGCGCATGACAACATTTCCAATGCCAGGGTTTTTCCAAGAGTTCTCGTGCACCCTGCCTACCTTTCTTAGATAAGATCTAAGTCAAATTGATAGGTGGTTTTGTGAAAGGTGTTTCACATGAAAATCACTGAGAGGGCATGTGAGTTCTCTAGGGCATGTGATTTGAGTGTCAGAAAATACTGAGAGTGGGGACTCCAGGGTTTCGGGTGTGGGTACCCCTAAGGTTTGGACCCAAGGTTCGGGAGGTGAGATTGAGTGCTACGAGCCTCCAATCTCCACGATGATTTCCGCAACACCTCATCATTGTCTAGATAGAGTTTTTTGGTCTTCTGGAGCATTTGGGAGATCAAAAAAAGGTAATCGATCGTGATCAACTAAGATCAGCCGTCGAAGGTTCCGGCGGGAGCTAGCACTCTAGTGAAGCTGATCAAGACCAGGAGCTCTATATGGACCATCTATAGTGGTCAGATGATCGTATGGCTACATCACAATGTGAGCAACTTCTTTTCAGTGTTTTTAGATTATGGAGATCGTCTACCTATGCTCGGGTATTATGTTCTAAATGTGAGTTAGTCAGCAAATATGATTTGCTGATTCGATACATATTGTCATCCACAACATTTTAGGCATCACCTAGCTCTAATACCAAATTATAGACCCATGATATTGCTCGAACGTCAATCATCCTTGACATCACAAGCACCGATATCATATTGTGAAAGCTCCTAATCTTTAGCATGGACTTAAAGGAATCTGTCACATTCTCTATGGGCAGCAAACCGTCGATCATCCTCTTGGATCTGTGATAGGGTGCCTCCCTCCTTGGGCTTGAGGGAGACATCCCCCTTCTGTAGGGCTTCTTCAAGATCCCTAGGGTGGCAACTCCAGAGAGAAGAGAAGAAGAGAGTTGAGGGAGAAAAGGTCTGTATTCCATAGCATAATGAAACCCTAATACAACCTATGTATTTGTACATAGCCATTAGGCCCGACCAAAAAACTCTCCGGCTAACTCAATACATGAAAGCACTCATCGAGCCCATATACACCCATGTCTCCCATGCTTTCATCCTTTGGATCTAGATCTGACCCATGCATGAATTAGCCCCCTTAAGATCTCTCAAATCAGGCCTTAAGACCCCTAGGATCAACCCAGACCCTAGCCCAAAACAAACCCTCGCATAACTCTGCCCGTGCACTAAGCCAGCTCAGTCTCAGCATTGAGCCGATTAAGTTCCACTAGGTTGGCTTAGTCCGTAACTGAGCCAGCCCAGTCCTGTGCCATGCTAGTAGTTCCAAACGTGTAGCTCTATGTTATGCTTGTGTACTGAGACTTAGCCAATCCAATTTTGGACTGAACCGACTAACCTACAAAAAATCTTCTTTCTACAGTCTTGATTCTCCAGCTTTAGTTTCTTGCTTCACCTTGTGTCCAAGGTTTCTGATGCACCAACCAAGCCCCTGAAATATTCGAAGCCAACACCGTGACTCCACCCATGGCCTCCCAAGACTTGGGAGCACCATAAATCCTTACAATCTACACCTTGGTGCTCCCAAGCCTTGGCAAACCTCCCGACAATGACTTCCTGCATGATCCCGCTATCCCTGCGCACTCAACAGCACCTGTGAAAATATCGCCTTCATCAATTCTCTTCAGCTGTTGTGCACCCTTGAGGCCTTTGGGATGACCGCCTCCACAACTGAAGATCTATGCTTGCTTCTTGGCACCACCTTAAAATTGTAGGATCCCTTCTGCTTAGCAGCTGCATCACTTTTTCTTAACATTTCTGGAGAACCCACAACATTCCTGTACCGACACTTGCTGCAAACCCTGACATGGTCTCCTCAGAACTATGCTTGTTCTCCTACACATGCCGCTCCACTTGGAACTGTGCATCACCGATGTTGGTGCTAGGATATCGATCATCCCACATCCCTCTGCTCTGAACTCATGTCAAATTCCTCTCCAATTCTGAAGCCATCTCTCTGGAACTCCACCTATATCCAAAGTCCATCTGATGCCATAGAAGCTGACTCTATCACCGAGTCCCTCAAGGCCAACCACTAAATGCTGTACTGTTGAGCCTACCGTTGCACTTCGAACACCGTCACTGCCCCTTCGAACCCTCCACGCTCTAAGGATCCCTTCGATGCCATCTCAGATACCTCCGCAACCCATGGGCACCTCCAAAACCCAAGAGCTCATCCAACTCTTCTAAATTCAGTGACTGAATGCTAAAGAATTCTACCCTAGTCCTTCTCTTCTACCCATACACTAGCCATCGCTTCAGTTGTGCCCGGAGAACCATCCTCCATCTGAACCGCGACTCTCCCTGGTGCCCCTGTAGAAGAAACCTGATCCATGATACTTTCGACTATCCGAGACCTCCTGGCTCTCCATGAGACCCCTTGACTCTCCCTGAGATCTGCACTCGATCTTCTTAAGATACCACTGGCACTCTCTACTGAGATACACTTCTCGACTGCTGCACTACCGAGCCTCTCTCAATCTCGTGCCTCTAAGGAAGGGCTCCTGCAGCACTCCAGCATTCCCTAACTCATCTCTACGCCACTCTACAGCCACCCAGTCCAAACCTACTAGACCTCCATGGATCATCCATCTCCATCACTTCCAAGGCTTCATAAATCCATGCTCTAGTCGAACCACTGAATACATCTCCGACTACTTCTCCATCTTCCAGACATCGAAGAACGTATACTCACTTCTTCAGTCTTCCTTCGACCATTACTCCCTAGGAAATCTCTTTTCAACAGTCCTACACTACCCATCTTCCTAGAGAATTCTGATGCTCTTTATTGAGATACCTTCCTCGGCTGCTGCATCATCGAGCCTCTCTCAGCCCTGCATCTCCAGGAAAGCGCTACTGCAGCACTCTAGTGCTCCCTGCTTGTCGCATAACCATCATACATCCCAGCCTTTCCACCAAGACTGATCAGCAAATCATACACCAAATCCTTCCACCCTGAGAAAATTCCTTCCATTTAATCCTCTCAACCTCCATCTTCAACTCATTGCTTTCGGTTGGCCAAACCATAGCAATAACAAAGATAGATTTGAGACATACTAAGGAATCCTTGTGCAAATTTTTGATTTCATCTTATATGACTTCTCCTTTCCTTTCATGCACCATCAAGCTTTGAAACTTGGCTCTGATACCATATTATCATCCATAATATTTTAGGCATCATCTAGCTTTGATACCAAATTGTAGACCAATGATATCGCTCAAACGCCAATCATCCTTGACATCACAAGCACCGATATCATATTGCGGCAGCTCTTGATCTTCAGCATGGACCTAAAGAAATCTATGACGTTCTCTATGAACAGCAAACCACCAATCCTCTACCTAGATCTATGATGGGGCACCTCCCTCCTTGGGCTTGAGGGAGACGCCCCCTTCCCTAGGGCTACTTTAAGAACCCTAGGATGGCAACTCTAGAGAGAAGAGAAGAAGAGAGTTGAGGAAGAAAAGGTATGTATTCTATAGCATAATAAAATTCTAATACAACCTATGTATTTATACATAGCCATTAGGCCCGACCAAAAAACTCTCCGGCTAATCCAATACATGAAAGCACTCACCGAGCTCATGCACACCCATGTCTTCCATGCTCTCATCCTCTAAATCTAGACCCAACCTATGCATGAATCAGCCTCCTTAAGATCTCTCAAACTAAGCCTTAAGACCCCTAGGATCAATCCAGACCCTAGCCCAAAATAGACCCTCGCATAACTCTACCCGCGCACTGAGCCGACTCAGTCTCAGCATTGAGCTGGCTAAGTTCCACTGGGTCGGCTCAGTCTGTAACTGAGCCAGCCCAGTTCTGTGCCGTGCCAGCAGTTTTGAATGCACAGCTCTCTATTTTGCCTATGCACTGAGACTTAGCCAACCCAGTTTTGGACTGAGCCGGCAACCTATGAAAAATATTCTTTCTATAGTCTTGATTCTCCGACTTTGGTTTCTTGCTTCACCTTGTGTTTCAGATCTCTGAAGCACCAACCAAGCTCCTGTAATCCTCGGAGCCAACACCGTGACTCTTCCCATGTTCTCCCAAGGCTTGGGAGCACCACAAATCCTCATAGTACATTCATTTTTTTCTTACATATATACATGTCTAGATCCTAGTGTAGGATTTTTATGATTAGATCATAGCATGCGTAGATTAAAGTTAGATTAATCTTAGTCTTTCGCTGCATATTAGTTCAAAAATGTTTTGAAATGCATGTCTAGAACCCTAGTTTTAATCTTGAATCATATGGTATGAGTTTAATCTATATTTATTGGTGTTCTAGGGAAAGAAAAGAATTGGGAAGTGTACTTGTGTAAGCCAATTAGCTAGTATCCATAAGAGGTGAGTGGTTCTCATATCTGGCCTAGGTATTTTCTTATTATATTTTATTATGAAAAAGATAAAGTTTAGAAAGAAGATAACTTTGGTGTTCTTTGGTTTATACATATACATTTGTGTAAGCATGAAAAGGAAAATGGATTTTGTTAAAATGTTATTCAAAGATATGCAAATTCAGCATATGTGTATATCTAATTGGAGATGAGATTTCATGTTTATTAGAAGTATTCAGATTTTTGCTTTTCAACTATTTGGAATTTGGTTCTCAATGTTTGGAAAGTTATACAGTATTTATTTTGAAAATGGTTACCCATAGGAATGATTACCCTATCGGTATATCCTAGTATTAGCATCAGCATAGCATGAGTTCGCATCACTATGTAAAAAATTTTAGTGTGCCCGTGGGGGCTTATTCGCATAATTTAGCATTATACTTCATACCCGCTACCTTGAAAGTGATGCTCTGGGGTGTAGCCGGTAAGAACCAATAAGCAGCATTCATGAGCATAGTATGATTATTACAAGATGTTACTCTGGTTTAGAGCATTTCAGCTTACAATTTTGCAAGTTTCTTTTAATTGATTCAGCTCATTGAATTATATGAAATTGTTAAAGCTAAAGATTTTTATTTTTTCATTTTTTATTCACTCACTAAGACTCCTAAGTCTAACCCCTCACTCTTTTTAATTGTAGTTTTGGAGTAGCTTAGCTCAAAAGTATGTTTCCATAGTTGTCTTAAAGTTAAAGGAAAAAAAAAGTTGGCTATGTATAATAGAGAAAGAGACGGTTGATATATTTGAGTTGTATTATATTTTGTTATAGTTTGTTTTGAAATGACATGTATTAAAAGGGTGGTTTCATGATTGAAATGTATTTATAAAGTATGGTTTTGTATTTAGAACCCGAGTTTGATTATGTAAATTTATGAGCTAAGTTGAGATAATGGTCTTTAGTAAGTTAAGAAAATTAAATTGAAATGCTTATGATATAGATTGAAGGATTGATCAAATTAAATGAAAGCAGGTTTAAATGTTGTTCCAGTTTAGCTATAGTTTAGAATCCCTTTTGCTTTATTTAAGGTATAGCCTATTTACTCTTAAATAAGGGTTGGGTTTAGCCCTCCATCCGATTTAGGGGTGGCGTGTTACATTAGATAACCATAGTGATTTGCAAGCAACTCACTATACTTTGATACTAGACTATCTAAACTTTTAATTTAGTGATGGAAGGTTTCTAAATGCAGTCAAGCACTTGTTAAGCTGGTGTATTAGTCAAAATAGGATTGACCCCTTTGGGTTACTGAAGATAATGCATTACTGTATTTTAATTTAGTAGAGTTTTGGCTAGGATAATCCATGTGATGGATTTGAAAGATTAAAATACAATGTGGATGACTCATTTAGGATGGACAGTAAATCCTAAGTCATCCTGAGCATTTGAGGTCAAAAGAATGAATCATGCAGCAACCATATACTAAGATTCTTGAATATTGCTTTGCAAATATTCAACATATCCAGATGTTGGGAACCATTGCTAGATAGTAACTACGATTAGCATAAGAAATAGTTCCTATGATATCAGCTTAGTATTTGAATCTGTAGGGTCATGAACTTAGTCATGCAGTGTAGGAAAGAATTGACCTATAATTTAATTATTTAATTTAGAAGTACTTGACTTAATTGAACAAATAGATTAGCTTAATTGAGAATTAAGTTAGAGGTCATACAGGATTAAACATTTGACTATGTCTAGCTAGCACTAGACATAAGGTACAGATTTAATTTCAAGAATGATTATGATCGAATCATTGATCTAAAGAATTTATGAAAAAATAAATTCAAGTGCTAATTATTTTAAATTAGATCTACTTTAATTAAACTTGATTTAATTGGGCTTAATTAGTTCAAAAATCCAAGTTAGACTGGGGCCTGAACCCTAATTAAATTAGGGTCAGTAGTCTATTCGAAATTGGTTTAAATGCGGTTCAAATTGGATTTGAATCAGGCCTAAAATAGATTAGATACATTGAGATCTAATTGACTGGGACTCTCTCTCCTTATGGCCGACCAAGAGGAAGAGGCATTGGATTTTGCATCCCCACTCTTGTGTGTGTGTGTGAGGAAAAGAGGGAGGCCACAAAGTGGTGCCAATACTTCATGATCAAGAATTCCTCTTTAGATATGGTTAGGACTAGGTGTCCTAACCAAATTGGGTTTGATCTAAACCTAGGGCATCAACTATAAATAGGGGAGGAGTCTTGGCCACCCACCATCTTTTGGTTCCTTGGTTTTTTGCGACAAAGCTAGAGAGAGTTAGAGAGCTGGGTGGCAAGAAGGAGAGTTCCTTCTTCATCTCTTTAGGTGTGGAGGCTTCTTGTCCCTTGTTCCTTGGCATGAGGACATCTCAAGGAAAAGCAAGAGGAAAGATTTTCAGATCCTTTTCCTCCCTTTGCTGCCTTTCAAAAAGGTGTGACGTCAAGATATTCATCCTGCTTCCCTACAGTGCCTGGCATGCATGCTAACAAAAGGGCCTATACTTTCAAGCTTAGCGAGGCATTTGATTCAAGAAATTTTAGTATCCACTGTGCATCATAGGTATTTGAATGTTTAATATTTGATTTTAAACAAGAATCTATTCACCCAATCCCTAGGAATTTGGTTTTTAATTGGATCTTTCCCTTCAAGTGCATCATGAGAACCAAGAATGCACAACTATGAATCATAAGATGAAGAGGGAACTACAGAGCATGGGTACAAATTTTTTAGAGATGCTAGATAAGATGGAGAAATCAAGATAGGGACCATATGATACAGAAAGAGTGAAGAACATGGAAGATGTGGCCGCATCTGAGAAGATTGATGCTTGAGGAATTGAAGATGAGAAATAAGGATTTGAACAAGAATATGTCCGCTCTGAAGATAGCAAAGAAAGACACTCTGGTGCTTTTGTTGCTGCAGCTTGAACAATTTATGGAAGAATGTCATAGGCTCAACCAACTTATTTATCATAGACACAACATATGGGAGAGGTTAAGAGAGATGTTTCGTAAGGAAAGCTCTAATGAATATATATATACACACACACACACATATACATATACATATACATATATATATATACATACATATACATACATACATACATACATACATACATATATATATATAGACACACACACACACACACACATACATATATACATATACATATATACACATATATAGACACACACACACACACACACAGATATATATATATACATATATATATACATATACATATATATATACATATACATATATATACATACATACATATATATATATATATATATATATATATATATATATATATATATATATATATATATATATATATATATATATATATATATATATATATATATATATGTATATGTACATACATACATACATACATACATACATACATACATACATACATACATACATATATATATATATATATATATATATGACAAAGATTAGGATTCATTGCTGCTTATTAGCATCAAATATCATTATTTTTTCTTTTAAAATCGACGTTAATAGGTTAAGAATTAGAAACAAAAAATATTAATATTGAACTAAAAAAGATGTTAAACTTTTCAAATTTGGTAAGATTATGGATAAACATATTATGATATTCTATAACAATAATTAAGATTAATGTGTTAATATGTGAACATCATGTTGAATTATTAGTTTTATTTTTATGTTCATGAAATATCAATAACAATTTTTTTTTAAAATCTAGACTAATTTTATATGAAAAACTTATGTACATATGGTGACTAAGAAAATAAATCAACCATCATAGATACACATATTTTTAAGAAAAAGAGAAACAAAAGAAAAGTAAGAATAACTTATAAATAAAATAGTTTATAAATAGCTTGTAATCCACATTGTACACAAAATATATTTTTTTATTATTTTAATTATTTTTGAAATATATATAGATATTAATAAATTAATAAAAATAAAATATATTTTTTTAAAAAATTACATTCCATGCATGGCATGGGATTACAAGCTAGTCGTTATTAAATGCTTGTCCTCCAAAGCCTATACCACTGCACTACACAATGACACCTACAAAAATAGTAACAATCAAAAATTTAAAAAAAATATTAAAATTCTTTTTCTAGTAAAAATACATGTGCAAATAAAAATAGAAAAGATAAATTAAAACTTTAAAAATAAAATAAAAATAAAAAAATAAAAATAGAATATCAAATTATATCATAATTTGAATATACATGAAATGAAAATATACAAAAAAGAGTGAAAAATAATTGCAAAATATGGAAAGATGTATAGTAATAAGATATATAGGTAATTAAACCCAAAATAATAGAATTAAGAAGAATTGTAAAGAAATAAGTAATGAAATATAAAACAAGTTGAAAAGTTGAAACAAGATGTATAGTAATAAGATATATAGTATGCAAAGTAAAAAGTACAAAGAATTTTTCAAAAATCCAAATTTAAAAAGTTGAAATTTAAAAGACATATAAAATAAGTAATGAAATATAAAAAAATTATACCAAATGTACCAAACTAAAATTTAGATACTCTATAACATATTAAGAGGAGTAAGTTACGAGAATCCTCTTGAGCTTTACATGTATTATACTTACATCTAGTAGTTTGTTTAACCTACACTTATGTCTAGTTAAATTAATGATGCTAATGAAACCATTTACTTAATATGAAAGTTGAAATTGCCACTAGGTTGGACGGAGCATGCATCACATTTTCTTGTGTCCTCGAGTGGCTATTACGTCACTTATGGTTTTTTGATTATTTTTAAAATTTTTCTAACATAGTATTTGGGTCTCGTGTAAGGTTAATAGTTTGACTAATGCTCTATTAGGCTATGAGCTAAATTCTCGGATAAAAAATAAACCTTAGGAGGGTAAGCATAGGTTTTTCAAACTATTAGATGTAAGTATAATATACACCTAATATTATGAGGTTTTTATAATTTACTCTATTAAAAATTAAAAAATAAATTAAATATAAAGAAATTATTTTTAAAAAAATAACAACTAACTGGTATGAGAACCAAAAATATCAAAGTAAATTACATATATATATATAGTTAAAGGTAAATTGGAAATATATAATCAAATATATAAACAAGATAAAATTAAGTTACACTAACAAAAAACTTTGTAAATAAAAATGTGAAACATGAAAGCACGTAACACACTACAAGAAAACTGTCATCATTGGCATTTTTTAAATCACATTACTGTAGTAAAGAGCTATGTTAGCGGCTCGAAACCACTGTTGTAGCCTAAAAAATCGTTACCATAACCTATGACAGTGGTTACTTAACTGCTGCCACTGTCGCCATTGCCATAGGTCTATGGTAGCGATTTCTATAGTGGCTATAATAACTCCTGCCATATAATATGTATAACAGCAGTTATTCAATCGCTGCTATCATGGATCTATAGCAATGATTTATCAATTACTTCTATTACTTCTATAGCAGTGATTTCGTAATTGTTGTTATAGATAATATATAGCAGTGGTTATAAATGAAAGAAAATCCTGATTTTTCGGTCCAAGTTCGTTCAGATCTGATCAGATCAAGAGATATATTTCAAAAATTTTTCTCTTTGATCTATATCAGATCTGGAATATTTCAGATCTAATTTTTATTATTTTAATAAATAAAATAAAATAAAGATAAATTAAATCAAATTTAATTTATCTAATTTGGGTAATCCTATTACCCTGTTGATGATCCCATTTGCAGTGGAAGGTTCTGGATCTAGCCATGCAAGCGCCTGGCCTCTACCGATATCCACTCGAGCTGGATCTAGAGATCCTCTTCTTCTCTATCATGCCTCCAAAAATTAGATTTGGATCTGATTTAGAGGATCTTCAAAACTCCTTTTGAAGATCAGCAGTCATCCTTTGCAGCAGTGCAGCCTTCTAGCTTTTGATCGCCTTTCTCTTGCTTGAATCGCACCAACAAAAATCCAAAACTCCTTTTGGACGTGGAGAGCAAGGGGAGAAATGGCTTGGCATGGAGGAGGGGAGAGGCAGCCTAGGGGCGTGGGGAATTGTGATTCAATCATCTCATGTCATATTAATCTGAGTTGGGCATAGGGTCTTATTTATAGACTGACTGTGATCCAACTTCTCTTCTTTCTAACCAATCACAACCCCTTGTAAAATTAGATCTAAATCTGATTGGTGCGAATAGAGTCCCCTGGATTCCTCCTTAGAGGGTGCCTAAGACCAGTCAAAGTTGGTTCTTAGAAGAACTCTAATTGGAATTCAAAAAGGAGATGGAGTTCTTGTCCAACAAGGACTCCTAGGCGCCTCCAACTTGGGCACATGCCTAGGGTGGCGTGCGCCCTCTTTCTTGCTAGGTTCTGGCAGGAGGACAAGCCTCCACCAGCTCTCCAATAGGTGCATGACATGTGGTCAAAAGTCGAAGAGTCAATGGTCAACATTTGATCAGTCAAAGGTAGACTTTTGACCAAAGTCAAAGAACAAGAAATGGCAGATGATCAAAAATGGTAGGTAATGTCGTACAAAATAAGACAATCTTTTCTAACTTGGACAACCTCCAGTCAGACCATATGAAGGCCTCTGATTGAGCACAAACTCCTTTGGCTCAGATAGGATAACTTATTTATGATAGTAAAAGAAGAACGTTAGGTTCAATCGAGTGCTAGCACGATTTTCTTGAACCTAATTGAATCTCATTCAGATCAATTGAACTGGATCAGTTCAATTGATGATCACCAGATTCAAACCCTTATTTGTGTGACCCAGTTAGGTTCAGTTCTGTATGGTAATGGGATATGTCATGATCTCTATCATCGACATCATCGAAACTCCTTTCGATGGATTAGAACTCTTCTGATTCGAACAGCTAGAATGATCGATCATCTAAATCATTCTAATTGCTCCCAAAATCCACCAGTGACACCTAGCAGTATATGGTGGCAACCCATCAGAGCTGAATGCGAACCTCTTGGTGCAGCTACCTGTGTGATTAAGTTCTTCTATCTTGAGCCCCGATCAGATTAGGGTTAAGGTAAACTCGTCAAACCCTAGTCTCTATCATATGATGTAATCATTCGATTTGAGTCCGATGTAAAAATCTAAATAGAAACTCTTTCTATTATTTCACTCTACCATGGCCATGGACTTCTGGACTTGATTCTCATGATTATCATAGGGCTGCTCCTCTACCACCGAGGTAGATAGATTCCATCTTGATGCCATCCAGTTCCTACAATGAACATGCTATAGCCAACATACACCTCAGGGTTCCGAATGGCTAAGAGACCGAGTAATGGTGTAGTCAAACTATAACACCCTCAAGGTGAACTGTCGATGCACCTCAGGTCAAAGAACCAGACACACTACTGCAGCATCGAGTCAGTCATTGACGAGAAGGTAGACTCCCTAATGACTACTCGAGGTGGTCATGCTCAGTGCCCTCGTTCTCTAACGAGTATCTGTACTCTCACTCCGGTGTCTCCACACCATAGACTCAAGACTCATCTACTAAAGAGAAGCGATTGTACACCAACCTTCCGGATCAATCACCATCCTCGTGATGATCCTATGGTCGGGAGCATTTTATGAGTTAATAATGATTATTCATGTCTTAAATTTTCAACTCTTGAAAATATGAATTATCATTACCATTAACTCAAAGGATGTATCACAGACACTAAATACACATATGTGATAGAAAATAACCCATTTTATTTATTATAGTCAATAATTATAATTTTGCCCCTAGAAGTGTATTACAAGTGTCAGCCAATTCTGGCTTCTAGGGCACATATATCTAACAATCTCCCACTTGTCCTAAAGCCAATTGGCTATAAGTCTAAGTCCCATCTTCTCAAGGTGGGCTTCGATCCTCTGTTGGCCCAACGGCTTTGTAAGTGGGTCTGCCACATTATCTGTAGAGTTGACTCTCTTGACCTCGACATAACCCTTCTCGAGGTAATCGCGGATGAGATGGTATCGCCGCTCAATATGCTTGGATTTCTGGTGAGACCTCGGCTCCTTAGCAAGGGCTATGGCGCCATTGTTGTCGCAGTATAGAGGAATGGCATCTGATGGCATTACTCTAATTTCTATAGCAAACTTCTTATACCAGAATGCTTCCTTCGCAGCTTTTGATGCAGCGATATATTCTACTTCCATGGTGGAATCTGCTATCACCGTTTGCTTGGAAATCTTTCAGCTGACAGCACCACCATTGCACATAAACAGACTCCCAGATGTCGACTTTCGATCATCTATATCGGAACATGAAATCCGAGTCTGTGTATCCCTGGACTTGGAGTTCTCTATTACCAAAGACCAACATCATATCCTTAGTTCTTCTTAAGTACTTAAGGATACATTTCACAGAAGTCCAGTGTTCTTCACCTAGATTTGACTGATATCTGCTTGTGACACTCACAGCATGGGCTATATCAGGTCGTGTACATAGCATGGCATACATGAGGCTCCCTATTGCAGAAGCATAAGGGATCTTGCTCATGCATTCTATTTCCTCAGGTGTGCTAGGGCACATCTTCTTGGAAAGATGAATACCATGTCTGAAGGGTATTAATCCCCTCTTAGAGTTTTTCATACTAAACCTCTTTAGTACTTTCTCTATGTACATCTTCTGTGAAAGTCCTAGCATCCTATTCGGTCTATCCCTATAGACCTTAATTCCTAGAATAAAGGATGCTTCACCTAGGTCTTTCATGGAGAATTCCTTAGACAACCATAATTTGACTGTTGTCATTATGGAATATCATTTCCAATAAGGAGGATGTCATCCACGTACAATACGAGGAAGACAACAGCGCTCCTACTGACCTTTTTGAAAACACACGGTTCCTCTTCATTTTTGATGAAACCAAATATTTTGATCACATCATTAAAACGAGTGTTCCAGCTCCGAGATGCTTGCTTAAGTCCATATATGGATCTTTGCAGCTTGCAAACCTTGTGATCAGTATCACTAGATGTGAAACCTAACGACTGTTCCATATAGATATCTTCCTCAAGATATCCATTTAAGAACACCGTTTTCACGTCCATTTGCCATATTTCGTATCGAAATAGGCTACAACGGCAAGCAATGTGCGGATGGATTTCAGCATAGCCACTGAGAAAAAAGTATCCTGATAGTCAATGCCTTCACATTGACTATAACCTTTTGCCACTAGTCTAGTCTTGAATGTCTCCACATTCTCATCTGCACCAATCTTTCTCTTGAAGATCCATTTACACCCAATAGGTACTATACCTTCTGGTGGATCTACCAAGGTCCAGACTTGGTTTGAGTGCATCGAGTCAATTTCTGACTGCATTGCCTCTAGCCATTTCTCAGAGTCGATATCTGATATCACCTCCTTGTAGGTTTTGGGATCATCACCATGAGCACCATTACCTACGAGGAACATTTCCTCTACGTCCTCTGAAATAATACCTAAGTATCTATCAGGGGGACGGAAAATTCTTTCCGATCTACGAGGTGGAGGAGGTAGTGTTCTTATTGGCTCAATCTGATTTGGTTCCAATTGGTCCTTAGCTCATTGTACTTGTGAGACTTTCTCATCAAGCTTAATCTGCTTTTCAATGCCGCTATCTTGAATAAACTATTTTTCAAGAAAGATGGCATGTCAACTCACAATCACATTGTGGTCTTCTGGAATGTAGAAATAGTATCCTAATGACTTTTTAGGATATCCTATGAATTGAGCTCTAAAGGACCTAAACTCTAACTTGTCCGCTTGTTGTCTTTTGACGTGAGCCGGACAACCCCAAATTCTGAGATGACTCAGACTTGGTTTCTTACCGTGCCATATCTCATACGGTGTGGTAGGAACGGTTTTAGAGGGAACCCTATTCAGTAGATAGATTGAAGTTAACAATGAGTGTTCCTAAAGGAAATCAGGGAGGTCTGTGAAGCTCATCATGGATCGAACCATATCCAATAGGGTCCGATTTCTCCATTCTGAAATCCCGTTGAGTTGAGGTGTTCCTGGTGGAGTCCATTGAGAGACTATGCCATTTTTCTTTAGATAGTCTAAGAATTCCTGGCTAAGGTATTCACCTCCTCGATCTGATCGAAGAACCTTAATGGGATTTTTCAATTTGTTTTTCTACTTCATGTCTGAATTCTTTGAACTTTTCAAAAGCTTCAGACTTATGTCTCATAAGATACACATACCCATACCTAGATAGATCATCGGTAAAGGTAATGAAGTAGACAAAATTGCCTCTAGCCGGCACATCAAATGGGCCGCACACATCTGTATGTACTAGGGCAAGAAGATCTGTGGCCCTCTCCCCATGTCCAACAAAAGGGAGTTTGGTCATTTTGCCTTGAAGGCAGGATTCGCAAGTTGGATATGACTCGAAAGTCAATGGACTCAATAGCCCATTTTTCTCCAATTTGTTGATCCTACTTCTGCTATATGACCTAATCTTAGGTGCCATAGATATCTGTCGTTTGGACTATCCCTAGGTCGTTTGGCATTCACGTTTTGCTCGAATAATGAGCATACCTCCAGAACGACCTTCCTTCTTGTTCTTCAGGGTGGCCAGGTAAGTAGGATAGTTCCGCTTTCAATGACTATCGCTATTGCAATGGAAACACTTTTCTTTGACAGCGGCTTTCATCTTCGGCTCTGCTTTCTTCTTTTTTGCTCCTTTTACCTTCTGCTTTTTTGCAGACTTCTTTTTCTTTCCATAAGACTTTCTTTTGGAAGAAGTTCATTCTATAGCAAGAACTAAGCCTTTAGAACCTTTCATAGAAAGCTTAGCGGTGACCAGCATATTCATTAATTTGGCCAAGAAATTTTAAAGTTTATGCATGTGGTAATTCATGATGAATTGCCCGTATGCATCAGTCAAGGATTGCAGAATAATATAGTTCTGCAGGTCCAAGTCTAACTTCACACCGAGCTTCTCAAGCTCTTCCATGTCCTTGATCATTGTCAGACAGTGATCTTGGACTGACTGCCCATCACGCATCTTAGCCTTAAAAAGTCATTTCGTGATTTGATATTTGGCTGCGCGACTCTATTCACCAAACATCTCCTACAGGTGAGCCAACATTTGGCGAGCAGTCCCGATATCCTCATGTTGGCACTGGAGCTCATCAGACATCGAGCCCAACATGTAATATCTGATCTTATTATCTTCGTCTATCCATTTCTCCAGAGACGCTCTCTGTTCAATGGATGGACGGGCTGGTAAGGTGGGAGGATCCTAGTCCAGTACATGGGTTAACTTCTCGAAACCCAAAACTATTTTGTAGTTCCTGAGCCAATCTTTATAATTGGGTTCGGTCAGTCTATGTGTGTCCAGGATACGTGCCAATGGGTTGGACGCAGACATTTTTTTATAGAGAGTCAAAGATTCTAGTTAGATACTGTAATTATGACTTGACCAATTTATTTAGAAATTTTATTTTTAAATAAATTAGCTCCCACTATTTTCTTGGATCCCTACACTCCCTCTGTAGAGATGCAAAAATCTCCATGATTAATGATTTCTAATGGATGGTGCGGTCTCACCAACTGACTCATCACCTCACCTAACAGTTATTGGTGATGGGTTAGCCAATGAGTGAACAACTCTTGTTCAATGATTCTCTAATCATGGTGCACCCAAACTTGGTCTCTAATTCATGAATCTCACCGTATTCGGAATATTGATCCACTCCTTAGTTAAGTCAGACCCACCATTTGCATAGACTGGGTTTCTAATTGAGTCTCTCACCGTATCTGGAATATTGAGCCCAACTCATCCTCCAGCCCATAGCATCCAATGCCTAATAGACATGGTTGCATCTTCCCGGTGCAACTGAGCCACTGTATCCAGTTGAGAACAATCAACCCCGGGAAGAGCCCACACATCTACAATGGTGGAAGACCTCTGATAGAAATGCGATGTTGTCATTAAGACACCATGTTTATCAGTTTAATCCAATTTCTTAAAATCATTGAAAATGCATAGATAGCAGTGAGTCGGGTCGAATCCACAGGAAAGGTAGCATTTTTAGATTTGAAATCTTTGATTTTTGAAAAAAAAACAAGAAGAGTTTTGGGATAAAAAAATGAAGTTGGAAAATAAAAAATAAAAATTAAAAGGTGCAGGAATTTAAACTTGGTACTAAGATCTACTAGTTTGATCTTAGCATCTACTTGCAAAGCAATAATTTAAAGTGCAGAAATTAAATTATAATAAAAATAAAAAGTAAGAAATTAAAGTGCAAAAATAAAATTTTTATTAATTAAAATTTTAAAATTTAAATACATAAAATTTAAAAAGAAATAAAATAAAATAGCCTGATCTCTGATCTTGGATCGGCATTGGCAGAAAGATGGTGTAGAAGCTCGGCTCTTCTTCTCGGCACCCGTTGCTTCGAAGCAGCCTTTAACCCATAGCCTAGCTTTGCCCTATACCAAAGCTTCACCTTGATCGGAGATATTGATTTTTGGAGGCCTGGGGTCCTTTTTATAGAGCTAGGAGGGCTGGAATATTTTGCTTCTAAAGGCAATGTGGGACTAATGGCCTTTGCAATCGTCAAAATATAAAAGAATTTGAGTAAAATTTGAATCAAAATAGCTCTGATACATCTCTAATAAATCTGATAAAATCCATTCATTCAACAGAAATCCAACGGTCCAAAAATCATCAAAATCAGATGCGTATTGGCCCAGATCAAGTCGGATTAATTTTTGGCCGTTGGATCATGCTTGATGGAGGAAATCTGGTCGCAAATCATGCGCTTGAGAGTTTGATCACCATCGAAAGCTTTCTGGACCGTCGGTTCATCGCCTGGATCGAGCGCTACCGTCGATGGCAATCCGCGTGATGTCTGAGCTGAATCAAATTCGGAAGCAACCATAGCCATCCAATCCTGACCGCAAACAACCACAGCCGTCTGATCGCGCAATCACTGTTCCCACGGACCGCGTGGATCGGCCGCACCGCACACCGCAACAAAGCAGCGCCTCTATTACCGAGCAAAAAGACTAAATTACCCTTATGAGCCACGATAAATTTCTATAGACCCTTTAGGGGTCTAGGTCCACCACGTGGCAATCTCTGATTCACCGATTTCTATTGAGCTAGCAGTCCACGCCTGGATCGTAGACCAACTGATGGCTTCAATGGCTGAGTCAGCTTTGATGGCTTGGTGGCTCGGCTTGCAGAGCCGACTGAGCCATTTTCTTTTTTTATTTAATTTTTATTTATTTTATATTCTTTAAAAATTCATATCTTTTCCGTTTTAGCTCTATTTTACTTGAAATTTATTTTATTATGATAAAAAAATGAGCTCTTTCTATTGATAATAAAATTTTATTTTTTAATTTTTATTATTTTTTAATTAATTTTTTAATTAATAAAAATATGAATTTTTCAAAAATTATATATAAATTGATTAATAATTCTTAAAAATTAATATAAATTAATTAATAAATTAATACTTTTATTGGTGAATTTATGATGCTTATCAACCTCAGACTTAATCTTTTCTTAGGGAGAATTGATTCAGATCTCATTAAACTAGACTTGTCATAGTCATAACAATTATGACTAACCTAGTGGTATGGGTTAGCTCGGATTATTGACCATCTCAGATTAGAACTGTATCAATAGATATGGCCAGGTAAGTGAGACCGATGGAAGAAATATGCCATTAACTCGTACAAGAATGCATTCAGGTCGAGTAGCTTCCAATTAAAAATCAGTCGGTCGTATGTGCCAAACTTACCTTAGACACCAAATTGTTGAGTCAGAACCAATTGGGTTAGCCTATAATCCAGACTCTAACCTCTAAGCCTAATTAGGTCTTGCTTGATCATGACTCGATCTTGACCCAAACTTAATCCTATTAGGTCGGTCAATTTAAGCATTGTTGATCCCATCTAACCAACTCTTGATTTGATTTGATCAACCGCTTAGACCTAATTGAGCTACCCAAGCCCGAACCCAATATTATGAATATGTCTTAGATCTAAAATTCTTAATTTTAGACCTAATTGATATTTCATAATCTTAATTTTTAATTAAGTAGGGTTCATAAACAAAATATGCACAATAAATCCTAGGGTTTCAGGATCTAGGGTTTTGCAGAAAGTAAGTTTTGGATTTCTGATTAAGGACGAACACGCAGCACCCCTACACATCATAAGAACACTCCATCGAATGGAAAGAGAGGGCCTTTAAATCCTTCTTCGTTCTTATGACCGGACGGCCAAGAGGAATGCCTTAATCAGGAACATGCAATACTACAAAATAGTTTTAGATCTATATCATATATCTCATATACAAATCAGATCTAAACATGGCATATTTTGCATACATCTCATGTATCGAATCATGCATATTTTCAAATCTAAATTATCTCATAATAATCTAAAAAATTAGATTTAAATTGATCTAATCAAAATAAATTCTAATCTAGACAACTATGTAGAACTATTCTACAACTAGTCTAGACATGCATCAATCATATCTCATATGATGTTAAAATTAAATAATTTTATTTGCTATTTTTTAGATGTTATTATAATACTTATAATATCAGAAAATAGTAAATAAAAGGATCTAAAATATGATTTAATCAGATTAAATCAAAAACTTGCAAGACTATTCTATTTTAGAACTAGTCATGCATATTTCCTAATCTTAGATCCAAATCATTTAATTTTATTTTTTTCTGATTTTAGATCTGATCACATCTCATGTGACATCTAAAATCATTTATTTTCTAATTAAAATAAATTTAAAATCAGATCTAAACACTTTTAGAACCTTAGCTCTGATACCAGTTGAAGGAAAATCCTGATTTCTCGGTCCAGGTTCGTTCAGATCTGATCAGATCAAGAGATATATTTCAAAAATTTTTTCTCTTTAATCTATATTAGATCTGAGATATTTTAGATCTAATTCTTATTATTTTAATAAATAAAATAAAATAAAAATAAATTAAATCAAATTTAATTTACCTGATTTGGGTAATCCTATTACCCTGTTGATGATCCTGTTTGCAGCGGAAGGTTCTGGATCTAGCCATGCAAGCGCCTGGCCTCTACCGGTATCCACTCGGGCTGGATCTAGAGATCCTCTTCTTTTCTATCATGCCTCCAAAAATTAGATCTGAATCTGATCTGGAGGATCTTCAAAACTCCTTTTGAAGATCAGCAGTCGTCCTTTGCAGCAGTGCAGCCTTCTAGCTTTTGATCGCCTTTCTCTTCCTTGAATCACACCAACAAAAATCCAAAACTCCTTTTGGACGTGGAGAGCAAGGGGAGAAGATGGCTTGGCATGGAGAAGGAGGGGAGAGACAGCCTAGGGGCGTGGAGAATTGTGATTCAATCATCTCATGTCATATTAATCTGAGTTGGGCATAAGGTCTTATTTATAGACTGACTGTGATCCAACTTTTCTTCTTCCCAACCAATCACAATCCTTTGTAAAATCAGATCTAAATCTGATTGGTGCAAATAGAGTTCCCTGGATTCCTCCTTAGAGGGCACCTAAGACCAATCAAAGTTGGTTCTTAGAAGAACTCTAATTGGAATCCAAAAAGGAGATGGAGTCCTTGTCCAACAAGGACTCCTAGGCGCCTCCAACTTGGGCACATGCCTAGGGTGGCGTGCACCCTCTTTCTTGCTAGATTCTGGTAGGGGGACAAGCCCCCACCAGCTCTCCAATAGGTGCATGACATGTGGTCAAAAGTCAAAGAGTCAATGGTCAACATTTGACCAGTCAAAGGTAGACTTTTGACCAAAGTCAAAGAACAAGAAATGGCAGGTGACCAAAAATGGCAGGTAATGTCTTACAAAATAAGACAACCTTTTCTGACTTGGACAACCTCCAGTCAGACCATATGAAGGCCTCTGATTGAGCACAAACTTATTTGGCTCAGACAGGATAACTTATTTATGATAGCAAAAGAAGAACGTTAGGTTCAATCGAGTGCTAGCACGATTTTCTTGAACCTAATTGAATCTAATCCAAATCAATCAAACTGGATTAGCTCAATTGATCACATCCAAATCCAAACCCTTGTTTGTGTGATCTAGTTAGGTTCAGTTTCGTATGGTAATGAGATATGTCATTATCTCCATCGACATCATCGAAATATCTTTTGATGGATCAAAATTTTTTTGATTCATATAATTAGAATGATTGATCATCAAGATTATTCTAATTGCTCCCAAAATCCACTTGTGACACCCACCAGTATATGGTGGCAAGTCATCAGAACTAAAAGTGAACCTCTCAATATAGCTACCTATGTGATTGGGTTCCTCGATCTTGAGCTCCGATAGGATTAGAGTTAAGGTGAACTCGTCAAACCTAATCATTCGTCACATAAATTAATCATTCAAATCGAGTTCGATGTGAAACCCCTAATAGAAACTTTTTCTATCATCTTCACACTATAATGGCCATGGGCTTATGGTCTCAATCTTATGATCATCATAGGGCTACTCCTCATCTACCAAGGTGGATAGATCCTCTATTGGTGCAATCTAATTTCTAAATGAACATGCTATAGCCAACATACACCTCAAGATTCCAAATGACTAGGAGATCGAGTTATGGTGTAGTCAAACTATAACATCCTCACAGTGAACTATCGATGCACCTTAGATCAAAGAACCAAACACACCACTGCAGCATCGAGCTAGTCATCGATAAGAAAGTAGACTCCTTTATGACTGCTCGAGGTGGTCACGCTCAGTGCCGACGTTCTCTAACAAGTACCTATACTCTCGCTCCGGTATCTCCATACTGTAAAGTTAAGACTCATCTATCCTAAAAGAATGATCGTACATCGATTTTCTAGATTGATCACCATCCTCATGATGATCTTATGATCGAGAGCAGTTTATGAGTTAGTTATGAAAATTCATGTCTTAAATTTTCAACTCTTGAAAATATGAATTATCATTACTATTAACTCAAAGAACGTATCACAGACACTTTAAATACTCACTATGATAGAAAATAATTCTTTTATTGATTTATAGTCAAAATCATAAAATTATTCCTAGAAGTGTATTACAATATGTCAGCTAATTTGGCTTTTAAGACACACATTTAACAAACTCCCACTTGATCTGAAGCCAATTAAGCTCGATGTATGCCTTCTCGAGATACTCATGGATCAAATGAAATCGTTGCTCAATGTTCTTGAATTTTTAGTGAGACCTCGGCTTCTTAGCAAGGGCTATGGTACCATTATTGTCATAGTACAGAGGGATGGCATCCGATGGCATCACACCGAGCTCTACAATAAATTTTTTATACCCAAATGCCTCCTTCATAGCTTTCAACACAGCTATGTACTCTGCTTCCATTGTGGAATCTGCTATCACCATCAGCTTGGAACTCTTTCAGCTAATAGCACCACCATTGCATACAAATAGACTCCTAGATGTCAACTTTTGATCATCTATTTCGAACATAAAATCAGAGTCTGTATATCCATGAGTTCTCCAGTACCAAAGACTAGAAACATATCCTTAGTCCTTCTCAAGTACTTAAGGATACACTTCATAGAAGTCTAGTGCTTTTAGCCTAGATTCGACTGATACCTACTCATGACACTCACAGCATGCGCCATATCAGGTCATGTATATAGCATGGCATACATGAGGCTCCCTATTATCGAAGCATAAGGGATCTTGCTCATGCATTCAATCTCCTCTGGTGTGCTAGGGCACATCTTCTTGGAGAGATGAATGCCATATTTAAAGGGTACTAAACTTCTTTTGGAGTTTTCAATGATAAACCTCTTTAGTACCTCATCTATGTACATCTTCTATGAAAGTCCTAGCATCCTATTTAGTCTATCTCTATAGACCTTAATTCTCAAAATAAAGAATGCTTCTCCTAGGTCTTTTCATAAAGAGCTCTTTAGACAACCACATTTTGATCATTGTCAATATGAAAATATCATTTCCAATAAGGAGGATGTCATCCATGTATAGTACGAGAAAGACAACAGCACTCCCATTGATCTTTTTGAAAACATAGGGTTCCTCCTCATTTTTGATGAAATCAAACGATTTGATTACATCATTGAAACGAGCATTCCAGCTCCAAGATGCTTGCTTAAGTCCATATACGGACCTTTGTAGCTTGCATACCATATGATCAATATCACTAGATGTGAAACCTAGCAGTTGTTCTATATAGATATCTTCCTCAAGATATCCATTTAAGAATACCATTTTCACATCCATCTGCCATATTTCGTAATCGAAATAGACTGCAATAGCAAGCAACGTGTGGATTGATTTAAGCATGGCTACTGGCGAAAAGGTCTCTTGATAGTCAATATGTTCGTGCTAACTATATCCTTTCACTACGAGCCTAGTTTTGAATGTCTTTACATTACCATCAGCACCTATCTTTCTCTTGTAGATCCATTTATACCCAATAGGTACTATACCTTTAGGTGGATCTACTAGAATCAAGACTTGGTTCAAGTGCATTGAATCAATCTCTGACTTCATTACCTCTAACCATTTCTTGGAGTCGATATCTGATATCGCCTCATCATAGGTTTTGGGATTATCACCATGAACCCCATTTTTTGTGAGGAACATTTTCTCTACATCCTTTAAAATAGTATCAAGTACCTTTCAAGAGGATGAAAAATCCTATTTGACCTATGAGGTGGAGGAGGTAGTGTCTGGGTTGGCTTTAACTGATTGGGTTCCTTAAGTTTCTTAGCTCGTTGTTCATTAGAGACCTTCTCCTCTAGCCTTATCTATCTTCCGATGCCATCATCTTAAATAAAATATTTTTCAAGAAAGATGGTATGTTGACTCACAATCATCTTGTGGTATTCCGAAATGTAGAAATAATATACTAACGACTTTTTAGGATATCCTATGAATCGAGCTCTAAAAGACCTAGACTCTAACATGTCCACCTGCTGTCTTTGACATGAGCCAGATAACCCCAAATTCTGAGGTGACTTAGACTTGGTTTCTTACCATGTCATATCTCATACGGTGTGGTAGAAATGGATTTAGAGGAAATCCTCTTTAATAAATAAATTGCAATCATTAGACTATGTCTCCAAAGAAACACAGGAAGGTCCATGAAGCTCATCATGGATCGAACCATATCTAATAGAGTCTGATTTCTCCATTCTGAAATTCCATTAAGATAAGGCATTCTAGGTGGAGTCCATTGAGAGACAATGCCATTATCCTTAAGATAGTTTAAGAATTTTTGACTAAGGTATTCACTTTCTCAATCTGATCAAAGAATCTTAATGGGCTTTTATGTTTGTTTTTCTACTTCAAATCTGAATTTTTTGAACTTTTGAAAGGTTTCAGACTTATGTCGCATCAAATATACATATCCGTATTGAGATAAATCATCGATAAAGATAATAAAGTAGACATAATTATCTTTGGCCGGCACATCAAATGGATCACACACATTTATATATACTAGGACAAGTAAGTATGTGGCCCGTTTCCCATGTCCTATAAAAGAAAGCTTGGTCATTTTGTCATGAAGGTATGATCATAAATTGGATATGACTCGAAAGTCAACGGACTCAATCGCCCAAATTTTTTCAATTTCTTAACCCTATCTTCCGCTATATGACCTAGCCTAAGGTGCCATAAATACCTATCATTTAGACTATCCCTAGGTCACTTTGATCCTATGGCATTCATGTTTTGCTTGATATTAAAAATAGAAATATTAATATGTTACTGGTAGAGATCATTAATAAGAAAATTATTTATAATTTTATTTTTTTCAAAAAAATATTACAATGGTCCTTAAGAAAACTAATTACATAGTCTTTTTGTGCTAAACAAGAAATAGAAATCAAATTCCTGCTTGCTGTAGGCACATAAAAATAGTTTCTAAGTAAGAAATCAAATCCTGACAGTAGTTGAAGAGGGTAGATTCTCACAACCACAGTAGCAACTCTTGCTCCATTTTTTATACACAGGATCATCTCACTATCCCTCAAGCTCCTGCTCTCTTCAAGATCCTACATAGAAGTGCACAATTAAGCACTAAAACCAGAGTCAAACATCCAACTAGATGCAGAAGAAATCATAAGGTTAGATTTTATAACGAGCATACCTCCAGAAGGACCTGTCTTCTTTTTATTCTTCAGGCTGGCTAGGTATAAAGGGCAGTTCCTCTATCAATGGCCATCTGTATTGTGATGAAAATACTTTCCTTTATCGCGGCCTTCTTCTTTGACTCTTCTTCTTCTTCCCTCCATTTATCTTCTGCTTCTTTACAGACTCTTCTTCTTTCCAAAAGACTTTTTCTTAGAAGAAGTCCGCTCCATAGCAAGCACTAAGCCCTTTGAACCTTTTAAAGAAAGCTCAGCAGTAACCAGCATATTCATCAATTCAGCTAAAGTACATTACAGTTTACACATATGAAAGTTTATGATGAACTGCTCATATGCATCAGTCAAGGACTACAAGATCACATCAATTTGCAAGTTTCTATCTAGCTTGACACCGAGCTTCTCAAGCTCTTCTAAGTCCTTGATCATCATAAGATAATGATCTTAGACCGACTGCCTATCATGCATCTGAGCCTTAAAAAGTTTTCTAATAACTTGATACTTGGCTTTGCGACTCTCTTCACCAAATAATTCTTGTAGGTGAGCCAACATTTGGTGAGCAGTCTTGATGTCCTCATGTTGGCGCTGAAGCTCATTAGACATCGAGCCCAACATGTAGTACCTAGCTTTATTATCCTTGTCTGTCTACTTTTTCAAAAATACTCTCCGTTCAGTGGATGGATGGGCTTGTAAGGTGGGAGGTTCTTGGTCCAATACATGAGTCAATTTTTCGAAACCCAAAATAATTTTATAGTTTCAAAGCCAATCCTTGTAATTTGGTCTTGTTAGTCTATGGGTGTCTAGGATATGGATTAGTGGATTAGATGCAGATATTTTCTTGTAAAGAGTCAAAGTTACTAATTAGATTTTATAATTAGACTTGACTAATTTATTTAAAAATTTTATTTTTAAATAAATTAGGCTTCCACTATTTTCTTGGATCCCTACACTTTCTTGGTAGAGATGCAAAAATCTCTATGATCATAGATTTCTAGTGGGTGGTATAGTCCCACCGACTGGCTCACCACCTCACCTAGCAATTATTAGTGATAGATCAATTGATGAGTGGACAACTCTTGTCCAATGATTTTCTTATCATAGTGCATCCAAACCAAGTCTCTAATTCAAGAAGCCCACCATGCCCGAAGTATTGCCCCACTCTTTATTTAAGTCAGACCCACCATTTGCACGAATTGGATTTTTGGTTGGATCTCTCACTGTATCCAAAATATTGAGCCCTACTCATCCTCCAACCCGTAGCATCCAGTTCCTAATAGACATGGTTGCATCTTTTCAGTACAGCTAAATCACTGTAACCAGCCAAGAACAATCAACCCTGAGAATGGCCCGTATATCTATAATGGTGGAAGATCTATGACTTAATATTTTTTTTGAAAAATTTGATTTAGATCTCTTTAAACTTGACTTGACTTAGTCATAATAATTATGACTAACCTAGTGGCATGGGTTAGCTCGAATTGTTAGCTACCTCTAATTAGAACTGGGTCGAAACAAATGGCCAGGTAAGTGAGGTTGGTGGAAGGGATATGCCATTAACTCGATAAGAATGCATTCAAGTCGAGTAGCTCTCAATTAAAAATCAGTCGGTCATATCTGCAAGACTTACCTTAGACACCAAATTATTAAACCAAAACCAATCAGGTTAGCCTATAATTCAGGCTCAAACCATGGAGCCAAATTAGGTCTTGACTTGGTCAACCAATGTGATTGTGAGTCGATGCTAACCTAGACCTATTGAACTGGTTAATTCTAAGTACTCTTGATCCCACCTAACCAACTCTTGATTCGGTTATATCAATTGCTAGACCTAATTGAGCTATCCAAGCTCAAATCCAAATTTATGAAGGTGTCTTAGATCTAAAAATTCATAATTTTTAGATCTAATTGGTTTCATTATTTTAATTCTTAATTAAGTTTGTATTCAAAAATAGAAATATGCCAAAAAATTCTAGGATTTTAGGATCTAGGGTTTTACAGAAAAGTAAGTTTTTCGATTTTTGATTAAGGACAAATGCGTAGCCCTCCTACATAGCAAAAGGGCATCCCATTGAAAGAAAAATGAGGGCCTTTAAATCCTTCTTACTATTTTCACTGGATGGCCAAGAAAAATGCCTTAATCAGAAATAATAACTACACTACAAAATAATATGATCTACAATATATATCCCATATAAAATCATAGATCTAATCAAGCATGTTCTGTGTACATCTCATGTATCAATCATTAAATCATAAATGCATGCTTTTAGATCTGATATATCACACATAATCTCTAAAAAATAAGATTTTAAATTGATCACATCAATTAAAACTAATTCTAGACAATTCATAGAACTATTTTACAACTAGTCTAGGCTTGGATTTTGTTGTGCAAAGATCTCTTGACATTGTTGAGGCTAAAGAAAGAGTGGGGCACGCTTCCTCTGTGCTTGGAGGTGCGCCACCTAAGACACCATGGCATGTGAAGAATCTAGAGAGGGAGAGATGTGGGAGAAAATGGTGATCTTTGTTTCACACTTTGTCTCTCACAACCTAGGATTTATAATATACATGTATATATATACCTGTATATGGACTGAAATTCTAACCCATAAAAAACTTTCTGGACTAACCCAGTCCGAATGCACTCATCCAAACCCATGTACATCTATGATCTGATCATGCACTCAATTCCATGGACCCAAATCTAGTCCAAACTCTAAGTAGCCCCCATGAGACCCACAAACCAAGGCCTTATGTGTTAGCTATGTGTGCCCTAGAAGCCAAAATTGGCTGACACTTGTAATACACTTCTTGAGGCAAAATTATAATTTTGACTATAAATAATAAAATGGATTATTCTCTATCACAAAGGTGTATTTAGTGTCTGTGATACATCCCTTGAGTTAATGGTAATGATAATTCATATTTTCAAGAGTTGAAAATTTAAGACATGAATTTTCATTTATTAACTCATAAAATGCTCCTGACCGTAGGATCATCATGAGGATGGTGATTGATCCAGAAGGTTAGTGTACAATCACTTCTTTATAGTAGATAAGTTTTGAGTCTATGGTGTAGAGACATTAGAGAACGAGGGCACTGAGCGTGACCACCTCGAGTAGTCATAAAGAAGTCTACCTTCTCATCGATGACTGACTCGAAGCTGCAGTGGTGTGTTTGGTTCTTTGACCTGAGGTGCATCGATAGTTCACCTTGAGGGTGTTATAGTTTGACTACACCATGACTCGGTCTCCTAGTCATTCGGAATCTTAAGGTGTATGTTGGCTATAGCATGTTCATTGTAGGAATTGGATTGCACCAAGATGGAATCTATCTACCTCGGTAGAAGAGGAGCAGCCCTATGATGATCATGAGAATCAAGTCCATAAGCCCATGGCCATGGCAGAGAGTGAAATAATAGAAAGAGTTTCTATTAAGATTTTCACATCGGACTTGAATCGAATGATTAAATCATATGATAGAAATTAGGGTTTGACGAGTTCACCTTAACCCTAATCTGATCGGGAGCTCAAGATAGAAGAACTTAATCACATAAGTAGCTGCACCGAGAGGTTTATTTTCAGTTTTGATGGGTTGCCACCATATACTGCTAGGTGTCACTGGTGGATTTTGGGAGCAATTAGAATGATTTAGATGATCGATCATTCCAGTTGTCTGAATCAGAAGAGTTCTGATCCATCGAAAGGAGTTTCGATGATGTCGATGATGGAGATCATGACATATCCCATTACCATATAGAACTAAACCTAACTGGATCACACAAATAAGAGTTTAGATCTGGATATCATCAATTGGACTAATCCAGTTCAATTGATTTGAATTAGATTCAATTAGGTTCAAGAAAATTATGCTAGCACACGATTGAACCTAACGTTCTCCTTTTATTATCATTAAAAATTATCTCAACTGAGCCAAATGTGTTTATCCTCACTCAAGTACCATTACTTGGTCTGACTAGAGCTTGTCCAAGTCAAAAAAGGGATGCTTAATTTATGAGATAAATTTAAGACAACACCTACCATTTTTTATCACTTGCTAATTCTTATCTTTTGACTTTGGTCAAATGTTGACCTTTGACCCTTAGACATCTGCCCATGTGTCATGCACTTATTGAAGAGCAGATAGGAGCTTATCCCCTTACTGGAATTTGGAAAGAAGGGGGTGCATGCCTAGGATGGTGTGCATCCATGGATAGGGACGCTTGAAGTTCCATACGGATGGGACTCCAAGTTGCTTCTTGGATTCTACTTAGGTGATCATTACCTATAGACTTTGACCAGTCTTAGGTGCCATCTAAGGATGAATTTATGGGGCTCTCATTTGATTGGATCAGGTGATGTCATCTTATCAGTCAAATTAAGATTTGATTGCATGAAGCAATGCGATTGGCCAGGATGATGTGGCACTGCATGACGCAGCAGGGTCTATAAATAAACCCTATCTACGCCCAACTTTTCGAGAGTTTCTCCTAGCCCATGCCCCATGGCTGCCCCTCTTCCTCCTCCCTACCATCTTCTGATCCTCTCTCTCCTCTCATGCCTAGGAAAGTTGGACTCTAGTTTGGTGTGATCCAGACAAGAAAAGGATGACAAGAAAGGAGAAGGCAGCATTGCTGCAGAGACGATTACTGATCTTCAGAAGGAGTTTCTAAGATCCTCCAAATTAGATCCAGATCTAATTTTTGAAAAGATGATAAAGAAGAAGAATATCTCCAAATTTAGTCTGAGTGGATATCGATAGAGGCCAAGCGCTAGCATGGCTAGATCCAAAACCTCAGGCAATCAGCAGGATCATCAAAGGATAATCAGATTACCCACATCAAGGTACAAATTAAATTAGATTTAATTTAATTTATTTTTATTTATTGGATTTATAAAATTAGATCTAAAATATCTCAGATCTGATATGAATGCTTGAGAGAAATTTTTGAAATATCTCTCTTGATCCGATTAGATCTTAATAAACCTGATTCGGAAAATCAGGATTTTTCCTTCAACTGGTATCAGAGCCAGGTTCAATAAAAATTATTTAGATTTAATTTTTAATTTATTTTGATCTAATAATTAATAATTTTAGATATCACATGAGATGTGATTAGATCTAAAATTAAAAAAAATTAAAATTAAATAATATAGATCTAAGTATCTATGAATATGCATGACTAGTTCTAGGAATAGAATTAGTTCTATACATAGTCTTTGCATGATCATAATTTTTATTTGATTAAATTAATGATTTTAGATCTATTTATTTTCTATTTTTTGATATTATAAATATTATAATAAGATCTAAAAAAAATAAAAAATAAAATTATTTAATTTTTAGATCATATGAGATATGATAGTTGCATGTGTCTAGACTAGTTGTAGAATAGTTCTACATAATTAGGTCTAGATTAGAATTTTATTTTGATGTGATCAATTTAAATTCTAATTTTTTAGATAATTATGAGATAATTTAGATCTGAAAAATATGCATGCATGATATATGAGATGTATACAAAATATGTTTTAATTAGATCTAATTTTTATATATGAGATATATGATTAGATCTAATTTAGTTTTGTAGATTAGTTATATTTCTGATTAAGGCGTTCCCCTTGGCCGTCCGGATCATAAGAATAAAGTAGGAGTTTAAAGACCCTCTCCTCCCATTCGATGGGGTGTTCTTATGATGTGTAGGGGTGCTGCACATTCATCCTTAATCAGAAAATCAAAAACTTACTTTCTGCAAAATCCTAGATCCTGAAATCCTAGGATTTTATTTACATGTTTTGTTTATGAACCCTAAACTTAATTAAGAATTAAGATTATGAAATATTAATTAGATCTAAAATTGAAAATTTTAGATCTAAGACATATTCATAATATTGGGTTCGGGCTTGGGTAGCTCAATTAGGTCTAAGCGGTTGATCAAACCGAATCAAGAGTTGGTTAGATGGGATCAACAATGCTTAAATTGACCAGCCTAATAGGATTAAGTCTGGGTCAAGATTAAATCATGTGAGTGATCGATCAAGCTAAGATCTAATTAGGCTCAGTGGTTAGAGTCTGGATTGTAGGCTAACCCTAATTGGTTCTAGCTCAACAATTTGGTGTCTAAGGTAAGTTTGGCAGATACGATCGACTAGTTTTTAATTAAGAGCTACTCGACTCGAATGCATTCTTATCGAGTTAATGGCATATCCCTTCCACCGGTCTCACTTACCTGGCCATGTTTGTTGACTCAGTTCTGATCTGAGGTGGTCAATAATCCGAGCTAACCCATGCCACTAGGTTAGTCATAATGGTTATGACTATGTCAAGTCTAGTTTAATGAGACCTAAATCAAATCTTCCTAAGAAAAGATTAAGTCTAAGGTCTTCCACCATTGTAGATGTGCGGGCCCTTTTCGGGGTTGATTGTTCTCGACTGGTTACAGTGGCTCAGTTGCATCGAAAAGATGCAACCATGTCTATTAGGCATTGGATGCTACAGGCTGGAGGATGGATTGGGCTCAATATTTTGGATATGGTGAGAGACTCAATTAAGAATTCAATCTATGCAAATGGTGGGTCTGACTTAACTAAGGAGTGGATCAATATTCTGGGCATGGTGAGATTCATGAATTAGAGACCAAGTTTGGGTGCACCATGATTAGAGAATCATTGAACAAGAGTTGTTCACTCATTGGCTAACCCATCACCAATAACTGTTAGGTGAGGTGATGAGTCAGTTGGTGGGACCGCACCACCCACTAGAAATCATTAATCATGGAGATTTTTGCATCTCTACAGAGAAAGTGTAAGGATCCAAAAAAATAGTGAGAGCTAATTTATTTTAAAATAAAATTTTTAAATAAATTGGTTAAGTCTTAATTATAATATCTAACTAAAAACTTTGACTCTCTATAGAAAAATGTCTGCGTCCAACCCATTAGCACGAATCCTGGACACCCATAGACTGACCGGACCAAATTACAAAAATTGACTTCAGAACTTCAAAATCATTTTAGATTTTGAGAAGTTAACTTTTGTATTGGACCAGGACCCTTTCACCTTACCAGCTTGTCCATCCGCTGAACAGAGAGCATCTCTAAATAAGTGGACAGACGAAGATAATAAGATCAGATATTACATGTTGGGCTCGATGTCTGATGAACTTCAGCAAAAATATGAAGATATCAGGACTGCTCGTTAAATGTTGGCTCACCTACAAGAGATGTTTGGTGAACAGAGTTGCGCAGTCAAGTATCAAGTCACTAAACGACTTTTTAAGGCTAAGATGCGTGATGGACAGTCAGTCCAAGATCATTGTCCAATGATGATTAAGGATTTGAAAGAGCTTAAGAAGCTTGGAGTGAGGTTGGACTTGGATCTACAGAATGATATAATTCTACAATCTTTGACTGATGCTATGACAGTTCATCATGAACACCATATGCATAAACTTCAAAATTTCTTGATCGAACTTATGAACATGCTGGTTACCGCTGAACTTTCCATGAAAGGTTCTAAAGGCTCAGTACTTGTTATGGAATGGACTTCTTCCAAGAGAAAGTCTTTTGGAAAGAAGAAGTCTGTAAAAAAGCAGAAGGTGGAAGGAGGAAAGAAGAAAAAGGTAGAGCTGAAGAAGAAGGCCGCTGACAAAGGAAAGTATTTCCATTTCAACAATGACGGCCACTCAAAATAGAACTACCCTACTTACTTGGCCATCCTAAAGAAGAAGGAGGCAGGTCCTTCTGGAGGTATGCTTGTTATTGAGTCTAACCTTACGATTACTTCTGTATCTAGTTGGGTGCTTAACTCTAGTTCGGGTGCTCACTTATGCACTTCTATGTAGGGTTTTGAGGATAGCAGAAGGTTGAGGGATGGCAAAATGATCCCTATGCATCAGAAATGGAGTAAGAGTTGCTGCCATGGCTGTGGGAACATATCCTCTTCAACTACCATCTAATTTAGACTTAGTGTTAAAAGCTGTTATTATGTGCCTACAGTAAGTAGGAATTTGATTTCTATTTCTTGCATTGCATTAGAAGGCTATGTAATTAGTTTTCTTAAGGACCATTGTAACATTCGTTATGAAAGAAATAAAATTGCAAGTGATTTCCTTATTAACGATCTTTATCAGTTACATGTTGATGTATCTATTTCTAATATCGAGCAAAATGTGAATACCATGAAATGATCTAGGGATAGTCCAAACGATAGGTATCTATAGCACCTAAGACTAGGTCATATAGTAGAAGATAGGGTTAACAAATTAGAAAAAAATGGACTATTGAGTTCATTGACTTTCAAGTCATATCCAATTTGTGAATCTTGTCTTCATGGCAAAATGACTAAGCTCCCTTTTGTGGGACATGGGGAAAGGGCCACAGATCTTCTTGCCCTAGTGCATACTGATGTGTGCAGCCCATTTGATGTGCTGGCTAGAGGCAACTTTGTCTACTTCATAACCTTTATCGATGATTTATCTAGGTATGGATATGTGTATCTTATGAGACACAAGTCTGAAGCTTTTGAAAAGTTCAAGAAATTCAGACATGAAGTAGAAAAGCAAATTGAAAAATTCATTAAGGTTCTTCGATTAGATCAAGGAGATGAATACCTTAGTCGAAAATTCTTGGACTATCTCAAAGAAAATGGAATAGTCTCTCAATGGACTCCATCTGGAATACCTCAACTCAATAAGGTTTTAGAATGGAGGAATCCGATCCTTTTAGATACGGTCTGATCCATGATGAGCTTCATAGACCTCCCTGATTTTCTTTGGAGATACTATTTGTTAATTGCAACATACTTACTGAATAGGGTTCCTTCTAAAACTATTCCTATCACGCCGTATGAGATATGACATGGTAAGAAACCAAGTCTAAGTTATCTCAGAATTTGGGGTTGTTCGGCTCATGTCAAAAGACAACAAACAGACAAGTTAGACTTTAGGTCCTTTAGAGCTCGATTTATAGCATATCCTAAAGAGTCATTAGGATATTATTTCTACATTCCAGAAGATCATAATGTGATTGTGAGTCAACATGCCATCTTTCTTGAAAAATAATTTATTCAAGATAGCGGCATTGGAAAGTAGATCAAGCTCGAGGAGAAAGTCTCACAAGAGCAACGAGCTAAGGACCAAATGGAACCAAATCAGGTTAAGCCAATCCATTCACTACCTCCTCTACCTCGTAGATCGAAAAGAGTTTTTCGTCCTCCTAAGAGGTACTTAGGTACTATTTCAGAGAAAGTAGAGAAAATGTTCCTCGTAGGTAATGGGATTCATGGTGATGATCCCAAAATCTATAGTGAGATAATATTAGATATTGACTCCGAGAAATGGTTAGAGGCAATGAAGTCAGAAATTGATTCGATGCACTCAAACCAAGTCTGGACCTTGGTAGATCCACCAGAAGGTATAGTACCTATTGATGTAAATTGATCTACAAGAAAAAGATTGGTATAGATGGGAATGTGGAGACATTCAAAGCTAGATTAGTGGCAAAAGGTTATAGTCAGCGTGAAGGCGTTGACCATTAGGATACTTTTTCGTCAGTAGCTATGCTAAAATTCATTCGCACATTGCTTGCTGTTGCAGCCTATTTCGATTATGAAATATGGCAAATGGACATGAAAATGGCATTCTTAAATGGACATCTTGAGGAAGATATCTATATGGAACAGCTGCTAGATTTTACATCTGGTGATGGTGATCATAAGGTATACAAGCTGCAAAGGTCCATATATGGACTTAAGCAAGCATCTCGGAGCTGGAACCTGGCTTTAATGATGTGATCAATTTATTTGGTTTCATCAAGAATGAGGAGGAGCCATGTGTCTTCAGAAAAGTTAGTGGGAGCGCTGTTGTCTTCCTCGTATTGTACGTGGATGACATCCTCCTTATTGGGAATGATATTCTTATGTTGACCACAGTTAAAATGTGGTTATTTAAAGAATTCTCCATGAAAGATCTTGGAGAAGCATCCTTTATTCTGGGAATTAGGATCTATAGAGATAGATCGAATAGGATGCTGGGACTTTCACAGAAAATGTACATAGAAAAAGTGCTAAAGAGGTTTAGCATGAAAAACTCTGAGAGGGGTTTGGTCTCCTTTAGACATGGCATTCATCTTTCCAAGAAGATGTGCCCTAGCACACCTGAGAAAATAGGATGCATAAGCAAGATCCCTTATGCTTTAGCAATATGGAGCCTCATATATGCCATGTTATGTACACGACCTGATATAGCCCATGCTGTAAGTGTCACGAGCAGATATCAGTCGAATCTGGGTGAAGAACACTGGACTTCTATGAAATGTATCCTTAAGTACTTGAGAAGAACTAAGAATATGTTGTTGGTGTTTGGTAATGGAGAACTCCAAGTTTAGGGGTATACAGACTCAGATTTTATATCCGATGTAGATGATCAAAAGTCAACATCTGGGAGTCTATTATGTGCAATGGTGGAGCTGTCAGCTGAAAAAATTTTAAGCAGACAGTGATAGCATATTCTACCATGAAAGCAGAATACATCACTGCATCAGAAGCTGCAAAGGAGGCATTCTGGTATAAGAAGTTTGCCGCAGAAATCAGAGTGATGCCATCAGATGCCATTCCTCTGTACTGCGATAATAATGATGTCATAGCCCTTGCTAAGGAGCCAAGGTCTCACCAAAAATCCAAGCACATCGAGCGGCGATACCACCTCATCCATGATTACCTCGAGAAGGGTTACGTTGAGGTCAAGGAATTAGATTGCACCAAGAAGGAATCTATCTACCTCGGTAGAAGAGGAGTAGCCCTATGATGATCATGAGAATCAAGTCCATAAACCCATGGCCATGGCAGAGAGTGAAATAATAGAAAGAGTTTCTATTAAGGTTTTCATATTGAACTTGAATCGAATGATTAAATCATATGATAGAAATTAGGGTTTGACGAGTTCACCTTAACCCAAATCTGATCGGAGATCAAGATAGAAGAACTTAATCACATAGGTAACTGCATCGAGAGGTTCGTTTTCAATTTTGATGGATTGCCACCATATACTGCTAGGTGTCACTAGTGGATTTTGGGAGCAATTAGAATGATTTAGATGATCGATCATTCCAGTTGTCAGAATCAGAAGAGTTCTGATCCATCGAAAGAAGTTTCGATGATGTCGATGATGGAGATCATGACATATCCAATTATCATACAGAACTAAACCTAACTAAATCACACAAACAAGGTTTTGGATTTGGATATCATCAATTGGACTAATCCAGTTCAATTGATTTGAATTAGATTCAATTAGGTTCAAAGAAATCATGCTAGCACACGACTGAACCTAACGTTCTCCTTTTATTATCATTAAAAGTTATCTCGACTGAGCCAAATATGTTTGTGCTCACTTAGGTACCATTACTTGGTCTGACTAGAGCTTGTCCAGATCAGAAAAGGGATGTCTTAATTTATGAGATAAATTTAAGACAACACCTGCCATTTTACATCACCTACTAATTCTTGTCCTCTGACTTTGGTCAAACGTTGACCTTTGACCCTTGGACATCTGCCCATGTGTCGTGCACTTATTGGAGAGCAGATAAGGGCTTGTCCCCTTACTAGAATTTGAAAAGGAGGGGGTGCATGCCTAGGATGGCATGCGCCTATGGATAGGGATGCCTGGAGTCCCATACGGATGGGACTCCAGGTTGCTTCTTGGATTCTACTTAGGTGACCCTTACCTATAGACTTTGACCAATCTTAGGCACCATCTAAGAAAAAATTTATGGAGCTCTCATCTGATTGAATCAGATGATGTCATCCCACCAATCAGATTTAGATCTGACTGCATGAAGCAATGCAATTGGTCAGGATGATGTGGCACTACATGGCGCAGCAAGGTCTATAAATAAACCCTATCTACGCCCAACTTTTAGAGAGTTTCTCCTAGCCCACACCCCACGGCTGCCCCTCTCCCTCCTCTAAGCCATCTTTTGATCCTCTCTCTCCTCTCACTCCCAAGGAAAGTTGGACTCCAGTTTGGTGCGATCCAGGCAAGAAAAGGCTGCGAGAAAGGAAGAAGTTAGCACTGCTGCAGAGACGACTGCTGATCTTCAGAAGAAGTTTTGAAGATCCTCCAAATCAGATCCAGATCTAATTTTTGGAAAGGTGATAAAGAAGGACTAGATCTCTAGATCCAGTCCAAGTGGATACCAGTAGAGGCTAGGTGCTTACGTGGCTAGATCAGAACCTCAGGCAATCAGTAGGATCATCAAAGGATAATTGGATTACCCACATCAAGGTACAAATTAAATTAGATTTAATTTAATTTATTTTTATTTATTAGATCTATAAAATTAGATCTAAAACATCTCAGATATGATATGGATGCTTGAAAATTTTTTTTTAAATATCTCTCTTGATCCGATCAAATCTGAAGGAACCTAATTCAGGAAATCAAGATTTCCCCTTCATTATGATCGTGGAGGGCCGAACCTCCATCCTAGGACCACTATCCTAGTCTCCTGAAGCCAACACCCTGACTCCTCCAGTGGCCTCCCAAGGCTTGGGAGCACCACTAATCCTAACAATCTCCATCTTGGTGCCCTAAGTCTGGGCAAACCCTACGTGAACCATTTGCACCATCATACTACCTCCAGAGCTAACACCATCCTATTGAAGCCACCTTGCATCCTTAGCTGCAACACCGATCTGTGCTCCATAGCCCCTAAGACTTATGCTCCATCGCACTCCTTGACCTCGAATTGATGTCCTCCTGCTCTAACCCCATGGTTGTAACATCGACTTGTGCTTCGTAGCGCACCCAGACAGCTTACCGTGCATACTCTAATGCCTCTGCCAATCCTCTTCAACTGCTGTGCATCCTTAGAGACCTTTGGAATGACCACCTCCATAGCTGAAGACTTGACTTGCTCCTTTGCACCATCCTAAAATTGTAGGATCCCTTCTGCTTAGCAGTTGCATCGCCTTTCTGGAACTTTTCTAGAGAACCTACAGCATTCTTGCATCGGCACATGCTATACCACCTAACATGATCTCCTCAAAGCTATGCCTGTGTTAGATATATGTGCCCTAGAAGCCAAAATTGGCTGACACTTGTAATACACTTCTAGGGGCAAAATTATAATCTTGACTAATATCAATAAAATGGGTTATTTTCTCTCACATATGTGTATTTAGTATCTGTGATACATCTTTTAAGTTAATGGTAATGATAATTCATATTTTCAAGAGTTGAAAATTTAAGACATGAATAATCATTATTAACTCATAAAATGCTTCCGATCATAGGATCATCACGAGGATGGTGATTGATATGAAAGATTGGTGTACAATTGCTTCTCTTTAGTAGATGAGTCTTGAGTCTATGATGTGGAGACATCAGAGCGAGAGTATAGGTACTCGTTAGAGAATGAGGGCACTGAGTGTGACCATCTCGAGTAGTCATTAGGGAGTCTACCTTCTCATCAATGACTGACTCGATGCTGTAGTAGTGTGTCTGGTTCTTTGACCTAAGGTGTATCGGCAGTTCACCTTGAGGGTGTTATAGTTTGACTACACCATTACTCGATCTCCTAGCCATATGGAACCCTGAGGTGTATGTTGGCTATAGCATGTTCATTGTAGGAACTGGATAGCATCAAGATGGAATCTGTCTACCTCGGTGGTAGAGGAGCAGCCCTATGATGATCATGAGAATCAAGTCCAGAAGCCCATGGCCATGGCAGAGTGAAATAATAGAAAGAGTTTCTATTTAGATTTTCACATTGGACTTGAAATTGAATGATTACATCATATGACAGAGACTAGGGTTTGACGAGTTCACCTTAACCCTAATCTGATCGGGGCTCAAGATAAAAGAACTTAATCACACAAGTAGCTGCACCAAGAGGATTCACATTTAGCTCTGATGGGTTGCCACCATATACTGCTAGGTGTCATTGGTAGATTTTGGGAGCAATTAGAATGATTTAGATGATCGATCATTCTAGCTGTTCGAATCAGAAGAGTTCTGATCCATCGAAAGGAGTTTCGATGATGTCGATGATAGAGATCATGACATATCCCATTACCATACAGAACTGAACCTAACTGGGTCACACAAACAAGGGTTTGAATCTGGTGATCATCAATTGAACTGATCTAGTTCAATTGATCTGAATGAGATTCAATTAGGTTCAAGGAAATCGTGCTAGCACTCGATTGAACCTAACGTTCTTCTTTTACTATCATAAATAGTTGTCCTGACTGAGCCAAAGGAGTTTGTGCTCATTTAGAAGCCTTCACTTTGTCTGACTGGAGCTTGTCCAAGTCAAAAAAGGTTGTCTTATTTTGTAAGACATTACCTGCCATTTTTGGTCACCTGCCATTTCTCATCCTTTGACTTTGGTCAAAAGTTGACCTTTGACTGATCAAATGTTGACCATTGATACTTTGACTTTTGTCTATGTGTCATGCACCTATTGGAGAGCTGGTGGGGGCCTGTCCTCCTGCCAGAACCTGGCAAGGAGGAGGGCGCACGCCACCCTTGGCATGTGCCCAAGTTGGAGGTGCCTAGGAGTCCCTATTGGATAGGGACTCCATCTCCTTTTTGGATTCTAATTAGAGTTCTCCTAAGAACCAACTTTGACTGGTCTTAGGCACCCTCTAAGGAGGAATCCAAGGGACTCTATTTCCACCAATCAGATTTAGATCTGATTTCATAAAGGGTTGTGATTGGTTGGGAAGAATAGGAGTTAGATCACGCTTAGTCTATAAATAAGACCCTGCGCCCAACTCAAAGAGCATATCAATTCTCCACGCCCCAAGGCTACTTCTCCTCTCCTCCTTCATGCCAAACCCACCTTCTCCCTCTCCTCTCCACATCCAAAAGGAGTTGCTCATGCATTCAATCTCCTCAGATGTGCTAGGACACATCTTCTTGGAGAGATTAATGCCATGTCTAAAGGCTACTAAACCCTTCTTGGAGTTTTCCATGCTAAACCTTTTCAGCACCTCCTCTATGTACATCTTTTTTAGTGAGAGACCCAGCATCCTATTTGGTCTATCACTATAAATCTTAATTTTCTGAATAAAGAATGCCTCTCCTAAATCTTTCATAGAGAACTTCTTAGACAACCATATTTTGACTGTAGTCAACATGGAAATATCATTTCCAATTAGGAGAATGTCATCCATGCACAGTATGAGGAAGACAATAGCGCTTCCACTAACCTTTTTGAAAATATAGGATGAAGGAAAATCCTAATTTTTTGGATCAGGTTTGTTCAGATTTGATCGGATCAAGAGATATATTTTAAAAATTTTTTTCTTTGATTCTAATCAGATCTGGAATGTTTTAGATCTGATCCTTATTATTCTAATAATAAAAATAAAATCTAAATTAAATTAAATTTAATTTACCTTGATGTAGGATAATCCTATTATCCGTTGATGATCCTATAAGCAGTGGAAGGTTCTAGATCTAGCCATGCAAGTGCCTGACCTCTATCGATATCTACTTAGGCTGGATCTAAAGATCCTCTTCTTCTCTATCACGTCTTCAAAAATTAAATCTGGATCTGATCTGGAGGATCTTCAAAATACCTTTCGAAGATCAGCAGCTGTCCTTTGCAATAGCGCAGCCTTCTAGCTTTCAGTCGCCTTTCTCTCATCTGGATTGCACCAACCAAGAACCCAAACTACTTTGGGCGTGGAGAGGAGAGGGAGAAGATGGATTTGGTGTGGAGGAGGAGAGGAGAGGAAGCCTTGGGCATGGGAATTTTCAACTCCTTTTTCAATGCAATTTGAGTTGGGCGTAGGATCTTATTTATAGACTATCTGTGATCCAACTCCTCTTCTTCTCAACCAATCATAACCCTTTGTGAAATTAGATCTAAATATGATTGGTGGGAATAGAGTCCCTTGGATTCCTCCTTAGATAGTGCCTAAGACCAGTCAAACTTGGTTCTTAGGAGAACTCTAATCGGAATCCAAAATGGAGATGGAGTCCCTGTCCAACAGGGACTCCTGAGCGCCTCCAGCTTGGGCACACGCCAAGGGTGGCGTGCGCCCTCCTCCTTGCCAGGTTCTAGTAGGAGGACAGGCCCCCACCAGCTCTTCAATAGGTGCATGACACATGGACAGAAGTCAAAGTATCAATGGTCAACATTTGACCAGTCAAAGGTCAACTTTTGACCAAAGTCAAAGGATGAGAAATGGCAGGTGACCAAAAATGGCAGGTATTGTCTTACAAAATAAGACAACCCTTTTCTGACCTAAACAGGCTCCAATCAAACTAGGTGAAGGCCTCTGATTGAGCACAAACTCCTTTAGCTCAGTCAGGACAACTTATTTATGATAGTAAAAGAAGAACGTTAGGTTCAATCGAGTGCTAGCACGATTTTCTTGAACCTAATTGAATCTCATTCAGATCAATTGAACTGGATTAGTTCAATTGATGATCACCAGATTCAAACCCTTATTTGTGTGATCCTAGTTAGGTTTCAGTTCTGTATGGTAATGGGATATGTCATGATCTCTATCATCGACATCATCGAAACTCCTTTCGATGGATCAAAACTCTTCTGATTCGAATAGCTAGAATGATCGATCATCTAAATCATTCTAATTACTCCCAAAATCCACCAGTGACACCTAGCAGTATATGGTGGCAACCCATCAAGAGCTGAATGCGAACCTCTTGGTGCAGCTATCTGTGTGATTAAGTTCTTCTATCTTGAGCCCCGATCAGATTAGGGTTAAGGTGAACTCGTCAAACCCTAGTCTCTGTCATATGATGTAATCATTCGATTCAAGTCCGATGTGAAAATCTAAATAGAAACTCTTTCTATTATTTCACTCTGCCATGGCCATGGACTTTTGGACTTGATTCTCATGATCATCATAGGGCTGCTCCTCTACCACCGAGGTAGATAGATTCCATCTTGATGCAATCCAGTTCCTATAATGAACATGCTATAGCCAACATACATCTCAGGGTTCTGTATGGCTAGGAGATCGAGTTATGGTGTAGTCAAACTATAACACCCTCAAGGTGAACTGCCGATGCATCTCAGGTCAAAGAACCAGACACACCACTGCAGCATCGAGTCAGTCATTGATGAGAAGGTAGACTTCCTAATGACTACTCGAGGTGGTCACGCTCAGTGCCCTCATTCTCTAATGAGTACCTGTACTCTCGCTTCAGTGTCTCCATACCATAGACTTAAGACTCATCTACTAAAGAGAAGCGATTGTACACCAACCTTTCGGATCAATCACCATCCTCGTGATGATCCTATGGTCGGAAGCATTTTATGAGTTAATAATGATTATTCATGTCTTAAATTTTCAACTCTTGAAAATATGAATTATCATTACCATTAACTCAAAGGATGTATCACAGACACTAAATACACATATGTGATAGAAAATAACCCATTTTATTGATTTTAGTCAAAATTATAATTTTGCCCCTAGAAGTGTATTACAAGTGTCAGCCAATTCTGGCTTCTAGGGCACATATATCTAACAATCTCCCACTTGTCCTAAAGCCAATTGGCTACAAGTCTAAGTCCCATCTTCTCAAGGTGGGCTTCGATCTTCTGCTGGCCCAACAGCTTTGTAAGCGGGTCTGCCACATTGTCTGTGGAGTCAACTCTCTTGACCTCGATGTAATCCTTCTCGAGGTAATCGCGGATGAGGTGGTATCGCCGCTCAATGTGCTTGGATTTCTGGTGAGACCTTGGCTCCTTAGCAAGGGCTATGGCGCCATTGTTGTCGCAGTATAGAGGAATGGCATCTGATGGCATTACTCCGATTTCTGCAGCAAACTTCTTGTACCAGAATGCTTCCTTCGCAGCCTCTGATGCAGCGATATATTCTGCTTCCATGGTGGAATCTGCTATCACGATTTGCTTGGAACTCTTCCAAGCTGACAGCACCACCATTGCACACAAACAGACTCCCAGATGTCGACTTTCGATCATCTACATCGGACATGAAATTCGAGTCTGTGTATCCCTGGACTTGGAGTTCTCCATTACCAAAGACCAACATCATATCCTTAGTTCTTCTCAAGTACTTAAGGATACATTTCACAGAAGTCCAGTGTTCTTCACCTGGATTTGACTGATATCTGCTTGTGACACTCACAGCATGGGCTATATCAGGTCGTGTACATAGCATGGCATACATGAGGCTCCCTATTGCAGAAGCATAAGGGATCTTGCTCATGCATTCTATTTCCTCAGGTGTGCTAGGGCACATCTTCTTGGAAAGATGAATACCATGTCTGAAGGGTATTAATCCCCTCTTAGAGTTTTCCATACTAAACCTCTTTAGTACTTCCTCTATGTACATCTTCTGTGAAAGTCCTAGCATCCTATTCGGTCTATCCCTATAGACCTTAATTCCTAGAATAAAGGATGCTTCACCTAGGTCTTTCATGGAGAATTCCTTGGACAACCATATTTTGACTATCGTCAACATGGGAATATCATTCCCAATAAGGAGGATGTCATCCACGTACAATACGAGGAAGACAACAGCGCTCCCACTGACCTTTTTGAAGACACATGGTTCCTCTTCATTTTTGATGAAACCAAATATTTTGATCACATCATTGAAATGAGTGTTCCAGCTCCGAGATGCTTGCTTAAGTCCATATATGGACCTTTGCAGCTTGCAAACCTTGTGATCAGTATCACTGGATGTGAAACCTAGCGCTATTCCATATAGATATCTTCCTCAAGATATCCATTTAAGAATGCCATTTTCACGTCCATTTGCCATATTTCATAATCGAAATAGGCTGCAATGGCAAGCAATGTGCGGATGGATTTTAGCATAGCCACTGGGAAAAGGTATCCTGATAGTCAATGCCTTCGCATTGACTATAACCTTTTGCCACTAGTCTAGCCTTGAATGTCTCCACATTTCCATCTGCACCAATCTTTCTCTTGAAGATCCATTTACACCCAATAGGTACTATACCTTCTGGTGGATCTACCAAGGTCCAGACTTGGTTTGAGTGCATCGAGTCAATTTCTGACTGCATTGCCTCTAGCCATTTCTCAGAGTCGATATCTGATATCGCCTCGTTGTAGGTTTTGGGATCATCACCATGAGCACCATTACCTATGAGGAACATTTTCTCTACTTCCTCTGAAATAATACCTAAGTATCTTTCAGGGGGATGGAAAACTCTTTTCGATCTACGAGGTGGAGGAGGTAGTGTTCTTATTGGCTCAACCTGATTTGGTTCCAATTGGTCCTTAGCTCATTGTACTTGTGAGACTTTCTCATCAAGCTTAATCTGCTTTCCAATGCCGCTATCTTGAATAAACTATTTTTCAAGAAAGATGGCATGTCGACTCACAATCACATTGTGGTCTTCTGGAATGTAGAAATAGTATCCTAATGACTCTTTAGGATATCCTATGAATCGAGCTCTGAAGGACCTAAACTCTAACTTGTCCGCTTGTTGTCTTTTGACATGAGCCGGACAACCCCAAATTCTGAGATGACTCAGACTTGGTTTCTTACCATGCCATATCTCATACGGTGTGGTAGGAACGGTTTTAGAGGGAACCCTATTCAGTAGATAAATTGAAGTTAACAATGAGTGTCCCCAAAGAAAATCAGGGAGGTCTGTGAAGCTCATCATGGATCGGACCATATCTAATAGAGTCCGATTTCTCCATTCTGAAATCCCATTGAGTTGAGGTGTTTCTGGTGGAGTCCATTGAGAGACTATGCCATTTTTCTTGAGATAGTCTAGGAATTTCCGACTAAGGTATTCACCTCCTCGATCTGATCGAAGAACCTTAATGGATTTTTCAGTTTATTTTTCTACTTCATGTCTGAATTCTTTGAACTTTTCAAAAGCTTCAAGACTTGTGTCTCATAAGATACACATACCCATACCTAGATAGATCATCGGTAAAGGTAATGAAGTAGACAAAATTGCCTCTAGCCGGCACATCAAATGGGCCGCACACATCAGTATGTACTAGGGCAAGGAAGATCTGTGGCCCTCTCCCCATGTCCTACAAAAGGGAGTTTGGTCATTTTGCCTTGGAGACAAGATTCACAAGTTGGATATGACTCGGAAGTCAATGGACTCAATAGCCCATTTTTCTCCAATTTGTTGATCCTATCTTCTGCTATATGACCTAATCTCAGGTGCCATAGATATCTATCGTTTGGACTATCCCTAGGTCATTTGGCATTCATGTTTTGCTTGATAGTTAGAACAGATACATCAATATGTAGCTGATAAAGACCGTTAATAAGGAAATCATTTGCAATTTTATTTCTTTCATAAAGAATGTTACAATGGTCCTTAAAGAAGGTAATCACATAGCCTTCTAGTGCTAAGCATGAAACAGAAATCAAATTCCTGCTAGCTGTAGGCACATAATAACAGTCTTTCAAAACTAAGTCTAAACCAGATGATAATCGAAGAGGATATATTCCCACCACCACTGCAGCAACTCTTGCTCCATTACCGACACGTAGGATCATATCTCCATCCCTCAGCCTTCTGCTATCCTCAAGATCCTGTACGGAAGTGCACAGATGAGCACTAGAACCAAAGTCAAGCATCCAACTGGATGCAGAAGAAATTGTAAGATTAGACTCAATAACGAGCATACCTCTAGAAGGACCTTCCTTCTTGTTCTTCAGGGTGGCCAGGTAAGTAGGATAGTTTTGCTTCCAGTGGCCATCACTGTTGCAATGGAAATACTTTCCTTTGGCAGCGGCTTTCATCTTCGGCTCTGCCTTCTTCTTTCCTCCTTCCACCTTTTGCTTTTTCACGGACTTCTTTTTCTTTCCATAAAACTTTTTTTTGGATGAAGTCCGTTTCATAACAAGAACTGAGCCTTTAGAACCTTTCATAGAAAGTTTAGCGGTGATCAGCATGTTCATTAATTCGGCCAAGGAATTTTGAAGTTTATGCATGTGGTAATTCATGATGAATTGCCCATATGCATCAATCAATGATTACAGAATAATATCGTTCTGCAGATCCAAGTCTAACTTCATACCGAGCTTCTCAAGCTCTTCTATGTCCTTAATCATCATCAGACGGTGATCTTGGACCGACTGTCCATCATGCATCTTAGCCTTAAAAAGTCATTTCGTGACTTGATACTTGGCTGTGCGACTCTGTTCACCAAACATCTCCTATCGATGAGCCATCACTTGGTAAGCAGTCCCGATATCTTCATGTTGGCGCTGGAGTTCATCAAGCCCAACATATAATATCTGACCTTATTATTTTCATCTATCCATTTTTTCAGAGTTGGGAGTTTTCCATGCTAAACCTTTTCAGCACCTCCTCTATGTACATGCTTTTTTAGTGAGAGACCAGCATCCTATTTGTCTATCACTATAATCTTAATTTTCTGAATAAGAATGCCTCTCTAAACTTTCATAGAGAACTTCTTAGACAACCATATTTTGACTGTAGTCAACATGGAAATATCATTTCCAATTAGGAGAATGTCATCCATGCACAGTATTGAGGAAGACAATAGCGCTTCCACTAACCTTTTGAAATATAGGATGAAGGAAAATCCTAATTTTTTGGATCAGTTTGTTCTGATTTGATTCGGATCAAGAGATATATTTTAAAAATTTTTTCTTTGATTTATATCAGATCTGGAATGTTTTAGAATCTGATCCTTATTATTCTAATAATAAAATAAAATCTAAATTAAATTAAATTTAATTTACCTTGATGTAGGTAATCCTATTATCCGGTATGATCCTATAATGCAGGGAGGTTCTTAATCTAGCCATGCAAGTGCCTGACCTCTATCGATATCTACTTAGCTGGATCTAAAGACTCCTCTTCTTCTCTTCACGTCTTCAAAAATTAAATCTGGATCTGATCTGGAGGATCTTCAAAATACCTTCGAAGATCAGCAGCTGTCCTTTGCAATAGCGCAGCCTTCTAGCTTTCATTCGCCTTTCTCTCATCTGGATTGCACCAACCAAGAACCCAAACTACTTTGGGCGTGGAGAGAGAGGGAAGAAGATGGATTTGGTGTGAGGAGAAGAAGGAGAGGAAGCCTTGGGCATGGATTTTAACTCCTTTTTCAATGCAATTTGGTTGGGCGTAGATCTTATTATAGACTATCTGTGATCAACTCCTCTTCTTCTCAAAACCAATCATAACCCTTTTGTGAAATTAGATCTAAATATGATTGGTGGGATAGAGTCCCTTGGATTCTCCTTAGATAGTGCCTAAGACCAGTCAAACTTGGTTCTTAGGAAGAACTCTAATCGGAATCCAAAATGGAGATGGATCCCTGTCCAACAGGACTCCTGAGCGCCTCCAGCTTGGCTCACGCCAAGGGTGGCGTGCGCCCTCCTCTTGCCAGTTCTAGTAGGAGACAGGGCCCCACCAGCTCTTCAATAGGTTTGCATGACACAATGGACAGAAGTCAAAGTATCAATGGTCAACTTTGACAGTCAAAGGTCAACTTTTGACCAAAGTCAAAAGCGAAGAAATAGAAGTGACCAAAAATGGCAGGTATTGTCTACAAAATAAGACAACCCTTTTCTGACCTAAACAGGCTCAATCAAACTAGGTGAAGGCTCTGATTGAGCACAACTCCTTAGCTCAGTCAGGACAATTATTTATAATAGAAAAGAAGAACGTTAGTTCAATCGATGCTAGCACGATTTTCTTGAACCTATTTGAATCTCATTTAGATCAATTGAACTGGATTAGTTGAATTGATGATCACCAGATTCAAACCCTTATTTATGTGATCCTTAGGTTTAGTTCTGTATGGTAATGGGGATATGTCATGATCTCTATCATCAACATCACGAACTCTTTTTGATGGATCAAAATCTTTGATTCGAATAGCTAGAATAATCGATTCATCTAAATCTTCTAATTACTCCTAAAAACCACCAGTGACACCTGAGCGTATTATGTTGGCAACCCATCAAAGCTGAATGCGAACCTCTTGGTGCAGCTATCTGTGTGATTAAGTTCTTCTATCTTGAGCCCCGATCAGTTTAGGGTTTAGGTGAACTCATCAAATCCTAGTCTCTGTCATATGATGTAATCATTCGATTCAAGTCCGATGTGAAAATCTAAATAGAAACTCTTTCTATTATTTCATTCTGCCATAGCCATGGACTTTTGGACTTGATTCTCATGATCATCATAGGGCTGCTCCTCTACCATCGAGGTAGATAGATTGCATCTTGATGCAATCCAGTTCCTATAATGAATATGCTATAGCCAACATACATCTCAGGGTTCTGTATGACTAGGAGATCAAGTTATGGTGTAGTCAAACTATAACACCCTCAAGGTGAACTGCCGATGCATCTCAGGTGGAAACCAGACACACCACTGCAGCATCGAGTCAGTCATTGATGAGAGTAGACTTCCTAATTGACTATTTGAGTGGTCACACTTAGTGCCCTCATTCTTAATGAGTACCTGTACTCTCGCTTCAGTGTCTCCATACCATAGACTTAAGACTCACTACTAAAGAGAAGCGATTGTACACCAACCTTTCGGATCAATTACCATCCTCGTGATGATCCTATGGTCGAAGCATTTATCAGTTAATAATGATTATTATGTCTTAAATTTTTTAACTCTTGAAATATGAATTATCATTACCATTAACTCAAAGGATGTTCACAGACACTTAAATACACATATGTGATAGAAATAACCTATTTTTATTGATTTTATGTCAAAATTATAATTTTGCTCTTAGAAGTGTATTACAAGTGTCAGCCAGTTCTGGCTTCTAGGGCCCATATATCTAACAATCTCCCACTTGTCCTAAAGCCAATTGGCTACAAGTCTAAGTCCCATCTTCTTAAGGTGGGCTTCAAACTTCTGCTGCCCAACAGCTTTGTAAGCGGGTCTTACTATTATTGTCTGTGAGTCAACTCTCTTGACCTTGATGTAATCCTTCTCGAGTAATCGCGGATGAGGTGTATCGCCGCTCAATGTGTTTGGATTTCTGATCAGACCTTGGCTCCATAGCAAGGGCTATGGCGCCATTGTTGTCGCAGTATAGAGAAATGGCATCTGATAGCATTACTCTGATTTCTACAGCAAACTTCTTGTACCAGAATGCTTTCTTCGCAGCCTCTGATGCAGCGATATATTTTGCTTCCATGATGGAATCTACTATCACGATTTGCTTGGAACTCTTCCAACTAACAGCACCATCATTGCACACAAACAGACTCCCAGATGTCGACTTTTGATCATCTACATCGGACATGAAATTCGAGTCTATGTATCCCTGGACTTGGAGTTCTCCATTACCAAAGACCAACATCATATCCTTAGTTCTTCTCAAGTACTTAAGGATACATTTCATAAAGTCCAGTGTTCTTTCACCTGGATTTGACTGATATCTGCTTGTGACACTCACAGCATGGGCTATATCAGGTCGTGTACATAGCATGACATACATGAGGCTCCCTATTGCAGAAGCATAAGGGATCTTGCTCATGCGTTCTATTTCCTCAGGTGTGCTAGGGCACATCTTTTTGGAAAGATCAATACCATGTCTAAAGGGTATAATCCCCTCTTAGAATTTTCCATACTAAACCTCTTTAGTACTTCCTCTATGTACATCCTCTGTGAAAGTCCTAGCATCCTATTCGATCTATCCCTATAGACCTTAATTCCTAGAATAAAGGATGCTTCACCTTGGTCTTTCATGGAGAATTCCTTGGACAACCATAATTTGACTATCGTCATCATGGAAATATCATTCCCAATAAGGAGGATGTCATTCACGTACAGTACGAGGAAGACAACAGCGCTCCCACTAACCTTTTTGAAGACACATGGTTCCTCTTTCATGTTTGATGAAACCAAAATATTTTGATCACATCATTGAAACGAGTGTTCAGCTTCGAGATGCTTGCTTAAGTCCATATATGGACCTTTGTAGCTTACAAACCTTGTGATCAGTATCACTAGATGTGAAACCTAGCAGCTGTTCCATATAGATATTTTCCTCAAGATATCTGTTCAAGAATGTCATTTTCACGTCCATTTGCCATATTACATAATCGAAATAGGCTGCAATGGCAAGTAGCCGAACCTCCATCCTAGGACCACTATCCTAGTCTCCTGAAGCCAACACCCTGACTCCTCCAGTGGCCTCCCAAGGCTTGGGAGCACCACTAATCCTAACAATCTCCATCTTGGTGCCCTAAGTCTGGGCAAACCCTACGTGAACCATTTGCACCATCATACTACCTCCAGAGCTAACACCATCCTATTGAAGCCACCTTGCATCCTTAGCTGCAACACCGATCTGTGCTCCATAGCCCCTAAGACTTATGCTCCATCGCACTCCTTGACCTCGAATTGATGTCCTCCTGCTCTAACCCCATGGTTGTAACATCGACTTGTGCTTCGTAGCGCACCCAGACAGCTTACCGTGCATACTCTAATGCCTCTGCCAATCCTCTTCAACTGCTGTGCATCCTTAGAGACCTTTGGAATGACCACCTCCATAGCTGAAGACTTGACTTGCTCCTTTGCACCATCCTAAAATTGTAGGATCCCTTCTGCTTAGCAGTTGCATCGCCTTTCTGGAACTTTTCTAGAGAACCTACAGCATTCTTGCATCGGCACATGCTATACCACCTAACATGATCTCCTCAAAGCTATGCCTGTGTTAGATATATGTGCCCTAGAAGCCAAAATTGGCTGACACTTGTAATACACTTCTAGGGGCAAAATTATAATCTTGACTAATATCAATAAAATGGGTTATTTTCTCTCACATATGTGTATTTAGTATCTGTGATACATCTTTTAAGTTAATGGTAATGATAATTCATATTTTCAAGAGTTGAAAATTTAAGACATGAATAATCATTATTAACTCATAAAATGCTTCCGATCATAGGATCATCACGAGGATGGTGATTGATATGAAAGATTGGTGTACAATTGCTTCTCTTTAGTAGATGAGTCTTGAGTCTATGATGTGGAGACATCAGAGCGAGAGTATAAGTACTCGTTAGAGAATGAGGGCACTGAGTGTGACCATCTCGAGTAGTCATTAGGGAGTCTACCTTCTCATCAATGGCTGACTCGATGCTGTAGCAGTGTGTCTGGTTCTTTGACCTAAGGTACATCGGCAGTTCACCTTGAGGGTGTTATAGTTTGACTACACCATTACTCGATCTCCTAGCCATATGGAACCCTGAGGTGTATGTTGGCTATAGCATGTTCATTGTAGGAACTGGATATCATCAAGATGGAATCTGTCTACCTCGGTGGTAGAGGAGCAGCCCTATGATGATCATGAGAATCAAGTCCAGAAGCCCATGGCCATGGCAGAGTAAAATAATAGAAAGAGTTTCTATTTAGATTTTCACATTGGACTTGAAATTGAATGATTACATCATATGCCAGAGACTAAGGTTTGACGAGTTCACCTTAACCCTAATCTGATCGGGGCTCAAGATAAAAGAACTTAATCATACAAGTCGCTGCACCAAGAGATTCACATTTAGCTCTGATGGGTTGCCACCATATACTGCTAGGTGTCATTGGTAGATTTTGGGAGCAATTAGAATGATTTAGATGATCGATCATTCTAGCTGTTCGAATCAGAAGAGTTCTGATCCATCGAAGGAAATTTCGATGATGTCGATGATAGAGATCATGACATATCCCATTACCATACAGAACTGAACCTAATTGGGTCACACAAACAAGGGTTTGAATCTGGTGATCATCAATTGAGCTGATCTAGTTTAATTGATCTGAATGAGATTCAATTAGGTTCAAGGAAATCGTGCTAGCACTCGATTGAACCTAACGTTCTTCTTTTACTATCATAAATAAGTTGTCCTGACTGAGCCAAAGGAGTTTGTGCTCATTTAGAAGCCTTCACTTTGTCTGACTGGAGCTTGTCCAAGTCAAAAAAGGTTGTCTTATTTTGTAAGACATTACCTGCCATTTTTAGTCACCTGCCATTTCTCATCCTTTGACTTTGGTCAAAAGTTGACCTTTGACTGATCAAATGTTGACCATTGATACTTTGACTTTTGTCTATGTGTCATGCACCTATTGGAGAGCTGGTGGGGGCCTGTCCTCCTGCCAGAACCTGGCAAGGAGGAGGGCGCACGCCATCCTTGACATGTGCCCAAGTTGGAGGTGCCTAGGAATCCCTATTGGATAGGGACTCCATCTCCTTTTTTGATTCTAATTAGAGTTCTCCTAAGAACCAACTTTGACTGGTCTTAGGCACCCTCTAAGGAGGAATCCAAGGGACTCTATTTCCACCAATCAGATTTAGATCTGATTTCATAAAGGGTTGTGATTGGTTGGGAAGAATAGGAGTTAGATCACGCTTAGTCTATAAATAAGACCCTGCGCCCAACTCAAAGAGCATATCAATTCTCCACGCCCCAAGGCTACTTCTCCTCTCCTCCTTCATGCCAAACCCACCTTCTCCCTCTCCTCTCCACATCCAAAAGGAGTTGCTCATGCATTCAATCTCCTCAGATGTGCTAGGACACATCTTCTTGGAGAGATTAATGCCATGTCTAAAGGCTACTAAACCCTTCTTGGAGTTTTCCATGCTAAACCTTTTCAGCACCTCCTCTATGTACATCTTTTTTAGTGAGAGACCCAGCATCCTATTTGGTCTATCACTATAAATCTTAATTTTCTGAATAAAGAATGCCTCTCCTAAATCTTTCATAGAGAACTTCTTAGACAACCATATTTTGACTGTAGTCAACATGGAAATATCATTTCCAATTAGGAGAATGTCATCCATGCACAGTATGAGGAAGACAATAGCGCTTCCACTAACCTTTTTGAAAATATAGGATGAAGGAAAATCCTAATTTTTTGGATCAGGTTTGTTCAGATTTGATCGGATCAAGAGATATATTTTAAAAATTTTTTTCTTTGATTCTAATCAGATCTGGAATGTTTTAGATCTGATCCTTATTATTCTAATAATAAAAATAAAATCTAAATTAAATTAAATTTAATTTACCTTGATGTAGGATAATCCTATTATCCGTTGATGATCCTATAAGCAGTGGAAGGTTCTAGATCTAGCCATGCAAGTGCCTGACCTCTATCGATATCTACTTAGGCTGGATCTAAAGATCCTCTTCTTCTCTATCACGTCTTCAAAAATTAAATCTGGATCTGATCTGGAGGATCTTCAAAATACCTTTCGAAGATCAGCAGCTGTCCTTTGCAATAGCGCAGCCTTCTAGCTTTCAGTCGCCTTTCTCTCATCTGGATTGCACCAACCAAGAACCCAAACTACTTTGGGCGTGGAGAGGAGAGGGAGAAGATGGATTTGGTGTGGAGGAGGAGAGGAGAGGAAGCCGTGGGGTTGGGCATGGGAATTTTCAACTCCTTTTTCAATGCAATTTGAGTTGGGCGTAGGATCTTATTTATAGACTATCTGTGATCCAACTCCTCTTCTTCCCAACCAATCACAACCCTTTGTGAAATCAGATCTAAATCTGATTGGTGGGAATAGAGTCCCTTGGATTCCTCCTTAGATAGTGCCTAAGACCAGTCAAACTTGGTTCTTAGGAGAACTCTAATCGGAATCCAAAAAGGAGATGGAGTCCCTGTCCAACAGGGACTCCTGGGCGCCTCCAGCTTGGGCACACGCCAAGGGTGGCGTGCGCCCTCCTCCTTGCCAGGTTCTAGTAGGAGGACAGGCCCCCACCAGCTCTTCAATAGGTGCATGACACATGGACAAGAAGTCAAAGTATCAATGGTCAACATTTGACCAGTCAAAGGTCAACTTTTGACCAAAGTCAAAGGATGAGAAATAGCAGGTGACCAAAAATGGCAGGTATTGTCTTACAAAATAAGACAACCCTTTTCTGACCTAAACAGGCTCCAATCAAACTAGGTGAAGGCCTCTGATTGAGCACAAACTCCTTTAGCTCAGTCAGGACAATTATTTATAATAGTAAAAGAAGAACGTTAGGTTCAATCGAGTGCTAGCACGATTTTCTTGAACCTAATTGAATCTCATTTAGATCAATTGAACTGGATTAGTTCAATTGATGATCACCAGATTCAAACCCTTGTTTGTGTGATCCAGTTAGGTTTAGTTCTGTATGGTAATGGGATATGTCATGATCTCTATCATCGACATCATCGAAACTCTTTTCGATGGATCAAAACTCTTCTGATTCGAATAGCTAGAATGATCGATCATCTAAATCATTCTAATTGCTCCCAAAATCCACCAGTGACACCTAGCAGTATATGGTGGCAACCCATCAAAGCTGAATGCGAACCTCTTGGTGCAGCTATCTGTGTGATTAAGTTCTTCTATCTTGAGCCCCGATCAGATTTAGGGTTTAGGTGAACTCATCAAACCCTAGTCTCTGTCATATGATGTAATCATTCGATTCAAGTCCGATGTGAAAATCTAAATAGAAACTCTTTCTATTATTTCATTCTGCCATAGCCATGGACTTTTGGACTTGATTCTCATGATCATCATAGGGCTGCTCCTCTACCATCGAGGTAGATAGATTGCATCTTGATGCAATCCAGTTCCTATAATGAATATGCTATAGCCAACATACATCTCAGGGTTCTGTATGACTAGGAGATCAAGTTATGGTGTAGTCAAACTATAACACCCTCAAGGTGAACTGCCGATGCATCTCAGGTCAAAGAACCAGACACACCACTGCAGCATCGAGTCAGTCATTGATGAGAAGGTAGACTTCCTAATGACTACTTGAGGTGGTCACGCTCAGTGCCCTCATTCTCTAATGAGTACCTGTACTCTCGCTTCAGTGTCTCCATACCATAGACTTAAGACTCATCTACTAAAGAGAAGCGATTGTACACCAACCTTTCGGATCAATTACCATCCTCGTGATGATCCTATGGTCGGAAGCATTTTATCAGTTAATAATGATTATTCATGTCTTAAATTTTTAACTCTTGAAAATATGAATTATCATTACCATTAACTCAAAGGATGTATCACAGACACTAAATACACATATGTGATAGAAAATAACCTATTTTATTGATTTTAGTCAAAATTATAATTTTGCTCTTAGAAGTGTATTACAAGTGTCAGCCAGTTCTGGCTTCTAGGGCCCATATATCTAACAATCTCCCACTTGTCCTAAAGCCAATTGGCTACAAGTCTAAGTCCCATCTTCTTAAGGTGGGCTTCAAACTTCTGCTGGCCCAACAGCTTTGTAAGCGGGTCTACTATATTGTCTGTGGAGTCAACTCTCTTGACCTTGATGTAATCCTTCTCGAGGTAATCGCGGATGAGGTGGTATCGCCGCTCAATGTGTTTGGATTTCTGATCAGACCTTGGCTCCATAGCAAGGGCTATGGCGCCATTGTTGTCGCAGTATAGAGAAATGGCATCTGATAGCATTACTCTGATTTCTACAGCAAACTTCTTGTACCAGAATGCTTTCTTCGCAGCCTCTGATGCAGCGATATATTTTGCTTCCATGATGGAATCTACTATCACGATTTGCTTGGAACTCTTCCAACTAACAGCACCATCATTGCACACAAACAGACTCCCAGATGTCGACTTTTGATCATCTACATCGGACATGAAATTCGAGTCTATGTATCCCTGGACTTGGAGTTCTCCATTACCAAAGACCAACATCATATCCTTAGTTCTTCTCAAGTACTTAAGGATACATTTCATAGAAGTCCAGTGTTCTTCACCTGGATTTGACTGATATCTGCTTGTGACACTCACAGCATGGGCTATATCAGGTCGTGTACATAGCATGGCATACATGAGGCTCCCTATTGCAGAAGCATAAGGGATCTTGCTCATGCGTTCTATTTCCTCAGGTGTGCTAGGGCACATCTTCTTGGAAAGATGAATACCATGTCTAAAGGGTATTAATCCCCTCTTAGAGTTTTTCCATACTAAACCTCTTTAGTACTTTCCTCTATGTACATCTTCTGTGAAAGTCCTAGCATCCTATTCGGATCTATCCCTATAGACCTTAATTCCTAGAATAAAGGATGCTTCACCTAGGTCTTTCATGGAGAATTCCTTGGACAACCATAATTTTGACTATCGTCAATCATGGGAATATCATTCCCAATAAGGAGGATGTCATCCACGTACAATACGAGGAAGACAACAGCGCTCCCACTAACCTTTTTGAAGACACATGGTTCCTCTTCATTTTTGATGAAACCAAATCATTTTGATCACATCATTGAAACGAGTGTTCCAGCTCCGAGATGCTTGCTTAAGTCCATATATGGACCTTTGCAGCTTGCAAACCTTGTGATCAGTATCACTAGATGTGAAACCTAGCAGCTGTTCCATATAGATATCTTCCTCAAGATATCCATTTCAAGAATGCCATTTTCACGTCCATTTGCCATATTTCATAATCGAAATAGGCTGCAATGGCAAGCAATGTGCGGATGGATTTTAGCATAGCCACTGAGGAAAAGGTATCCTGATAGTCAATGCCTTCACATTGACTATAACCTTTTGCCACTAGTCTAGCCTTGAATGTCTCCACATTTCCATCTGCACCAATCTTTCTCTTGAAGATCCATTTACACCCAATAGGTACTATACCTTCTGGTGGATCTACCAAGGTCCAGACTTGGTTTGAGTGCATCGAGTCAATTTCTGACTGCATTGCCTCTAGCCATTTCTCAGAGTCGATATCTGATATCGCCTCGTTGTAGGTTTTGGGATCATCACCATGAGCACCATTACCTATGAGGAACATTTCCTCTACTTCCTCTGAAATAATACCTAAGTATCTTTCAGGGGGATGGGAAACTCTTTTCGATCTACGAGGTGGAGGAGGTAGTGTTCTTATTGGCTCAACCTGATTTGGTTCCAATTGGTCCTTAGCTCATTGTACTTATGAGACTTTCTCATCAAGCTTAATCTGCTTTCCAATGCCGCTATCTTGAATAAACTATTTTTCAAGAAAGATGGCATGTCGACTCACAATCACATTGTGGTCTTCTAGAATGTAGAAATAGTATCCTAATGACTCTTTAGGATATCCTATGAATCGAGCTCTGAAGGACCTAAACTCTAACTTGTCCGCTTGTTGTCTTTTGACATGAGCCAGACAACCCCAAATTCTGAGATGACTCAGACTTGGTTTCTTACCATGCCATATCTCATACGGTGTGGTAGGAACGGTTTTAGAGGGAACCCTATTCAGTAGATAAATTGAAGTTAACAATGAGTATCCCCAAAGAAAATCAGGAGGTCTATGAAGCTCATCATGGATCGGACCATATCTAATAGAGTCTGATTTCTCCATTCTGAAATCCCATTGAGTTGAGGTGTTTCTGATGGAGTCCATTGAGAGACTATGCCATTTTTTTTGAGATAGTCTAGGAATTTCTGACTAAGGTATTCACCTCCTCGATCTGATCGAAGAACCTTAATGGATTTTTCAGTTTATTTTTCTACTTCATGTCTGAATTCTTTGAACTTTTCAAAAGCTTCAAACTTGTGTCTCATAAGATACACATACCCATACCTAGATAGATCATCGGTAAAGGTAATGAAGTAGACAAAATTGCCTCTAGTCGGCACATCAAATGGGCCACACACATCAGTATGTACTAGGGCAAGGAGATCTGTGGCCCTCTCCCCATGTCCTACAAAAGGGAGTTTGGTCATTTTGCCTTGGAGACAAGATTCACAAGTTGGATATGACTCGGAAGTCAATGGACTCAATAGCCCATTTTTCTCCAATTTGTTGATCCTATCTTCTGCTATATGACCTAATCTCAGGTGCCATAGATATCTATCGTTTGGACTATCCCTAGGTCATTTGGCATTCATGTTTTGCTTGATAGTTAGAACAGATACATCAATATGTAGCTGATAAAGACCGTTAATAAGGAAATCATTTGCAATTTTATTTCTTTCATAAAGAATGTTACAATGGTCCTTAAAGAAGGTAATCACATAGCCTTCTAGTGCTAAGCATGAAACAGAAATCAAATTCCTGCTAGCTGTAGGCACATAATAACAGTCTTTCAAAACTAAGTCTAAACCAGATGGTAATCGAAGAGGATATATTCCCACCACCACTGCAGCAACTCTTGCTCCATTACCGACACGTAGGATCATGTCTCCATCCCTCAGCCTTCTGCTATCCTCAAGATCCTGTATGGAAGTGCACAGATGAGCACTAGAACCAAAGTCAAGCATCCAACTGGATGCAGAAGAAATTGTAAGGTTAGACTCAATAACGAGCATACCTCTAGAAGGACCTTCCTTCTTGTTCTTCAGGGTGGCCAGGTAAGTAGGATAGTTTTGCTTCCAGTGGCCATCACTGTTGCAATGGAAATACTTTCCTTTGGCAGCGGCTTTCATCTTCGGCTCTGCCTTCTTCTTTCCTCCTTCCACCTTTTGCTTTTTCACGGACTTCTTTTTCTTTCCATAAAACTTTTTTTTGGAAGAAGTCCGTTTCATAACAAGAACTGAGCCTTTAGAACCTTTCATAGAAAGTTTAGCGGTGATCAGCATGTTCATTAATTCGGCCAAGGAATTTTGAAGTTTATGCATGTGGTAATTCATGATGAATTGCCCATATGCATCAATCAATGATTACAGAATAATATCGTTCTGCAGATCCAAGTCTAACTTCATACCGAGCTTCTCAAGCTCTTCTATGTCCTTAATCATCATCAGACGGTGATCTTGGACCGACTGTCCATCATGCATCTTAGCCTTAAAAAGTCATTTCGTGACTTGATACTTGGCTGTGCGACTCTGTTCACCAAACATCTCCTATCGATGAGCCATCACTTGGTAAGCAGTCCCGATATCTTCATGTTGGCGCTGGAGTTCATCAAGCCCAACATATAATATCTGACCTTATTATTTTCATCTATCCATTTTTTCAGAGATGCTCTCTGTTCAGTGGATGGATGGGCTAGTAAGGTGGGAGGATCCTAGTCCAATACATGGGTTAACTTTTTAGAATCCAAAACAATTTTATAGTTCCTAAGCCAATCTTTATAATTGGGTCCGATCAGCCTATGTGTGTCCAGGATACGTGCTAATGGGTTGGATGCAGACATTTTCTTATAGAGAGTCAAAGATTCTAGTTAGATACTGTAATTATGACTTAACCAATTTATTTAAAAATTTTATTTTTAAATAAATTAGCTTTCACTATTTTCTCGGATCCCTACACTCCCTCTGTAGAGATGCGAAAATCTCCATGATTAATGATTTCTAGTGGGTGGTGCGGTCTCACCAACTGACTCATCACCTCACCTAACAGTTATTGATGATGGGTTAGCCAATGAGTGAACAACTCTTGTTCAATGATTCTCTAATCATGGTGCACCCAAACTTGATCTCTAATTCATGAATCTCACCATTTCCAGAATATTGATCCACTCCTTAGTTAAGTCAGACCCACCATTTGCATAGATTAGATTCCTAATTGAGTCTCTCACCGTATCCAGAATATTGAGCCCAACTCATCCTCTAGCCCATAGCATCCAATGCCTAATAGACATGGTTGCATCTTCTCGATGCAACTGAGCCACTGTATCCGGTCGAGAATAATCAACCCCGAGAAGGGCCCGCACATCTACAATGGTGGAAGACCTCAGACTTAATCTTTTCTTAGGGAGAATTGATTTAGATCTTATTAAACTAGACTTGTCATAGTCATAACAATTATGACTAACCTAGTGGCATGGATTAGTTTGGATCATTGACCACCTTAAATCAGAATTGGGTTAACAAATATGGCCAGGTAAGTGAGACCGATGGAATGGATATGCCACTAACTCATGAAAGAGTGCATTCAGGTCGAGTAGCTTCCAATTAAAAATCAATCGATCGTATGTGCCAAACTTACCTTAGACACCAAATTGTTGAGCCAGAATCAATTGGGTTAGCCTACAATCCAGACTCTAACCTCTGAGCCTAATTAGATCTTGTTTGATCATGACTCAATCTTGACCCAGACTTAATCCTATTAGGCTGGTCAATTTAAGCATTGTTGATCCCATCTAACCAACTTTTGATTCGATTTGATCAACCGCTTAGACCTAATTGAGCTACCCAAGCCCAAACCTAGTATTATGAATATGTCTTAGATCTGAAATTCTTAATTTTAGACCTAATTAATATTCCATAATCTTAATTCTTAATTAAGTAGGGTTCATAAACAAAATATGCATAATAAATCCTAGGGTTTCAGGATCTAGGGTTTTGCAGAAAGTAAGTTTTGAATTTTTGATTAAGGATGAACGTGCAGCACCCCTATACATCATAAGAACACCCTATCGGATGGAAGGAGAGGGTCTTTAAATCTTTCTTCATTCTTATGACCGGACGGCCAAGAGGAACGCCTTAATCAGGAATATGTAATACTACAAAATAATTTTAGATCTATATCATATATCTCATATACAAATTAGATCTAATCATGGCATATTTTGCATACATCTCATGTATTGAATCATGCATATTTTCAGATCTAAATTATCTCATAATAATCTAAAAAAATAGATTTAAATTGATCTTATCAAAATAAACTCTAATCTAGACAACTATGTAGAACTATTCTACAACTAGTCTAGACATGCATCAATCATATCTCATATGATGTTTAAAATTAAATAATTTTTATTTACTATTTTTTAGATATTATTATAATAATTATAATATCAAAAAATAGTAAATAAATATATCTAAAATATGATTTAATCAAATTAAATTGAAAACATGCAAGACTATTCTATAGAACTATTCTATTTTAGAACTAATCATGCATATTTTCTAATCTTAGATCCAAATCATTTAATTTTAATTTTTTCTGATTTTAGATCTGATAACATCTCATGTGACATCTGAAATCATTTATTTTCTAATTAGAATAAATTTAAAATCAGATCAAAATATTTTTAGAACCTTGGCTCTGATACCAGTTGAAGGGAAATCCTAATTTTCCAGACCAGGTTCGTTCAGATCTTATCAGATCAGGAGATATATTTTAAAATTTTTTTTTTTGATCCTAATTAGATCAAGAATATTTCAAATTTGATCCTTATTATTCTAATAATAAAAATAAAATCTAAATTAAATTTAATTTAATTTACCTTGATGTAGGGTAATCCTATTATCCGTTGATGATCCTGTAAGCAGCGGAAGGTTCTGGATCTAGCCATGCAAGTGCCTGGCCTCTATCGGTATCCACTCGAGCTGGATCTAGAGATCTTCTTCTTCTCTATCACATCTCCAAAAATTAGATCTAGATCTGATCTGGAGGATCTTCAAAACATCTTTCAAAGATCAGTAGTTGTCCTTTGCAGCAGCGCAACCTTCTAGCTTTCAGTCGCCTTTCTCTCGTCTGGATTGCACCAACCAAGAACCCAAACCACTTTGGGCATGGAGAGGAGAGGGAGAAGATGGATTTGGCATGGAGGAGGAGAGGAGAGGAAGCCTTGGGCATGGAAATTTTCAATTCCTTTTCCAATGCATTTTGAGTTGGGTGCAGGGTCTTATTTATAGACTATCTATGATCCAACTCCTCTTCTTCTCAACCAATCACAACCCTTTGTGAAATTAGATCTAAATCTGATTGGTGGGAATAGAGTCCCTTGGATTCCTCCTTAGATGGCATCTAAGACCAGTCAAACATGGTTCTTAGGAGAACTCTAATCAGAATCCAAAAAGGAGATGGAGTCCCTATCCAATAGGGACTCCTAGGCACCTCCAGCTTGGGCTGATGCCAAGGGTGGCGTGCGCCCTCCTCCTTGCCAGGTTCTGGCAGGGGGACAAACCCCCACCAACTCTCCAATAGATGCATGACATGTGGACAGAAGTCAAAGTGTTAATGGTCAACATTTGACCAGTCAAAGGTCAACTTTTGACCAAAGTCAAAAGACGAGAAATGGCAGGTAACCAAAAATGGTAGGTATTATCTTACAAAACAAGATAACCCTTTTCTGACTTAGACAGGCTTAGTCAGACCAGGTGAAGGCCTTTGATTGAGCACAAACTTCTTTGGCTCAGTCAGGATAATTATTTATGATAGTAAAAGAAGAACGTTAGGTTCAATCGAGTGCTAGCACGATTTCCTTGAACCTAATTGAATCTCATTCAGATCAATTGAACTGGATTAGTTTAATTGATGATCACCAGATTCAAACCTTTATTTGTGTGACCTAGTTAGGTTTAGTTCTATATGGTAATGGGATATGTCATGATCTCTATCATCAACATCATCGAAACTCTTTTCGATGGATCAGAACTCTTCTGATTTGAATAGCTAGAATGATCGATCATCTAAATCATTCTAATTGCTCCCAAAATCCATCAGTGACACCTAGTAGTATATGGTGGCAACCCATCAGAGCTGAATGCGAACCTCTTGGTGCAGCTACCTATGTGATTAAGTTCTTCTATCTTGAGCCCCGATCAGATTAGGGTTTAGGTGAACTCGTCAAACCCTAGTCTCTATCATATGATGTAATCATTCGATTCAAGTCCTGATGTGAAAATCTAAATAGAAACTCTTTCTATTATTTCACTCTGCCATGGCCATGGGCTTCTGGACTTGATTCTCATGATCATCATAAGGCTGCTCCTCTACCACCGAGGTAGATAGATTCCATCTTGATGCAATCCAGTTCCTACAATGAACATGCTATAGCCAACATACACCTCAAGATTCCATATGGCTAGGAGATCGAGTTATGGTGTAGTCAAACTATAACACCCTCAAGGTGAACTATTCGATGCATCTCAGGTCAAAGAACCAGACACACCACTGCAGCATCGAGTCAGTCATTGATGAGAAGGTAGACTTTCTAATGACTACTCGAGGTGGTCACGCTCAGTGCCCTCGTTCTCTAACGAGTACCTGTACTCTCGCTTCGGTGTCTCCATACCGTAGACTCAAGACTCATCTACTAAAGAGAAGCGATTGTACACCAACCTTCCGGATCAATCACCATCCTCGTGATGATCCTATGGTCGGGAGCATTTTATGAGTTAATAATGATTATTCATGTCTTAAATTTTCAACTCTTGAAAATATGAATTATCATTATCATTAACTCAAAGGATGTATCATAGACACTAAATACACATATGTGATAGAAAATAACCCATTTTATTGATTTTAGTCAAAATTATAATTTTGCCCTTAGAAGTGTATTACAAGTGTCAGCCAATTCTGGCTTTTAGGGCACATATATCTAACATAGGGCTCCTCCTCGTTCTTGATGAATCCAAACGATTTAATTATATTATTAAAATGAGCATTCCAGCTCCGAGATTTTTGCTTAAGTCCATATATGGATCTTTGTAGCTTGCATACCTTATGATCATCATCACTGGATGTAAAATCTAGTGGCTATTCCATATAGATATTTTCCTTAAGATATCTATTTAAGAATGCCTTTTTCATGTCCATCTACTATATTTTGTAACCAAAATAGGCTGCAACAACAAGCAATGTGTGGATTGATTTGAGCCTGGCTATTGACAAAAAAGTATCCTTATAGTCAATGCCTTGATGCTGACTATATCCTTTCACTACGAGCCTTGCTTTGAATGTCTCTACATTCGCATCGTCACCTATCTTTCTCTTGAAGATCCATTTATACCCAATAGATACTATACCTTCAGATGGATCTACCAAGGTCTAGACTTGGTTCGAGCACATTGAGTCAATCTCTGACTTCATTGTCTCTAACCATTTCTCAGAGTCGATATCTGATATCACCTCGTTATAGATTTTGGGATCATCACCATAAACTTCATTTTCTATGAGAAATATTTTCTCTACATTTTCTGAGATAGTACCTAGGTATCTTTCGGAAGGATGAAAAATTCTACTTGATCTATGAGGTGGAGGAGATAGTATCTGGATTGGCTCAATCTAATTGGGTTCCATAGGTTTCTTAGCTCATTTTCTCATCAAAGACTTTCTTCTTGAGTCTAATCTATCTTCCGATGCCACCATATAGAATAAACTATTTTTCTAGGAAAATGGCATGTTGACTCACAATCACATTATAATTTTTTAGAAGAAAGAAATAATATCCTAATGACTCTTTAGGATATCTAATAAATCAAGCTTTAAAGAATCTAGACTCTAATTTATCCGCTTGTTGTCTCTTGACATGGATCCAACAACCCTAATTATGAGATGACTCAGACTTGATTTCTTAGTATGTCATATCTCATATGGTGTAGTAGGAATGATTTTAGAGGAAATCCTATTCAGTAAATATATAACGATCATCAAACCATGTCCCCAAAGAAACTCAAGAAGATTCGTGAAACTCATCATGGATCGAATCATATCTAATAGGGTCCGATTTCTCCATTCTAAAATCCTATTGTGTTGAGGTGTAACGGGTGGAGTCCATTAAGAGACTACGTCATTATCCTTAAGATAGTTTAGAAATTTCAGACTAAGGTATTCATCTCCTCGATCTGATCGAAGAACCTTAATGGGTTTCTCTATTTATTTTTTTACTTCAAGTCTGAATTCCTTGAACCTTTTAAAGGCTTCAGACTTATGTCGCATCAAATATACATACCTGTACCGAGATAGATCATCGGTAAAGATGATGAAGTGGATATAATTGCCCTTGGCTGCCACATCAAATAGGCCGTATACCTCAGTATGTACTAGGGCAAATTTTTCATATCCTACAAGAGGGAGCTTGGTTATTTTGCCATGAAGGTATGATTCATAAATTGGATATGGCTCGAAAGTCAGCGGACTTAATAGCCCAGATTTCTCCAATTTATTAACCCTATCTTCAGCTATATGACCTAGCCTATAGTGCCAAAGATACCTATAGTTTAGACTATCCCTAGGTCATTTTGATCCTGTGGCATTCACGTTTTGCTCAATATTAAAAAAGATACATCAATATGTAATTGATAGAGACCATTTATAAGAAAATCACTTGCAATTTTATTTTTTTCATAAAGAATATTACAATGATCCTTAAGAAAACTAATTACCTTCTCGTATTAAATATGAAACAAAAATTAAATTCCTGCTTGCTATAGGCATATAAAAATAATCTCTAAGAATTAGATCTAATCCTGCTAGTAGTCAAAGAGGGTAGGATTCCACAACCACAGCAACAACTCTTGCTTTATTTTCGACGCCTAGGATCACCTCACCATCCCTCAACCTCCTGCTATCCTCAAGATACTACATAGTAGTGCACAAGTGAGCACTAGAACTAGAGTTAAGCACCCAACTGAATGCAGAAGAAATCATAAGGTTAGATTCTATAATGAGCATACCACCAAAAGGACCTGCCTCCTTCTTGTTCTTCAGGCTGGCCAGGTAAAGAGGATAGTTTCGCTTTCAGTGGTCATCTGTATTGTAATAAAAATATTTTTTCTTATTAGCAACCTTCTTCTTTGGCTCTACCTTTTTTTTCTTCCCACTTTCCACCTTCTATTTCTTCGTGGTCTTCTTCTTCTTTTCAACTTTTTCTTGGAAAAAGTCTACTCCATAGCAAGCACTGAGCCCTTTGAATCTTTCATAGAGAGCTCAGTAGTAATCAGCATATTCATAAATTTAGCTAAGATATTTTGAAGTTTATGCATATGGTAGTTCATGATGAACTGCCCATACACATCATTCAAAGACTATAGAATTATATCAATCTATAGATTCTGATCTAATTTGATACCGAGCTTCTCAAGCTCTTCTAAGTTTTTGATCATCATCAGACAATGATCTCGGACAGACTGCCCATTATGCATCTAAGCCTTAAAATATCTTTTAGTGACTTAATATTTGGCTACATGATTCTGTTCACCAAACAACTCTTGTAGGTAAGCCAACATTTGGTAGCTAGTCTTAATGTCTTTATATTGGCGCTGGAGCTCATCAGACATCGAGCCCAATATGTAATACCTAGCTTTGTTATCTTCATCCATCCATCTTTTTGGAGATGCTCTCTGATCAGCGAATGGACATGCTGGTAAAGTGGGAGGATCCTATTCTAACACATGAGTCAACTTCTCAAAATCCAAAATAATTTTAAAATTTCAAAGAGAATCCTTGTAGTTGGCTCCGGTCAGTCTATGGGTGTCCAAGATATGGGCTATTAGGTTAGACATAGATATTTTTCTATAGAGAGTCAATGTTTTGAGTTAGATTTTGTAATTAGACTTAACCAATTTATTTAAAATTTTTATTTTTAAATAAATTAGTCTACCACTATTTACTCAGTTTCCTATACTTCCTTAGCAGAGATATAAAAATCTTCATGATTATTGATTTCTAGTGGATGGTGTGATCCCACAAACTGGCTCACCACCTCACCTAACAGTTATTGATGATGGGTCAACCGATGAGTGAACAACTCTTGTCCAATATAGTCATAGTGCACCCAAACCTGGTCTCTAATTCATGAAGCTCACCATGCCCAAAATATTGCTCCACTTCTTAGTTAAGTTAGATCCATTATTTGCATGAATTGAATTTTTGATTGGATCTCTCACTGTATCTGAAATATTGAGCCTAAACCATCGTCCAACCCATAGCATCCAATGCCTAATAGATATAGTTGCATCTTTCTGGTACAACTGAACCACTGTATCTAGTCGAGAACAATCAACCCTGAGAAGGGCCATACTTCTATAATGATGGAAGATCTTAGATTTAATATTTTCTTAGGAAGATTTAATTTAGATCTCTTTAAACTTGACTTGACTTAGTCATAATAATTATAACTAATCTAGTGGCATGGGTTGGCTCGAATTGTTAGCCATATCAAATTAGAACTGGATCGACACAAATGGCCAGGTAAGTGAGATCGGTGGAAGGGATATGCCATTAATGTGACAAGAATGCATTCAAGTTGAGTAGCTCCTAATTAAAATTCAGTCGATCATATCTGCCAAACTTACTTTAGACACCAAATTATCGAATCAAAATCAATCGGATTAGCCTACAATCTTTACTCAAATAGAGCTAAATTAAGTCTTGACTTGATCGAGTCACATCTCAATGTGATTCAATCTTAACCTAGACTTAATCCTATTAAGCTAATCAATTCTAAGCTTTCTTTGATCCCACCTAACAGACTCTTGATTCGATTTGATCAACTGCTAGACCTAATTGAGCTATCCAAGCCCAAACCCAATTTTATAAAAATATGTCTTAGATCTAAACATTCATAATTTTTAGACCTAATTAATTTCATAATCTTAATTGTTAATTATGTTTGGGTTCATGAACAAAATATGTAACAAAATCCTAGGATTTCAGGATAAAGAATTTTATAGAAAATAAATTCTAATTTTTGATTAAGGACGAACGCACAGCATCCCTACACATCATAAAAACATCCCATCGAATGGGAGGAGAGGACCTTTAAACCCTATTTTATTCTTATGACCGGATGGCCAAGAGGGGCACCTTAATCAAAAATATATTTTTTATAAAATAAAATAAGTTAGATCTAAATCATATATCACATATACAATCAAAGATTTAACCTATATATGCCTTGCATATATCTCATGTATCATAACTCAATCAACCATGCATGCTTTCGGATCTGAAATATCACATATTAAATCTAAAAAATAGAATTTTAAATTTGATCACATCAAAATCAAAACTATTCTAGACATTTTATTGAACTATTATATAACTAGTCTAAGCATGCAACTTTCATATCTCATATGAATAAATTAAAAATTAAAAACTCTACTTTCTATCTTTTAGATCTGGTTATAATAATTATAATATCAAAAAAATAAAAATAAAATAGATCTAAAATTATATTTAATCAAATTAGCAACATGATTATACTAGACTACATATAGAACTATTCTATTCCTAGTCTAATCATATATCTCATACATTATAGATCTAAACCATATAATTTTTAATTTTTTGATTTTAGATCTAATCACATCTAATGTGATATCTAAAACTTTTTAATATTAGATCATAAATAAAAATTAAATTAGATTAAAATAGATCTAAAAAATTGCTAACATAGCTTTGATATCAGTTGAAGAAAAATCTGATTTTCCATCATAGGATCATCCAGATCTAATCAGATCTGAGGTAAAATTTTCTACAAAAATTTCTACGATACGATCAGATTTAAGAGTTCTCAAATTTGATCATGATAATTTGATATTAAAAATTAAAATAAAATTAAATCAAATTTAATATCAAGTATCTGATTGGGTAATCTAATTATCCTACGATGATCTTGATCGTTCCTAAGGTTCTGAAAGAAGCCATGCACGTGCCTGACCTCTACTGATAAGTACCATAAATTTACCTATAAAAGTATTAATTTATCATTTAATTTATGCTTATTTTTAAGAATTAATAATTAATTAATACATATTTTTAAGAAATTCATATTTTTAATAGTTAAAAAATTAATTACAAAAATAATAAAAATAAAAAATAAATTTTTAATTATAATGGAAAGAGCTTATTTTTTTAATCATAATAAAATAAGTTTTGAGTAAAATAGAGCTAAAATGAAAAGGATGTGAATTTCTAAAAAAATAAAATAAAAAAATTAAATAAAAAATAACATACGGCTCAGCTGGCTCAAGCTGCCACACCGCAGCAGTCGGTGCGTCCAAATGTGTCGAGCTAAGCCAACCAAGCCGGCATGCCAAGCTAGCCATACTAGCCGACTCAAGCCCAGAAGCCACCCGCCAGTCTGCAGCACAGTGTGAACCGCCAGCTCAGCAAAAATGGACGAATCAAAGCTTGCCATGTGGTGGACCTAGACCCTTAAAGGGTTTACAGAAAATCCATCATGGCTCATAGGGTAATCTAGTCTTTTCACTCGATGATAGGAGCGCTGATTGGCTACGATGTGCGGTGCGGCCGGTCCATGATGTCCATGGGAACAGTAAATGTGCAATCATATGGAGGTGGTTGCTTGCGGTCAAGATCGGACGGTCAAGGTTTATTCCAACTATGATTTGATTTTTGATTTCACTCGGATCACCATCGGATGGCAGCGCTTGATTCCAACTTCGATCCGATGGTCCAGAAAGCTCTTGACGATGATTAGACTCTCAGGCACATGATCAACGGCCTAATTTCCTCCATCAAGCATGATCTAATGGTCAGAATTTAATCTGATTTGATCTAGACCATTACAAGTCCATTTTTGGTATTTTTGGAAGCATCGGGTCACCATCTAATGGCTAGAATTAAAAGAACTCGATAAAATTTGTTCAGGAGCTATTTTAATCTGAATTTCATTTTGATTTCTTCCTACTTTCATGATTAAAATGGCCCTTAGTCCCATATTGCCCAAAAGAAAATCCTCCAGCGCTCTAACATTTGTTTAAGGACCCCTAGGCCTTCAAAGCAAACATCTCAGATCAACGTGAAGCTTTGGTATAGAGTGAAGCCAGGCTATGGGTTAGTGGCTGCTTCAAAGCAATGGATACCGAGAAGAAGAGCTAGGCTTCTACACCATCTTTCCACTAATGCCGATCCAAGATCAGAGATCAGTCTATTTTATTTTCTTTTTAATTTATGTATTTAAATTATAAATTTTTTAATGCAATATTTATTTTTATGCTCTTTAATTTTATGCTTTTTATTTTTATTATAATTTAATTTCTACACTTTAATTATTGCTTTTTATCTTATTGCAAGTAGATGCTAAGATCTAACTAGTAGATCTTAGTGTCAAGTTTAAATTCCTGCAGCTTATAATTTTCTCTTTTTTATTTTCTAACTTCACTTTTAATCCCAAAACTCTTCTCTTTTCTTTTTCTTTTGTAAAATCAAAGATTTCAAATCTAAAAACACTACCTTCCTTATGGATTCGACCCGACTCACTACTATCTATGGATTTTTAATTATTTTAAAAAGTCGGATTAAACTGATAAACACGGTGTCTTAACGACAACATCGCATTCCTATCAAATTTTTGGTGCCATTGCTGGGTGAAATTAGAATTTATTTTAGATTTAATATGGGGGACTTCTTTGCAATGTGGGCTTCTTTGTGGGACTAATATGTGGGCTTCTTTATTTAAGGTATTCCAAGTATTTGCCACTTAGATAGATCATGGTGTGGGCATTTTCTAAGAAGTTCCTTAAGTCTGTCCCATGACTCATGAATCTGTTCCCCTGAAAGCTGAGCAAATCTAGTGATAGCTCATCTCATAGTATTGGTTTGGCCTATGGGGTAAGATTTTTTAAGAAATTCACTTTACAAGTCAGCCCAAGTTTTAAGAATACTTGGACCTTCTTCTCTGATTTGTGCCTAACTTTTTAGGCATGTAGAACAGAGAGAGAGAGAGGATAGATGGGGCATGCGATATGGTATGGGCGATAGCACTTGGCCATGAAAAATTATTTTGTGCGATCAATGCTCTTTGGTGTAAGAAGGGGTTTAAAACATATGCACCATCTAAAGTTCCAATTGACCAAATAACCTATTATTTGATTTAAAGGGACACCAGGAATTAATCTCTACATCAAAACACCAGATCCCATATAGTTTTCTCATCAAAAATAATTCAAAAAGTGGGCAACATGAGTAGATAAGGAAGAGTCCATTATGCCTAGGACTCTTCCCTCAAGAGTTTGATCCAAATCAAACTCTATCAAAAACCTAGCCAAACCACTACCATAAATCATGAAATTTTGCATAGCCATAGCATAACTCGAGCCCTATCACATAGTCAAAAATTAGAGAAAAATAATTTTGAGAGAATTTTTAGAAGCATTTGATCAGGTGACCCTCAATTCTCCCAAATAGGTCGACTTTTGACCCTAGTCCAATTGCACTAGGAATGGATTTAATTTCAGCAATTAACCTAATCTAGACTGATTTTAGTTAGATGAAAATAAATCCATTAAAGATATAGAAATGAGTCAAATCAAATTTGACTCAATTGTGATGAATCAGAAAGATTATAGAAGGAGAATGCCAGGCTTAATTATGTGCTAGCATGATTATCTTGAACCAGATCGGTTCTAATCCAAATCCAGATCCAAATCTTTATTTGTGTGACCTTGTTATATTTAGTTTTATATGATAATGAGACATGTCATGATCGCTATCATTGACATCATCAAAATACTTTTCGATGGATCAGAACTTTTCTAATTCATATAATTAGAACGATCGATCATTAAAATCATTCTAATTGCTTCCAAAATCCACAAGTGATACCTAGCAGTATATGGTGATAATCCATCAGAACTAAAAGCAAACCTTTCAATGTATCTACCTGTGTGATTGGGTTCTTCTATCTTGAGCCCCAACAGAATTAGGGTTAAGGTGAACTCGTCAAACCCAACATCCATCATATGAATTAATTATTTGATTCGAGTTTAATATGAAATCCTAATAGATACTTTTTCAATCAACTTCACACTGCCATGGACATAGGCTTAAGGACTCAATCTCATAATTATCATAAGGCTACTCCTTATCTATCGAGGTAGATAGATCTCCTATTGGTGCAATCCAATTTCTACAATGAACATGCTATAGTCAACATACACCTTAGGGTTCTGAATAGTTAGAAGACCGAATTTTAGTGTAGTCAAACTATAACACACTTAAGGTGAACTGCTAATGCACTTTTGGTCAAAGAACCAAACACACCACTGCAGCATCAAGCCTGTCATCAATGAGAAGGTAGACTTACTTTTGACTGTTCGAGGTGGTCACGCTCAGTGCCCGTATTCTCTAATGAGTATCTATACTCTCACTCTAGTGTCTCTACATCATAAACTTAAAATTCATCTATCCTAAGAAAGTGATTGTATATCAATCTTTCAGATCGATCATCATTCTCATGATGATCCTACGATCGGAAGTAGTTTATGAGTTAATTATGAAAATTCATATCTTAAATTTTCAACCCTTAAAAATATAAATTATCATTACCATTAACTCAAAGGATGTATCACAGACACTTTAAATGGACACTATGATAAAAAATAATTCTTTTATTAATTTAATAGTCAAAATTATAAAATTATCCTTAGAAGTGCATTACAAATGTCAGCCAATCTGACTTCCAGGGCACACATCTAATTGAAGAGATGTGGGAGAAAATGATGATCTTTGTTTCACACTTTGTCTCTCACAATCTTGTTGAACGAGAAAATTAGATTTTTCGGATTAGGTTCGTTCAAATCGGATTGGATCGAGAGGCATGTTTTAAAAATTTTTTCTTAGATCTAAATCAGATCTGACACTTTTCAGATCTAATTTTATGATCTAATAAATAAAAAAATTAAATTAAATTAAATTTAAATTAATGTTACCTTGATTTGGATAATCCGATTATCCTTTGATGATCCTATTGATTGTCTGAGATTCTGGATCTAGCCATGCAAGCACCTGGCCTCTACCGGTATCCACTCATGCTAGATTTGGAGATCTTCTACTTCTTTGTCGCATCTCTAAAAATTAGATCTAAATCTGATTTGGAGGATCTTCAAAACTCTTTTTGAAGATTAGCAATAGTCTCTACAGTAGTGCTGCCTTCTTTCTTTCTCATCAGTCTTTTCTTGCCTGGATCGCACCAAACTGAAGCCCAACTTCCTTGGGCGTAGAGAGGAGAGAGAGGGTTAGAAGATGGCATGGAGGAGGGAGAGGGACAACCTTGGGGCATGGGCTAAGAGGAACTCTTAAAAAGTTGGGTGCAGATAGGGTTTATTTATAGACCCTGCTGTGCCATGCAATGCTGCATCATCCCAGTCAATTGCATTGCTTGGTGCTATCAGATCTAAATTTGATTTATGGGATGACATCACTTGATCCAATCAGATGAGAGCTATCATAATCATGCATGTTTTCAGATCTAAATTATCTCATAATAATCTAAAAAATTAGATTTAAATTGATCTAATCAAAATAAATTCTAATCTAGATAATTATGTAGAACTATTCTACAATTAGTCTAGACATGCATCAATCATATCTCATATAATATTCAAAATTAAATAATTTTTATTTGCTATTTTTTAGATGTTATTATAATACTTATAGTATCAAAAAATAGTAAATAAAAAGATCTAAAACATGATTTAATCGGATTAAATCAAAAATATGCAAGAATATTCTATAGAACTAATTCTATTCTAGACTAGCCATGCATATCTTCTAATCTTAGATCTAAATTATTTAATTTTAATTTTTTCTGATTTCAGATCTGATCATGATCTCATGTGGCATCTAAATCAATATTTTTTAATTAAAATAAATTTAAAATCAGATCTAAACAATTTAGAACTATGGCTCTGATACCAGTTGAAGGGAAATTCTGATTTTTTGGTCCAGGTTCGTTCAGATCTGATCAGATCAAGAGATATATTTCAAAAAAAATTTTCTTAATTCCAATCAGATCTTGATAGTTTTAGATCTAATTCATTATTTTAAATAAAATAAAATTAAAAGATAAATTAAATCAAATTTAATTTACTTGATCTGGGTAATCTATTACCCTGTTGAGATTTGTTTGCAGCGGAAGGTTCTGGATCTTAGCCACGCAAGGCCTGGCCTCTATCGGTATCCACTCAGGTGGATTCTGGAGATCCTTCTCTAATCTCTCCAAAAATCCTGGACTTCGAGGATCTCAAAACTCTTTTTGAAGATGAGCAGTCATCCGTTGCAGAGCGCGCAGCCTTCTATTTTGATCGCCTCTTTGATCTGAATCGCACCAACCAAGCCAAAAACTCCTTTGGACGTGGAGAGAAAGGGGAGAAGTGGTTGGTCTGGAGAGGGAGGGAAGGGCAGCCATGGGCGTAGGAAAGAACTATGATTCATCATCATATCTTAATCTGAGTTGTTGTACTATGAGGTTCTTATATAGACTAAGCTGTGATCCAACTCCTCTACTCCCAAACCATCCACAACCCCTTTGTGAAATCAGATCTAAATTGCTTGAGATTGGGGGAAATAGAGTCCCCTGGTCTTAGAAGGTGCAGTACTAAGACCAGTCAAAAGTTGGTCTAGAGAAACTCTAATTTGGAAACAAAAAGGGATGGAGTCCTTGTCCAACACAGGACTCCTAGGCGCCTCCAACTGGGCACACGCCTGGGGTGGCAGCGCCTTCTCCTTGCCAGTCTGATGAGGGGGACAGGCCCCCACCAGCTTCTCAAGAGTGCATTGATACATTGGTCAAAAGATCAAGATGTCCAATGGCAACGTTGACTACATAGCAAAGGTAGACTTGACACAGTCAAGAATAAGAATGGCAGGGTGACCAAAATTAAGGTAGTGTCTTACAAATAACAATCTTTTTGACTTGGACAACCTCCGTGTCAGACCATATGAAAGGCCTCTGCTTGAGGCACAAAGTCCTTTGGCTCAGAAAGGACAACTTATTTATGATAGGCAAAGAGAGTCTCTTAGATTCAATGAGTGCTAGCACGATTGTCCTATGAACCTAATTGAATCTCATTCAATCAAGAATTAATCAGTTCAATTGATGATCACCTAGTTCAAACCCTTGTATTGTGTGACCCAGTTAGGTTCAGTTCTGTTAAGGTAATGGGATATGCCATGATTCTATACATCGACTCATCGAAACTCTTAGTCGATGGATCAGAACTCTTCTGATTCGAACAGCTAGAAGATCAGATCATCTAATCATTCTAATTGCCCAAAAATTCCAACCAGTGATCACCTAGAGTAACAGGTGGCAACCATCAAGCGAATTTGGAATCCTCTGGATGCAGCTACCTGTGTAGATCTTCTTCTATCTGAGGCCCGATCAGAAGGGTTAAGGTGAATTGTCAAACCCTAGTCTCTGTCATATGATGTAATCATTCGATTCGCAGCCAATGAAAATCTAAAATAGAACTCTTATCTATTATTTTCACTCTACCCATGGCCCATGGATTTTCTGAACTGATTCTATTGATCATGCATTAGGGCTTACTCCTCTACCCACCGGGTAGATAGATTCCCATTCTTGATGCAATCCGTTCCCTACAATGAACATGTCATAGGCCACATACGCCTCAGGAGTCATATGTCTAGGAGACGGTAATGGTGTAGTCAAACATAACAGCCCTCAAGATGAACTGCGATGCTCTCAGCGTCAAAAACCAGCCACATACTGCAGGCATCGGTCGAGTCATTGAGAGAAGGTAACCCCTAATGACTAACTGAGGTGGTCACGCTGCAGTGCCCTCGTTCTCTAATGAATACTTCTCCTGCTCCGGGTTCTCCACACCTAGACTTAGGACTCATCTATAAGAGAACGATTGTACACCAACCTGCGATCAATCACCATCCCTCGTGATGACCTATGGGTCAAGGAGCAATTTATGAGTTAATAATGATTATTTCATGTCTTAACATTTTCAACTCTTAGAAATATTGAATTATCATACCATTACTCAAAGAGTATCAACAGACACTAAATACACATATGAATAGAAAATAACCATTTTTTAGAGTGGTGGTAGTGCGCGAAATTACAATTTTGCCCCTTAGGAAGTGTATTACAAGTGTCAGTCAATTCTAGGCTCTAGGGCAATATATCTAACAATCTCCCACCTGCCCACTAAAGTCAATTGCTACAAGTCTAAGCCCACTTCTCAAGGTGGGCCTTCGATCTTCTGCCTAGCCCAACGGCTTTGTAATGGGTCTGCCCCATTATCTGCGGAGTGCTTCTTTGACCTCAAGTAAATCCTTTCCGAGGTAATTCAAATGGCATAGAGATGATATCAACCCTTGTGTAAGTCGCTGACAGCAAATCACCATTTGCAGCAAAGACTCTCTAGATGTGACTTTCGATCATCTTTCGGGACGTATGTTTGAAAACCGAGTCTGTGTGTCCTAGACTGTGAGTTCTTCCGTACCCAAGCCAGCCATTATATCCTTAGTTCTTCTCAAGTATATTAATGGATACATTTCAACAGAAGTCAATGCTCTTTCAACTGGAATTTGACTGATACTGCTTGTGACACTGCAAGTATGGCTATATTCAGGTCGTTACCAGGCAGGGCACATGAGCTCCCTATTAAGAAGCATAAGGATCTTGCTCATGCGTTCTATCCTCAGGTGTGTAGCAACTTCTTCTTGGAAAGATGATGAATACATGTCTGAGGCTATTATCCCTTTTAGAGTTTTCCCATACTAAAACACTCTTTTAGTATTTTTCTATGTACATCATCTGTAGAAAGTCCTAGCAATCCTATTCCGTCTATCCTATGACCTTAATTCCTAAATAAAGGATGCTCAACTCGGTCTTTCATGGAGAATCTGGACAACCACATCATTGACTTGATGTCAACTGGAATATAATTCCAATAAGAGGATATATCACGTTACAATACGAGGAAGGACAACGCGCACCACTGACTCTTTTGAAAACACACCGATTCTGCTTCATTTTTGATAGAAACGAAACATTTTGATCAACTAATTGAAATGAAGTGTTCCAGCTCGAAATGCTTGCTAAGTCCAAAGAGCTTGCAGCTTGCAACATTAGTGAATGCAATATCACTGTGAGTGTACCACGCTGATTCCATAAGATATCTCTCTCAAGTCATCCGTTTAGGAATGCACGTTTTCACGTCCATTTTGCCATGATTTCATAAATCGAAATAGGCTGCAATCCACCCGGCAAGCAATGTGCGATGGATTTAGGCATAGTTACTGGAAGAAGGTATCCTAGAATAGGTCTTTGATACTGCGTTGACTTATAACTTTCGCACAATCTAGCCTTGAATGTCTCACATTCCCATCTGCAACAACTTTCTTTGAAGATCCTTTACATCCAATAACGGTACTATACTCTGGTGCGATATACCAGGTCCCAGACTTGTTAGAGTGCATCAAGTCAAGTTTCTGACTGCAATTGCCTCTAGCCCATTTTCGAGATCCGTATCGTGATTCGCTGTTGTAGGTTTTTTTGGCGATCATATCCATGAAGACCAATTATAGAGGAACATTTCCTCTACATCCTCTGAACAATACCTAAGTATCTTTCAGGGGGACGGAAGACTCTTTCCCCGATCTACGTGGGTGAGGAGTATGTTCTTATTTGGCTCAACCTGATTTGTTCCACTTGATCCTTACTCGTCCACTTGTGAAGACTTTCTCATCAAAAGTTTGATCTGCCTTCCAATGCCGCTATCTTGAATAACTATTTTCAAGAAAGATGGCATGTCGACTCAAATCACATTGTGGCTTCTGGAATGTAGAAATAGTAATCCTAATGATCTTTAGGTACCTATGAATCGAGCTCTGAAGGACCTAATCTCTAAACTTGTCCGCTTGTTGTCTTTTGACATGAGCTGGACAACACCCAAATTCGAATGATCAGACTTGGTTTCTACCGTGCATATCTCATACGGTGTGGTTAGGAAACGGTTTAGAGGGAACCTATTCAGTAAATAGATTGAAGTTAACAATCGAGTGTCCCCAAAGGAAATCAGGGAGGTTATGAAGCTCATTCATGGGTCGAACCATAACCAATAGAGTCGATTTCTTCGTTTTGAAACCCGTTGAGTTAGGTGTTCCTGGGGAGTTCCATTGAGAGACTATGCCATTCCTTGACACGAATACGTCTCAGGAAATTCCAGCTAAGGTATTCACCTCCCGATCTGATCGAAGAACCTAATGGGTTCCCTGTTTGTTTTTCTACTTCATGTCTGAATTCTTTGAACTTTTCAAAAGCTTCAGACTTGTGTCTCATAAGATAACCATACCCATACCAGACAGATCATCGGTCAAGGTAATGAAGTAGGCAAAATTGCCTCTAGCCGCACATCAAATAGGCCGCACACATCATATGTACTGGGCAAAGGAATCTGTGCCCTCTCCATGTCCACAAAAAGGGAGTTTAGTCATTTGCCCTTGAAACAGGATCCAAAGTGGATAATGACCGGCAAGTCAATGGACTCAATACCCATTTCTCTCCATTTGTTAGATCCTACTTCTGCTATATGACCTAATCTCAAGTGCATAGTGATACTATCGTTTGGACTATCCCTGAGGGTCGTTTGGCAATTCACGTTTTGCTCGATAGTAAACATGTTAACATCAATATATAGCTGATAAAGAACGGCATTAAATGAGGAAACCATTTTGCAATTTTATTTCTTTCATAAAGCAGTTAACAAATGGTCCTTAAAGAAGGTGATCACATAAACCTTCTTGTGCCCTAAGCAAAACAAAATCAATTCCTGCAGCTATAGGCACAAAATACAACGTCTTTCTCAAAAACTAATCAAACCTAGATGGTAATTGACACGAGGATATTCAACGGCTACTGCAGTAACTTTGTCTCATTACGGATGTGATAGGAATCAATGTCTCCATCCTCAGCTCGCCTGTACCCTCAAGACCCTGCATGGAGTGCATAGAATGAGCACTAGAACAGAGTCAAGCACCCAACTGGATGTAGAGAAACGTAAGGTTAGACTCAATAACAGCATACTTCCAGAAGGACCTTCTTCTTATTCTTTAAGGGTGGGCTAGGTAAGGTAGGGCAGTCCGCTTCCAATGGCCGTGCTATTGCAATGGAACACTTCCTTTGACATCGCCTTCTTCACTTCGGCTTTGCCTCTTCTTCTTGTCCTTCCATCTTTTTGCTTTTTCAACGACTTCTTTTCTTTCCATAAAACTCTTTTTTGGAAGAAGTTCGTTCCATAGCAAGAAACTGAGCCCTTTAGAACCTTCATAGAACTCAGCGTAAACTCAGCATATTCATTAACTACGCCAAAGGATTCTACAAAGATTATGAGCAATGGAGTAATTCAAATAGATCGAATGACAATATGCAATCAGTCAAAGGATTGCAATAAATCGCGCAGAGTCCAAGCTACGGCACCCGAATTCTCACAAGCATCATCCAACATGTCCTTAATCATGTCAGCAACAGTGATCTCAAGACTCGTGCAAGACCTACACTGCATCCTGTACAGAACCTAACCAAGCATGACGATAACATGGAGACTGCAAGACTCTGTACCAAACAATCCACGTACAAGCCTTCAAGAGACAACATTTGTGACGAATGCTGCAAGATGTCACCAAACCTGCGTAGCAACTAAATCCTCTCAGTTGGCATTTGGAAGCTCACTGACATCGAGCCTGAACAGTAGTATATCTGGCCCTTAATTATCTTCGTCATCCATTTTTTAGAGACAGCTCTCTGTCAGATAGATGGACGGGCTGGCAGGGTGGAGGGGTCCACGGTCCAAAACATGGGTTAACTTCGCAACAAAAAAATTTTGTAGTTCCTGAGCCAATCTTTGTAATTGGGTCCAGTCAGTCTATGTGTGTCCAGGATACGTGCCAATAGGTTTGACACAGATATTTTTCTGTAGAGAGTCAAAGATTCTAGTTAGATACTGTAATTTTGACTCGACCAATTTATTTAGGGATTTTATTTTTAAACAAATTAGCTCCCACTATTTTCTCGGATCCCTACACTCCCTCTGTAGAGATGCGAAAATCTCCATGATTAATGATTTCTAGTGGGTGGTGCGGTCTCACCAACTGACTCATCACCTCACCTAATAGTTATTGGTGATGGGTTAGCCAATGAGTGAACAACTCTTGTTCAATGATTCTCTAATCATGGTGCACCCGAACTTGGTCTCTAATTCATGAATCTCACCGTATCCGGAAATATTGATCCACTCCTTAGTTAAGTCAGACCCACCATTTGCATAGACTGGGTTCCTAATTGAGTCTCTCACCGTATCCAAAATATTGAGCCCAACTCATCCTCCAGCCCATAGCATCCAATGCCTAATAGACATGGTTGCGTCTTCCCGGTGCAACTGAGCCACTGTATCCAGCCGAGAACAATCAACCCCGGGAAGGGCCCGCACATCTACAATGGTGGAAGACCTCAGACTTAATCTTTTCTTAGGGAGAATTGATTCAGGTCTCATTAAACTAGACTTGGCTTAGTCATAACAATTATGACTAACCTAGTGGCATGGGTTAGCTCGGATTATTGACCACCTCAGATCAGAACTGTGTCAACAGATATGGCCAGGTAAGTGAGACCTGGTGGAAGGAATATGCCATTAACTCGTACAAGAATGCATTCAGGTCGAGTAGCTTCCAATTAAAAACCAGTCGGTCGTCTGTGCCAAACTTACCTTAGACACCAAATTGTTGAGTCAGAACCAATTGGGTTAGCCTACAATCCAGACTCTAACCTCTGAGCCTAATTAGGTCTTGCTTGATCGTGACTCGATCTTGACCCAGACTTAATTCTATTAGGCTGGTCAATTTAAGCATTGTTGATCCCATCTAACCAACTCTTGATTCGGTTTGATCAACCGCTTAGACCTAATTGAGCTACCCAAGCCCGAACCCAGTATTATGAATATGTCTTAGATCTGAAATTCTCAATTTTAGACCTAATTAATATTCCATAAACTTAATTCTTAATTAAGTAGGGTTCATAAACAAAATATGCACAATAAATCCTAGGGTTTCAGGATCTAGGGTTTTGCAGAAAGTAAGTTTTGGGTTTCTGATTAAGGACGAACACGCAGCACCCCTACACATCATAAGAACACCCCATCGAATGGGAAGAGAGGGCCTTTAAACCCTTCTTCGTTCTTATGACCGGACGGCCAAGAGGAACGCCTTAATCAGGAACATTCAATACTACAAAACAATATCAGATCTATATCATATATCTCATATATAAAGTAGATCTAATCATGGCATATTTTGCATACATCTCATGTATCAAATCATGTATGTTTTCAGATCTAAATTATCTCATAATAATCTAAAAAATTAGATTTAAATTGATCTAATCAAAATAAATTCTAATCTAGATAATTATGTAGAACTATTCTACAACTAGTCTAGACATGCATCAATCATATCTCATATAATATTCAAAATTAAATAATTTTTATTTGCTATTTTTTAGATGTTATTATAATACTTATAATATCAAAAAATAGTAAATAAAAAGATCTAAAATATGATTTAATCGGATTAAATCAAAAATATGCAAGAATATTCTATAGAACTATTCTATTCTAGAACTAGTCATGCATATTTCTAATCTTAGATCCAAATTATTTAATTTTAATTTTTTCTGATTTCAGATCTGATCACATCTCATGTGGCATCTGAAATCAATTATTTTTTAATTAAAATAAATTTAAAATTAGATCTAAACAATTTAGAACCATGGCTCTGATACCAGTTGAAGGGAAATCCTGATTTTCCGGTCCAGGTTCGTTCAGATCTGATCAGATCAAGAGATATATTTCAAAAATTTTTTCTTGATTCCAATCAGATCTTGATATATTTTAGATCTGATTCTTATTATTTTAATAAAATAAAATTAAAAGATAAATTAAATCAAATTTAATTTACCTGATCTGGGTAATCCTATTACCCTGTTGATGATCCTGTTTGCAGCGGAAGGTTCTGGATCTTAGCCACGCAAGCGCCTGGCCTCTACCGGTATCCACTTGGGTTGGATCTGGAGATCCTCTTCTTCTCTATCATGCCTCCAAAAATCAGATCTGGATCTGATCTGGAGGATCTTCAAAACTCTTTTTGAAGATGAGCAGTCGTCCTTTGCAGCAGCGCAGCCTTCTTATTTTTGATCGCCTTTCTTTGATCTGAATCGCACCAACCAAGGTCCAAAACTCCTTTTGGACGTGGAGAGCAAGGGGAGAAGGTGGTTTGGCATGGAGAGGGAGGGGAGAGACAGCCTTGGGGCGTGGAGAAACTATGATCTCATCATATATCTAATCTGAGTTGGGTATAGGGTCTTATTTATAGACTAGCTGTGATCCAACTCCTCTTCTTCCCAACCAATCACAACCCTTTGTGAAATCAGATCTAAATCTGATTGGTGAGAATAGAGTCCCTTCTTAGAGGGTGCCTAAGACCAGTCAAAGTTGGTTCTTAGAAGAACTCTAATTGGAATCCAAAAAGGAGATGGAGTCCTTGTCCAACAAGGACTCCTAGGCGCCTCCAACTTGGGCACACGCCTAGGGTGGCGTGCGCCCTTCTCCTTGCCAGGTTCTATAGGGAGACAGGCCCCCACCAACTTTCCAATAGGTGCATGACATATGGTCAAAAGTCAAAGTGTCAATGGTCAACGTTTGACTAGTCAAAGGTAGACTTTTGACCAAAGTCAAAGAATAAGAAATGGCAGGTGACCAAAAATGGTAGGTAGTGTCTTACAAATAAGACAACCTTTTCTGACTTGGACAACCTCCTGTCAGACCATATGAAGGCCTCTGCTTGAGCACAAACTCCTTTGGCTCAGACAGGACAACTTATTTATGATAGCAAAAGAAGAACGTTAGGTTCAATTGAGTGCTAGCATGATTTCCTTAAACCTAATTGAATCTCATTCAGATCAATTGAATTAGATCAGTTCAATTGATGATCACTAGATTCAAACCCTTGTTTGTGTGACCCAGTTAGGTTCAGTTCTGTATGGTAATGGGATATGTCATGATCTCTATCATCGACATCATCGAAACTCCTTTCGATGGATCAGAACTCTTCTGATTTGAACAGCTAGAATGATCGATCATCTAAATCATTCTAATTGCTCCCAAAATCCACCAGTGACACCTAGTAGTATATGGTGGCAACCCATCAGAGCTGAATGTGAACCTCTTGGTGCAGCTACCTGTGTGATTCAGTTCTTCTATCTTGAGCCCCGATCAGATTAGGGTTAAGGTGAACTTGTCAAACCCTAGTCTCTGTCATATGATGTAATCATTCGATTCGAGTCCAATGTGAAAATCTAAATAGAAACTCTTTCTATTATTTCACTCTACCATGGCCATGGATTTTTGGACTTGATTCTCATGATCATCATAGGGCTACTCCTCTACCACCGAGGTAGATAGATTCCATCTTGATGCAATCCAGTTCCTACAATGAACATGTCATAGCCAACATACGCCTCAGGATTTCATATGGCTAGGAGACCGAGTAATGGTGTAGTCAAACTATAACACCCTCAAGATGAACTGCCGATGCATCTCAGGTCAAAGAACCAGACACACTACTGCAGCATCGAGTCGGTCATTGATGAGAAGGTAGACTCCCTAATGACTACTCGAGGTGGTCACGCTCAGTGCCCTCGTTCTCTAACGAGTACCTGTACTCTCGCTCCGGTGTCTCCACACCGTAGACTTAAGACTCATCTACTAAAGAGAAGCGATTGTACACCAACCTTTTGGATCAATCACCATCCTCGTGATGATCCTATGGTCAGGAGCAATTTATGAGTTAATAATGATTATTCATGTCTTAAATTTTCAACTCTTAAAAATATGAATTATCATTACCATTAACTCAAAGGATGTATCACAGACACTAAATACATATATGTGATAGAAAATAATCCATTTATTAATTTTAGTCAAAATTACAATTTTGCCCCTAGAAGTGTATTACAAGTGTCAGCCAATTCTGGCTTCTAGGGCATATATATCTAACAATCATATGCTAGCATAATTTTTTTGAACTTAATTGAATCTAATTCAAATCAATTGAACTGGATTAGTTCAATTGATGATATCCAGATCCAAACCCTTGTTTGTGTGATCCAGTTAGATTTAATTTTGTATGGTAATGGGATATGTCATGATCTCCATCATTGACATCATCAAAACTCCTTTCGATGGATCAGAACTCTTCTATTTCAGACAATTAGAATGATTGATCATCTAAATCATTCTAATTGCTCCCAAAATCCACCAGTGAAACCTAGTAGTATATGGTGGCAACCCATCAAAATTGAAAACAAACCTCTTGGTGCAGCTACTTGTATGATTAAGTTCTTCTATCTTGAGCCCCAATCAGATTAGTGTTAAGGTGAACTCGTCAAACTCTAATTCCTATCATATGATTTAATCTTTCGATTCAAGTCCGATATGAAAACCTTAATAGAAACTCTTTCTATTATTTCACTCTCTGCCATGGCCATGGGCTTATGGACTTGATTCTCATGATCATCATAGGGCTGCTCCTTATCCACCGAGGTAGATAGATTCCCTCTTGGTGCAATCCAATTCCTACAATAAACATGCTATAGCCAACATACACCTCAGGGTTCCGAATGACTAGGAGATCGAGTCATGGTGTAGTCAAACTATAACACCCTCAAGGTGAACTGCCGATGCACCTTAGGTCAAAGAACCAGACACACCACTGTAGCTTCGAGTCGGTCATCGACGAGAAGGTAGACTTCCTTATGACTACTCGAGGTGGTCACACTCAGTGCCCTCATTCTTTGACGGGTACCTGTACTCTCACTCTAGTGTCTCCACACCATAGATTCAAGACTCATCTACTATAAAGAAGCGATTGTACACTAACCTTTTGGATCAATCACCATCCTCATGATGATCCTACGGTCAGGAGCATTTTATGAGTTAATAAATGAAAATTCATGTTTTAAATTTTCAACTCTTGAAAATATGAATTATCATTACCATTAACTCAGGGGATGTATTACAGACACTAAATACACATTTGTGATAGAAAATGATTTATTTTATTATTTATAGTTAAAATTATAATTTTGCTTCTAGAAGTGTATTACAAGTGTCAGCCAATTCTAGCTTCTAAGGCGCACAAATCTAATACCTAGGGTTTACAATATACATGTATATATATACACCTGTACGTGGATCAAAATCCTAATCCAAAAAAGAATTCCTAGGCTAACCTAGTCCAAATGCACTCATCCAAACCCATGTACACCCATGGTCTGATCATGCACTCAATTCCATGGACCCAAATCTAGTCTAAACTTTGAGTAGCCCCCATGAGACCCAAAAACCAAGGCCTCATGACCGTGGAGGGCTGAACCTCCACCCTAGAATAAAACCGATCCTAGCCCTAGGACCACACCTATCCTAGTCTTCTGGAGCCAATACCCTAACTCCTCCAATAGCCTCCCAAGGCTTGGAAGCACCACTAATCCTAACACATCTATCATATCTCATATGAACATTTAATTAATTTAATTTTTTTATTTTTTTAGATCTAATTATGATATTTATAACATTAGAAAAACAAAAATAAATGGATTTAAAAAATCATATTTAGTCATATCAATAAGAAAACTACACTAGACTACACATAGAACAATTCTACACCTAGTCTAGACATGTATCTCATACATCATTGATATGAATCTTAAAATTTTATTTTTTTTGATTTTAGATCTAATCACATTTGATATGACATCTAAAATTTTTTAATATAAGATGATAAAATTTTAAAAAAATAGATCTAAAATAGATTTGAAGAACTGCTAATGTAGCTCTGATACCAGTTGAAGAAAAAATCCTATTTTTCTACCGCAGGATTATTCAGATTTGAATCAAAAATTTCTAAAATTTTCTAACTCAAGCTAATTAGATCTGAGAGTTCTTAGATTTGATCCTAATAATCTAATATTAGATATAAAATTAAAATTATATTAGATATTATTTTAGTACCTGATTGGTTAATTTGATTATCCTGTTGATGATCCTGATATTTCTGAGGTCCTGGATCAAGCCATGCACATGCCTGGCCTCTACCAGAGTCCACTCCGACTGGATCTATAGGTGCTCTCCTTTCGGATCTGATCTCTAAAAATTAGATCTTAAGTCCTTTTGTAGATCATTCAAAACAACATCTCAAAGATGCATGTTCGTCTCACGAACTGATTGTATCTTTTCCTAATTTTTTTGCCAATGGATCTTGGATCTTCTCTCGCTGCTTTGCCCAACCACTTAGGCATGGAGAAGAGGGAGAGGAGGAAGATGAGGAGGCATGGAGATGAATAAAGTGGTAGGGCTTCACCGTATGTTATTTAGATACACAATAGGTTTGCACAGGGTCCTTTAAATAGACCAAACATAGAGTCCCTTCGCTTGTGTTGGGGGTAAAATAACCCCAGCTGAAGTCCTCAGCTGTCGCCCCCCATGCAGAAGTAACTCATCGATCCTCTCAACAATAAGTCCATACCATAGAGTTTGTAGAAGGCACATTGAAATCCAACTAGATGACCTTGAACAGTAAAGGGAAACTATTATTCCATTAACCTTGCTTCTTGACTTAGAATGAATGATAGGATCAAAGTTCAACCCTCCCAACCTAGATTAGTGACGAACTCCTTCAGTCGTGCTCCTCTCGAGCGAACTCCTCCAATCATACTTTTTTCAGAAGAATTTCTTTAGTCATGCTTCTTTCAGATGAATTCCTTCAGTCAAACTTCTTTTGGACGGGCTCCTTCCGGATGAACTCTTCCAATCGTGTTCCTCCCAGCAACGCTTCTCCCAATCGGACTCCTTTCAAATGCACTCCTTCCAATTGTATTTCTTCTAGTCGAGGTTCTTCCATTCGAACACCTTTTAGGACAAGTTTTTTTCAACTAGATGGAGCATAGTACTTCAAACTCCAATTTAGAAGGCACCTACCTACACATGACCTAAGAAACTTTTGAACACTTTGAAGCCACTAGACATTATCCTGACCGACCTCGACTAGTAACAAGTTCACTACATACATGAAAGTCTTCGACCTATATCCGAACTCCAACAAATGGATCTCAAACACCTGCAAGTCATGATAAATGACATCTCATCCTCCATAACAAACTCCACATAGCCTGAGCAGCCCATTATCAGACAATTTTGGCTGTCGCTATCAGTTTGTTACACGCTCTATCTATAAAAAAGACCCTCCAGATATATTTTCTTCTAAGCTTTTTTTCCCTTTCCATTACTCTGCTTCTCTATTTTTCTAAGTACTCCATCCAGTTGGTCGAAAAACTGACTTGAGCATCGGAGGATCCTATTGGAGCCACCCACCTCTAGTTAGGATTTTATTTTATAGGTCTAGTTGATGGCCTAATCTTCTCAACTCTAGCTGCCTCTGGCATCTTCATAGATTTCTGCACCAATAGAATTGGTGCAAAAGGAAGGACCTCTTTAAGCTCTTATTCTACAAGAAATGCCCAATTGATCCTATCTGCGTTCTTTCTCTGCTAATCTTTTGAATCCATCCTCTTTTTTTATTCTTTCTTGCCTCAGAAATACCTCCAAAGAAGACAACCACTTGACGGTCTACTGCTTCTACTCTCCAGCTCTGGGCTAGATCCATCGGCCCCAGCTCCATCGCTAGCACCTTAACCTCCTCTATCGATAGCCATGGTGGATCCAGAGTAGTTCAACCTATTGATGCAGTAGGTTCGAGGCCTCACTAAAATGGTGCAAGCCATGCAGCAGACCCCAGCAGTAGTCCTATTGGAAAATGTGCAGGGTTTCATGCATAAATTTTAAAACTTTTTAAAATATAACACAGTAGATGTTGTAAATTAAATCATTTAATTTATGAATGCATGTAATCTAATTACTAAACCCTACATCTAGGATCTATAACATGTCATAATGCATGTATAAATCTAAAAATAAATATTATGATATTGATCAAATCAATACCATAGATCTAGAATAGTTCTAGATCTAAATCTTAGATTTTATCTAGGTGAGAGGAGTGATCAAATCTCTTACCTTAGCATGGGTCAAGAACTCTACGATTAATTTTTATTATTGTTTTTAGAGCTGCACATACGTTCGACCTCTATAGAAAGTTCATACGAGGCTACAACAAAATTGGAGGTTCATCGGACGAAAATCCGCTCGAAATGCTAGCTTCTTATGGATCCCTCATGATGGTTAATCAAATAGGTATTCTTCAAATCTCTTGGACCCTCTAAGAGATGAAGAATACATGGAGGATTGAGGGATAAATCTAACTCTTGGATCTCCCAAAAATTAAAAAATAAAATATATAAAAAACTATCCTAAGAGAAGATAGATCTTCACTTTCAGCACATCAACCTTTGATGTCCTGAATGCATCCCCATGCCATGACAAGAGGAGACCTTCTCCTCAATTATTTTTCATGCTCTATAGGCCTCTCTCTCTCTCTCTCTGATTTTACTAATGATAAAAGCCTCACAAAAGATGGAGAAGAAGGATTCTCAAAGAAATCCTAAGAGAAGACCTTCTTCTTTTCTTCTTCTCTCATCAGGACAAGATCAAATCAAGTCCAAATCAAAACACTATGCCCCAAAACCTTGGAGCATTGATCCACCATGCCCTCTACCTCTCTCTCAAATATTTTTATCACATAAAAATCACAAAAAATCAACAAGGAAAAAGCTTGAAAGAAAACTATAAGAGAAGATAATCTTCTCTTACCTTTGTCTCTACAAGACATCAACTTTTGATGTCTTAATTGAAGAGTCTCCTCCAAGAAACTTGGCCCCTCAATTTTCCATGCCTCCTCCTCTTTTTTCTCTTGAATTTTCATGGAGAAATCTAGGGATATCATGTACACATGAAAAAAATAAGAGGCACCCTATTTATTTGGAAGACTAGGTTTTGACCTAGTCTTCCAAGGAGTCTTGGTGGCGTCCAACTCTTTGATGCCACCCTTCTTTATTTTTGGTGTGAACAACCTGAAGCAAATGACCAAAGAAATGTAAAAACCACAAAAAATCCTTAAAAAATAAGCACATAAAAAAATAAATACCGTGGAAAGCATGGCGCAAATAAGGAGGAGGTGTTTTGGTCAATTGGGACTCATTCAAAAGAAAAGAAATCCAAACCACTTTCCATAATGAACCAAATCAGATTTGATTCAAATTAAACCAGACATGGATTGTGGAAAATTAATCCTTAGGCATGGAAATCATAAAAAAAAAATTGAAAATAAAATTAGTGGGTGTGGAGAATATTTTTGCAAGGAAGGAAACAAGGAATCCTAGTCTAACCAGGATTCTCATGTATTGACTAGGTCAAACTATTTTTTAATCCAATTAAAATATGATTAGTGCAAGCCTAATTATGGATGATCCTAGTCCAACTAGAAAACTAATTAAGTTAGGTTTAAACCATATTTAAATCTAATTTAAATTCTAACTCAATTAGAAATTAGGTGCACTCAAATCCTAGTCCAACTAGGAATTATTTTTTTCTTGCAATTATAATTAAATCTAATTCAATTAGACTTGATGTCAGTCCAAATGCTCAATCAAATTGAGCCAATTAGCAATCCAATTGCTAATCGATCCTCCTACAATACTTGCATTAGGTTAAACATCAATTATATTAATAGTTTGACCTTAGAATGATTCTCAATCATCGATTAACTATCTGATTAAATTACAACCTCTAATGTTTGTGACCCCATAGGTTCAAACCTAAGTCGATAGCATAGAAATCAATTTCTGTACCAATCGAAGTACTCATCCAGTAATAGTTTTTGATATTCAGATAGGTCGAATGTATGCAAAGCAACATTCTTAGAACCCTGGCCCATGGTTACCGTATAATTCATCCCTTTGACCAATAATGCTCAAGATGACATCGAGTATGCTGTCAACACTCACAAGTCATCTCTATTATTCTTAAAATTTTATAAATTTTATGACTCCTCATGAGGATTACCCAAGCTTAGGTTTTACTAAATTAAAACACAATGAGTCATTCTCTTTCTAAAGTTAATTAGAAGTGTTCAATCTCATCTTGACTCACACATCGACTCCACAAGTACTTGATGATACCCAAAAATCTTTCAAATCTATATTAAAAATATAGGTAGTTTGGCACCAAAGTATAGTGAGTTGCTTGCAAGTCACCGTGGTTATCTCAGATTGGAGGGATACTTATATCCATTGGCCTTAGCTAGCTACTTTTGATAGTAGAGTGCTATATTAGTCACATTCAGTGCAGATGTACTCCTACATCTCACTTGGATGCCATACCAGTATCTCCATATTACTTGGTTACAAGGACAACCAACGCATATGACATACAGCAACCTACACTCAATAAGTTATCATCCTTATTAATAACTTATCATTTGATCGTGAATAGTTTAATAACCATCCGATAAATCTTTATTTATCGATTGATTATGGTTCTAAGGACTTCATCATAATTTAGGAGTTCATTTAAGAAAGATAGAACTTCTATAATGAACCAGTCAAATAACTATTATTATTAGATAATTCATATACTAATTCCAATCATCTATAAATTTGATGATTGGCTTTAGAACATATTTTCCAACAACTTCCACTTGGATTAAAGTCAATCAGAATGATATTAAATATCCTATCTTTCACTTGAGTTCATAGAACTTCTTAGTTCCAAGGTCTTAGCAAATGGGTCGGTCAAGTTCTCCATTTCCATTGATCTTCCAAAAGTTAACATCATCCTGATCTAAAATCAAAGATGGTAGTGATGTAGAATATACTGGTCCTTCGGTTCTTTTGCCTGAGCTATGGTTTCAGTCCTATGATAGAACTAGACCATTGATGGAGGGTGCCACTCCTAACCTACTAATGAACCTTAGCAACTATACAGCTTACATGGTAATACCATATGCCATGATGTACTCTACATCACTAACTAAATAGGCTATAGTATCCTGCTTGAAATATTTTCAGCAAATTGCTCCTCCAATTTGGGTATGACTCGACATTCTCTTGTTGTCATCTTGTTCTGACTGGAATTAAAACATCCATATGTTTTAAGTTAGTATTTTCATATTTGAGTCACTGGATCTTGGTATTTCCTAAATACTTAGGGATTGTCTATACTATCTTCCAGTGGTTCTCACTTAGATCAAACTGGTATCTACACACTACATTAGTAACATATCTAATTTTGAACATGGAGAGATTATATGATAGCTAATCCTTTATTTCTTGCAATACTGAAATTCCATTCTCGATTAAGAAAATTTCATCCACAGATAACACAAAAAATAACACTACAGAATATTTTGTCCACTTACAAATATAGGGTTTATCTTTGTTCATAACAAAGACATATGTTCAAGATGTATATTCCAAGACTGAGATAATAGTCAAATGGGCTTTATAGGTCTTTACCTTCTCGTTTGCACTACTGTAATCCTTTTGAAAATTCATTCACATCCAATGGATTTTATCCCTTTAGGTGAATCATCTAGTGTCCACACACTATTGATTTTCATAGACTTTAATTTAGATTATATGGCTCCAAGCTACTTCTCAGAGTCAGACCACTACAATGTATCCCTATAGGTGATTGGATCCTTATTGTTCATATCGAGCTCAATAGAATCGCTGTCCTAGACCTAGATACTAAAGTACTTGTTTGACTAATACGGTACTCTATCGGATCTCCTTAAAGGCACTATTTTAATGGATTCTGGATTTGATCTCATTAAATTTGGTTTTGTAGGTTTACTAGATTATGTTGGTTCTTCTCTACCAGTCACTTTTTCAGGTTCAACTTAATAGGCTTCAGTTCCTTCTTTAAGAAACTTCTTTTCAAAAGAAATATCCTACTGCTGATGATCATCTTATGTTCTTTAGTATAGTAGAATTAATCATCCTTAAACACCTATTAGACCAAGATCCAAGTCTATCTATGTGCAAACCTTTGACATAGGCCGATCAACTCTAAATCCGAAGGTGAGAGAGTCTAGGTCTATGCTCGATCCATATCCCATATGGAGATTTACAGTAGATTTACTCAGTATATTTGCAAAGTAAAACAAGTAGTTACAACAACACAATCCTAAATTAGGCAAACAAGTGAATCCTATCGTGGATTGAACCATGTCTAACAAAGTTTAATTTCTCTTTTCAGATGCACTGTATTTCAAAAAGAAATCCACTAAGAGAGAATCCTATTCTCTCCTAGATATTATGTCACAAACTTACTGGATAAGTATTTAGCTCTTCAATTTGATCAAATAGTTTCAATAGCATTTTTAGTTTATTCTTCTATTTCTTTATTGAATTATTTGAATATTTCAAATGATTCAAACTAGATGCATCCATGCCCAGATAGGTCATCTATAATGAAATATTAATATCTTTCTTTGGCACTTAAATTCATAGATCCACATACATCACTATGTATGAGACTTAGAATTTTATCGGCTCCTTTACCTTTTTCAATAAAAGATGACTTTGTGATCTTTCCTAGAAGACAAAACTCATAGGCTATGAATAATTCACAACCATTGATGTCGAGATTTTTCTCTCAAGCTAACCCGTTTATCCTATTCTTGTCAAGATGACTAAGCCTATAATGCCAAAGACAGACATCCATGACATAATCTAACTTAGATGTTTAGTAAATATATACATTATATTCAACAGACTTTATAAATATTAAATATTATTTTTTTATTATCTAATATTATTATAATATTATTCATAATAATATTATAATAATATTCTTTTATTGATAAATAATAACCATCTTTGACCAACAGGCCAATAGATATCATATTTAGCATAAATAATGGATAATGGTGACAATCACTCAAAATGACATCTTCTTTGACCAACAGGCCAATAGAGATCATATTTATCATAAACAATGGATAATGGTGACAATCACTCAAAATGACATCTTTTGAAAATAAGCTCGACAATTTCTGAAGTTAGGATTGGAACAAGACCCCAAACGTTCATGTATTTCTCACCATTTTCAAACATTCCACTTATCTAAAGTTCTTGCAACGAATTGCATAAGACCACTAGTATCTAATACCGAGGTAGTAGAATAGCATATAGAGAAATTTCAAGATGTTATTATATAACATCCTTGATAAGCAACTCTTGCTCTTTTCTCTTTGTTCATCCTGTTATGGTCAATAGAAGCAAGACAATTCTTCTTCCTATGACCCTGCTTCTAATAGTAGAAGCACCATGCCTGATTTGGATCAATTTTGGACTAATTATTTTGACTGAACTTAGAAGCCCTAATACGAACCAATTCATATTGCTAAACCAAATTTAACTTTTGATACTAATTATCAAAGTTGGGTCTCATAAGTCATCATTATCTTAACAATAATTGGAGCAATTAGGATTTTAGCCTTATTCTATGAGAAAGGAGAACATATACCTTATGTATATGAATTATATTAAGCCTAAAGACTTGGACTTTAGTCTTAAGATTCTTCAACTATTTTAATTGAATTGGTAGCCTCTACTTCCATTTTGAGAAATTACTTTAATTTTTTAGTAGGTACTAGAATCCACATAAATTACACACAAGTTCGACTTTGGTCGGCCAACCCATGCACATCTACGGGTAGGTTCATTAACCAATTATTTCTCCAAATAACTTCTAGTAATTTAATTTTGCCCCAGAAATCTAATCAATAGGCTTTGGCCTCCACTGTAAGGATCCGGTTAGGTCCAACCATTAACATGACCTACTTGATACATCTAACCAACGAATAATTAAGTCCAACTTTGGTATGCCAATCTAACTACCATTAGAGAGACACTTCTAAGTTATCATATTATGAATGATAATTTCATTAGTCAATAAGTACCAGGCCTTTGGGCCTCCAATGATTATTGAGTTAATGGATGCATTATCATCCAACTTAATGGGAGATTATGACTTAGTTATTGAAAGAAATTTATCCTCAAGCTAATCAAAATTTATATTTTGATGGGCTATTCTTTTCTCTTCCAAACTCATGTAATGATATTTTCAAATAAATAAAGGCATTTTATTTCATAGTATGTTGCATCTTAATTATTTATTTAAGATTATGATGAACTCCATAAATTAGGACTATAGTTTTAGGGTTATGATGAGATCATACTTGTGAGATCTAAAACTTCAAAATCCTAATCTAAGATATCTTTGATTGATGGAACATTGAGTTAGGAATCAATGTTTCTGGAAAGACTGGCACATTCTATATATGCATGATGAAAGGATGATTGATCTCACTATCACTTGTGTGTGACACTAATACAAGGATGTGGATGCTCATTAGAGAATGAGTTCACTGAATTGATCTAACTAGAAAAGATCTAATAGAGACTTATCTACATGTCAATAGATGATTCTCGTAGTGGGAGTTGTGCATGTGATCCTTTGACCTGAGATTACCATAGAACTTTATATGTATGAATCTATATTTTGGTTCATACTCATTCATGACTTAGTTATGTATGGGGTGTTCTAGATATGGTGGATTATATATAAAGATTGTGAGTAGGTCAATATGGAATCAATCACTCTTGGTAAGAGGAGATCGCATCCTACTTGCTTCAATCAAATGATGATTTAGAAAGTCTTTGATCAAAGCATGAAAATTAGAAATAGTTTCTAATATTTCATTAGTCAAATCATCATTATAAGATTGAGAGAAATATGAATATGATATTGGGTTTGACATATTTTCAATCCCACAGTCATATTCAAGATGCAAGGTGATCAAAGGATCTTGTTGCACGGTAACTTTTCACTGAAAGATATTTTTGATATTTTTATCAAAATTTTATATCTTTTGGATAGACATGATACATTGCTAGACGTCAATCTTGTCTTGTAGGTTTGATCTAATTAAATAAGTTTTATTTGATCATTAATTAGAAAGTATTCTAATTGATTGAATCAGGTTAGCTTATTTTGACCAAAATCAGTTTGGTTGAGTTCTAACCAGATTAGGTCAAATCACATCCAAACCCACTGCTGGCTAGATGTGGAACCCAATGAGTTACACACAAAGAGAATTGATCAAGGGTTTAATTGGATTAAATCATGTTTGCAAGATGAACATGCTAGCACATGTTACAAACCCTAGCACCAAGATTTGAATTGGATTAAAATCGGGTTCCGATTTGGGCTAATTAGATCCAATTAGGGTTAAATTTGATTTGGTCCTTAATTGGGTTCACCCTTGGCTTGTTGACCTAGGTTTGGGCCTAACATACTAGAATCCAATGCCCAAGAGAGTCTCTTTCTTGCGCATGGGGAGGTGTTTTATGCGCCATGGACTCTTGGTGTATTATTTTGGTTGCCACCCCATCTTTGTTGTCTTATCCATTTTTATTTTATGTAACTTATGTTACATAGTCTCAGATCTGAAAGAAGGCACCCAAGAGTCCTTCTGCAGATTAAACACTTTGGTGTTTAAATGAAATTTAAATGGAATAAGACTCCTAGCTGCTCCCCCTTATCTTGGCGGCTCTTGGACTAAGTTCAAGTTGATAAGGCATTGACTTTTCTTCCACGCCCCATCTGAAATTGGCGCATGAGATGAGAGCCATTGGATGGCATTCTCATCAAATCAAAATTCTTTATTGGTGGCACCTAAGAGAAAGAAAAACTACATAACTTTTAAGAAAGCACGAAGAATTATTTTTCGAAGAGTCCTAATTGAAGCAACTCTTGAATCTAATTCTCATGCGTCACATGGCATATTTTTCTAGTAGTGCATGAGAAGGTTGTGTTAGATATATGTGCCCTAGAAGCCATAATTGGCTGACATTTGTAATACACTTCTAGGAGCAAAATTATAATTTTGATTAAAATCAATAAAATGGGTTATTTTCTATCACATATGTGTATTTTGTGTCTGTGATACATCCTTTGAGTTAATGGTAATGATAATTCATATTTTCAAGAGTTGAAAATTTAAGATATGAATAATCATTATTCACTCATAAAATGCTCCTGACCATAGGATCATCACGAGGATGGTGATTAATTTGGAAGGTTGGTGTACAATTGCTTCTCTTTAGTAGATGAGTCTTGAGTCTATGGTGTGGAGACACCGGAGCGAGAGTACAGGTACTCGTTAGAGAATGAGGGCACTGAGCGTGACCACCTCGAGTAGTCATTAGGAAGTCTACCTTCTCGTCAATGACTGACTCGATGCTGCAGTAGTGTGTCTGGTTCTTTGACCTAAGATGCATCGGCAGTTCACCTTGAGGGTGTTATAGTTTGACTATACCATTACTCAATCTCCTAGCCATATGGAATCCTGAGGTGTATGTTGGCTATAGCATGTTCATTATAGGAACTAGATAGCATCAAGATGGAATCTATCTACCTCGGTGGTAGAGGAGCAGCCCTATGATGATCATGAGAATCAAGTCCAGAAGTCCATGGCCATGGTAGAGTGAAATAATAGAAAGAGTTTCTATTTAGGTTTTCACATTGGACTTGAATCGAATGATTACATCATATGATAGAGACTAGGGTTTGACGAGTTCACCTTAACCCTAATCTGATCGGGGCTCAAGATAGAAGAACTTAATCACATAGGTAGCTGCACCAAGAGATTCGCATTCAACTCTGATGGGTTGCCACCATATACTGCTAGGTGTCATTGGTGGATTTTGGGAGCAATTAGAATGATTTAGATGATCAATCATTCTAGCTGTTCGAATCAGAAGAGTTCTGATCCATCGAAAGGAGTTTCGATGATGTCAATGATAGAGATCATGACATATCCCATTACCATACAAAACTGAACCTAATTGGATCACACAAACAAGGGTTTGAATCTAGTGATCATCAATTGAACTAATCCAGTTCAATTGATCTGAATGAGATTCAATTAGGTTCAAGAAAATCGTGCTAGCACTCGATTGAACCTAACGTTCTTCTTTTACTATCATAAATAGTTGTTCTGACTGAGCCAAAGGAGTTTGTGCTTATTCAGAGGCATTCACTTGGTCTGACTGGAGCCTGTCTAGGTCAAAAAAGAATTGTTTTATTTTGTAAGACAATACCTGCCATTTTTGGTCACCTGCCATTTCTCATCCTTTGACTTTGGTCAAAAGTTGATCTTTGACTGGTCAAATGTTGACCATTGACACTTTGACTTCTGTCCACATGTCACGCACCTATTGAAGAGCTGGTGGGGGCCTGTCTCCCTGCTAGAACTTGGTAAGGAGGAGGGTGCATGCCACCCTTGGCGTGTGCCCAAGCTGGAGGCGCCCAGAAGTTTCTGTTGGATAGGGACTCAACTCCTTTTTGGATTCCAATTAGAGTTCTCCTTAGAATCAACTTTGACTGGTCTTAGGCGCCATCTAAGGAGGAATCCAAGGGACTCTATTCCTACCAATCAGATTTAGATCTGATTTCACAAAGGGTTGTGATTGGTTGGGAAGAAGAGGAGTTGGATCATGATAGTCTATAAATAAGACCCTACGCCCAACTCAAGCAATTGAGATTTCCACGCCCCAAGACTACCTCTCCTCTCCTCCTCCATGTCAAAGCATCTTCTCCCTCTCCTCTCCACATCCAAAAGTGTTTTGGACCTTGGTTGGTGCAATCCAGATGAGAAAAAGGTGATTGAAAGATAGAAGGCTGCTGCTGCAAAGGATAACTGCTGATCTTCGAAAGGAGTTTTGAAGATCCTCTAGATTAGATCCAGATTTGATTTTTAGAGACATGATAGAGAAGAAGAGGATCTTCAGATCCAGTCCGAGTGGATACTGGTAGAGGCCAGGCACTTGCATGGCTAGATCCTAAACCTTCCGCTGCTTACAGGATCATCAACGGATAATAGGATTATCCACTTCAAGATAAATTAAATTAAATTAAATTTATCTAATTTTATTTTAATTACTAAATAATAAGAGTCAGATCTGAAATATCTCAAATCTGATATGGATCAAAGAGAAATTTTTTTTGAAATATATCTCTTGATCTGATCAGATCTGAACGAACCTGGTCCAGAAAATTAGGATTCTCCTTCAGGTTGGATGGTCATGAGATATGCCCAGGGAAAGGGTGTCCAAAATTATGGAAGCACCCCTACATATATTATAAATAGGGGTGCGCATCGAGAGTCTAAGGATTTAGAATTCTTGCTTTCTTTCTTACAAGAGGCTTGCTTGTCCAATTTTCTTTATTCCTTTTCTCTTGTCTAGATAAGATCTTGATTTAAGGACAAGAAGTCTTCCAATAAGACAAAGAGATTAGAAATAAAAATTAAGGAGACAAGGAGCAAGAAAGAAAGGCAACGAAAGGCTAGGAGGATGATAGCAAAGACTAAGGAAGGTTCTGCTCAAAATAATTAAAGTTTTTATCATAAGAATTTTAATTAAAATAAATAAAGGTACTAGTGTCTTGATCAATTCCCTATGTGAATCAACATTGGAGGGTGAAAATATGGGCACCTGGTGGAACCCCTGACGAACTATTACTAGTGATCAAGGTCAAGTTTGAATTTAACGATTAGAGATATGTTCCAATACGTTCATTTATGTTATAAATACATTTTATATGATTTAAATACTAATAAGATGATCCTAGGTTTTGGGTTTGATTTTATAATTTCATAATTTTGCTTTGAAATCCATGCTTCCACTCTGTAGACCAAACCTAACAGTTATCTTCATAACTTTATCATTTTAAGGACCTAATAATTTTAGAGGATTTAAATTATTAGTGATTTAAGGATAGAAAGGATATGGACCAATTTGCTCCCACCGACTTTACCAAGTCATGTCCTCTCACTGACTTCTCAACTCTTTGATAAGGACTAGGATTAATATTGGTCCATGGGCACCTAGATCAGTCTCACTGAATAAAATCAGTCTCACTGATTTTCTATATGACATGGGTTAGCATGAATCAATGAGCATCCTAATTAAGACCTGATTAACCACATTGGCTAGGTAAGTAAGATCGGTGGGAGGGTCAACCAAGACTTGCCTTAAACACCATTAGAAATGGCCAAGTAAGCAGGCTGCTAATTAAAAACCATCGATTTGGAATGCTAGACTTACCTTAGACACCAATCGATTTATTAGTTTTGATTTGGTCTGCCTGAAGACTCGGGCTTGACCACTAAGCCACAATAAGTATCCATTTGTTAAATGTATGGACTTTGATCAATTATAACTATTGAAGTGATCTATAGAAATAACCTAATCCTAATTAACTATTAATTAGATTTGACCAATTTCTTAACTAAGTCTATTTTTAATCTAACCCTAGGTCTAATCCAGTTAAGGACCTGATCAAAGCTAACCCATTATCCTTTAACCCATGTTTTATGAAATTATCTTAGGATCTTTAAATCATAAATCTAGATCCTAAACAATTACTTAATTCTCAATTAAGTTCAAAGCTTATGAGTTTGGGTTTATGAAACCTCAGAACTAATTTTTGATTTAATCATTTGAAATATTTTTAAATTTATAAATAGTTTACATTGAATCATATTCAATATATGGTTTTAGAACTGATTTGTTTTAACATTTTGATCATGTCCTAGGATTTCGAATCTAGGATTTTGTAGAAAGTAAGTTCTTAATTTAAATTCTATAAAATAAGTATGTCATGCATATACATTGTAGATTTAAAACAAAAATTACATATCAACATGTGCAATAAGAGGATCTAGATCTAAACATAAAATACATCATATGGATCAGATCATAAACTATTTAAAATTAGATTTAAAATCTAAAAATAAATCCTAAATTACTTTAGATCTCATATAACATATTTTTGATTTAGGTTATTCGAATTGGCACATACTATGACTACCTCTCCACTGTAAGGGATAAACCTTATAATAGGATAACCTTATGGCATTATGTACATCCTGATATTATTTAGGTCTAATCTAGACAATTTAAAATAGATCTAACATCTATTTAATTTTAGATTTAAAATCAAAAAATTGAATCATAAAATTATTTAGATCATATCTAACTTATTCATGATTCAAGAATATATCAGCACATATTGGAATAACCTCTCCACTGTAAGGAATAAACCTTATAGTAGGATAATCTTATAATCAATATATATGATCTATAGAGTCTTATTTTTAGATTTATCTTAATCCAAACATGATCATGTTATAATAGAACCTAGATGCTTTGATACCACTGAAAGAAAATATGCAGGATTTCATGCATAAATTTTAAAACTATTTTAAAATATAACACAGCAGAAGTTGTAAATTAAATCATTTAATTTATAAATGCAAGTAATCTAATTACTAAACCTTACATCTAGGACCTATAACATATCATAATGCATGTATAAATCTGAAAATAAATATTTTGATATTGATCAAATCAATAACATAGATCTAGAATAGTTCTAGATCTAAATTCAAGATCGCATCTAGGTGAGAGAAGAGATCAAATCTCTTACCTTTGTCTCTACAAGACATTAACTTTTGTTGTCTTAATTGAAGAGTCTCCTCCATGAAACTTGGTCCCTCAAATGAAACTTGGTCCCTCAATTTCCCATGCCTCCTCCTTTTTCTATTGAATTTTTGTGGAGAAACCCAGGGATATCACGTACACACCAAAAAAATAGAAGACACCCTATTTATTAGGAAGACTAGGTCAAAACCTAGTCTTCTAAGGAATCTTGATGGCGTCCAACTCTTGGAGGCCGCCCTCCTTTATTTTTGGCATGAACAACCTAAAACCAATGACCAAAGGAAGGTAAAAACCATAAAAAATCCTAAAAAAATAGGAAAATAAAAAAAATAAATGCCGTGGAAAGCATGGAACAAATAGGGAGGAGGTGTTTTGATCAATTAGGACCGATTCAAAAGAAAACAAACCCAAACCACTTTCCATAATGAACCAAATCAGATTTGATTCAAATTAAACTAGATATGTGGCATGGGAAATCAATCCTTAGGCATGGAAATCTTAGAAAAAATCTAAAAATAAAATTAGTGGCCATGGAGAATATTTTTGCATGGAAGGAAATAAGGAATCCTAGTTTAACTAGGATTCTCATGTATTGACTAGGTCAAACCAATTTTTAACCCAATTAAAATATGATTTGTACAAGCCTAATTATGGATGATCCTAGTTTAACTAAAAAATTAATTAAGTTAGATTTAAATCATATTTAAATCTAATTTAAATTTTAACTCAATTAGAAATTAGGTGCACTCAAATCCTAGTCCAACAAGAAATTATTTTTTTCTTGCAATTGGCTTATCTAATAAACCAATTAAACTTAATCTAATTAAGTTTAAACTAATTTTAATTAAATCTAATTCAATTAGACTTGATCTTAGTCCAAATGCTCAATCAAATTGAGCCAATTAGCAATCCAATTGCTAATCGATCCTCCTGCAATATTAGCATTAGATCAAATATTCGTCATATTGATAGTTTGACCTTAGAATGATTCTTTATCATCGATTAATCATCTAATTAAGTTATAACCTCTAATTTATAGGATCCCATAGATTTAAACTTAAGCTGGTAGCATAGGAATCAATTTCTATACCAATCGAAGTAACCATCTAGCAATGGTTTCCGACGTTCGAATAGGTCGAATGTATGCAAAGCAATATTCTTAGAACCCTGGCTCGTGGTTACCGTATAATTCATTTCTTTGACTAATAATGCTCAAGATGACTTTGAGTATGCTGTCAATGCTCATACAAGTCATCTCTATTATATCTCAAAATTTTGCAAATCTTGTGACTCCTTACAAGGATTACCCAGATCCAGGTTTTGCTAAACTGAAACACAATGAGTCATTATCTTTCTGAAGTTAATCAGGAGTGATCAATTCCATCTTGACTCACACATCGACTCTACAAATACTTGACTATACCTAGAAACCTTCCAAACTTATATTAGAAATATAGGCAGTTTGGTACCAAAATATAGTGAGTTGCTTGCAAGTCACCGTGGTGATCTCAGATCGGAGGGACACTTATATCCATTAGTCTTAGCTAGCTACTCTTGATAGTAAAGTGCTACATTGATCACGTTCATTGTAGATATACTCCTACATCTCACTTGAATGCTATACTAGTGTCTCCACACCACTTGGTTACGAGGATAACCAACGCATATGGCATATAGCGACCTACACTTGATAAGTTATTATCCTTATTAATAACTTATCATTTGATCTTGAATAGTTTAAGAACCATCCGATAAATTCTCCTTTATCGAATGATTGTAATTTTAAGGACTTCATCATAATTTAGAAGTTCATTTAAGAAAGATAGAACTTTTATGATCAACTAGCCAAATAACTATTATTATTAGATAATTTATATACTAATTTCAATCATCTATGACTTAGATGATTGGCTTTAGAATACATTTTCCAACAAGCCCAACTAAAGAGACCCTAGCCAGAACCTCAAGAACCAGTATAAAGAAGGGCCACCTGGGTCAGCAGACCCATTACGCATGGGAGGAGGAAGTCGAGGGCAGGGAGCCTCTGCTCCAATCATAATTTTTCTCTGAAGAAGACTTTCTCTATCTATAGTTGATGGCCCTCTGAGACCCATGATTGAGATGACGATCTCGATCAGAAACTTTAGGACATGAATAAACAAATTGAAGAGCTCCGCCATGACGTGTTGGTCCACCATGATGACATATGCATCGATCTCCCCTTCTCCACTAAAATCATGTAGGAGCCCATTCCGTCGAACTTCAAACTCTCCCAATTCAAGAGTTACGATTGGACTTCTGATTCGGTCGACTACCTTGAGGCCTTTCTAATGATGATACTGCTCTATGGCACATCGGACGCCATTCTGTACTGAGCTTTCTCATCTATCCTGAAGGAAGTAGTAAGAAACTGGTACTCGAGCCTTAAGCCAGATATAATTTTTTCTTTTGACCAAATGAGCCATCAGTTTATGGCTTATTTCATAAGCAACTGACATCCAAGATGAGATTCAGACTTCCTCATCAATATAAAGTAGAAAGAATGGAAATTTATTCGAGCTTATGTCAGTCACTTTAATGCTGCTGCACTGAAGGTCCAAAACTTGGACCAATCTGTAGCCATGGCCGTGTTGAAAGACAGTCTCCAGAAGAATGATCTTCTATCCTTCTTAAAAAGAAAGTACCCTAAAAATTTTACTGATATGTTGACCCGAGCTAAAGGTTATGTCCGAGCTGGAAAGCCCTTCAAATTGAAGGATGATGAAGCCGCAAGAGAGCGGTAGGTGGGTGAATCCGACAAGCTCGCAATCGAAGGAAAGTCGAGTGAAGCTCAGTTATGCTCCCAAATTCCTCTCGATCATAGACGAGCCTGAACTCCTCCTCGAGCTGATTGGTAAGGAAGTCTAGATCGAAGGACCCAACAAAACTCTCCTCCTTAAAGATTCAATAACTATGCTCCCTTAAATGCCTTGAAGACCCAAGTGCTAATGGAGTTAAGGGAGCAGCTGCCAGGGCTAGAGAGGATGTCGACTCTTCTAACCAATCGTAATCCCAACAATTACTGTCTCTACCATTATGACCATGATCACGATACTAAAGAATGTATCCAACTTCAGGACTAGATTAAGGCACTGATCATAAGAGGTCTGCTAGATCAATTTATCAGGGATCGATCAAAGAAAAGAGAAGATCATCCAAGAGCCCCACCGCAGCCCGAACCATCTCGTAGGGATGAACAGCAAGGAGATCGGCCTCCTCTTAGAATCATCAACACTATTACTGGGAGACATCGGGAGGGGGGGAAGCCAGTAGGTCGGCAGAGCCAGCAAAGAAGTAACAGACTGAAGAACCCATCACCTTCATCGAAGAAGATGCTCAAGGAGTTCAGTTTTCGCATAATGATGCGGCTGTAGTTATTTTAAATATCATTGATTATGATGTACGCTACTTTTTAATTGATAATGAAAGCTCTGCTGATGTCTTATTCTATGATGCTTTTTCTAAAATATCCATACCTGATGGTAAGATGGGTCCGATGAATTTTCTATTAAAAGGATTCATAGGTGATGTAGTGCCTGTGGAAGGAATAATATCATTGTCCATGGACATGGGTCAGTACCCCAAGCAATCCAAAGCTCAAGTCAATTTTTTAGTAGTTAAAGCCCCTTCTACCTACAATGCAATCCTTGGCCAATCTAGTTTGAATATACTCCAGGTTGTGGTTTCGACCTACTACCTAGAAATGAAGTTCTCGATAGGGCATGAAGTTTGGAAGGTTAGAGAAGACCAGGCACTAGCTCGACAATATTACAATATTGCCTTACAGGCAGAAAGGAAAGTAGATCCTTATCTAGTGGATGGGCTTGATGTCCATGATGATCTATTTGAAGAAAGAAGAGAACCCATCGATGACCTTGTGAAGACCTCTTTGAATGATGGAAATAAAGAACACACCATGAAGATTGGCTCCAATCTAAGAGGAGAAGTCAGAAAGCAGCTCATTACCTTCTTGCAAAAGAATGCAGATGTTTTTGCCTGGGTGCTTGCGGATATGCCTAGGATTGATGTAGAGATCATGGAACATCGCTTGGGAGTGGATCTAAAATATCAACCAGTGAAGTAGAAAAAGTGCAATTTTGCACCTAAGAGGCAAAAAGCTATTATAGATGAGGTCGACAAGCTCCTCAAAGTAGGATTCATTCAGAAAGTGCTTTATCTGGATTTGATCGCAAATACCATTCCTGTCAAGAAAGCAAATGACAAGTGCAGGATGTGCACAGACTTCACGAACTTAAATAAAGCTTGTCCAAAGGATAGCTACCTCCAATCCAGGATTGACCAACTAATGGATGCAACTTCGAGCCATGAATCCTTTGAAGGGAAATCCTGATTTCTCGGATCAGGTTCATTCAGATTTGATTCTTATTATTTTAATAAACAAAATAAAATAAGGATAAATTAAATTAAATTTAATTTACCTAAATTTGGGTAATCCTATTATCCTGTTGATGATCATGTTTGCGGCAGAAGGTTCTGGATCTAGCCACGCAAGCGCCTGGCCTCTACTGATATCCACTTGGGCTGGATCTGGAGATCCTCTTCTTCTCTATCACACCTCCAAAAATCAGATCTGGATCTGATCTGGAGGATCTTCAAAACTCCTTTTGAAGATCAGCAGTCATCCTTTTGCAGTAGTGTAGCCTTCTTACTTTTGATCACCTTTCTTTGATCTGGATCGCACCAACCAAGGTCCAAAACTCTTTTGGACGTGGAGAGGAGAAGGAGAAGAAGCTTTGGCATGGAGGAGGAGGGGAGAGGCAGCCTTGGGGCATGGGGTTTTCAATTCTCAATTGAATCACAAACTGAGTTGGGCGCAGGGTCCTTTTTATAGACTAAGCGTGATCCAACTCCTCTTCCTCCCAACCAATCACAACCCTTTGTGAAATCAGATCTAAATCTGATTGGTGGGAATAGAGACCCCTGGATTCCTACTTAGAGGGTGCCTAAGACCAGTCAAAGTTGATTTTAGGGAGAACTCTAATTGGAATCCAAAAGAGAGGTGGAGTCCTTGTCCAACAAGGACTCCAAGACTCCTCCAATCTTGGGCGCACGCCACCCTTGGCGTGCGCCCTCCTCCTTGCCAGGTTCTGGCAGGGGGACAGGCCCCCACCAGCTCTCCAATAGGTGCATGACATGTGGTCAAAAGTCAAAGTGTCAATGGTCAACATTTGACCAGTCAAAGGTAGACTTTTGACCAAAGTCAAAGAACAAGAAATGGCAGGTGACCAAAAATGGCAGGTAGTGTCTTACAAATAAGACAACCTTTTCTGACTTGGACAACCTCCAGTCAGACCATATGAAGGCCTCTGTTTGAGCACAAACTCCTTTGGCTCAGACAGGACAACTTATTTATGATAGCAAAAGAAGAACGTTAGGTTCAATCGAGTGCTAGCACGATTTTCTTGAACCTAATTGAATCTCATTCAGATCAATTGAACTAGATCAGTTCAATTGATGATCACCAGATTCAAACCCTTGTTTGTGTGACCCAGTTAGGTTCAGTTCTGTATGGTAATGGGATATGTCATGATCTCTCCATCATCGACATCATCGAAACTCCTTTCGATGGATCAGAACTCTTCTGATTCGAACAGCTAGAATGATCGATCATCTAAATCATTCTAATTGCTCCCAAAATCCACCAGTGACACCTAGCAGTATATGGTGGCAACCCATCAGAGCTGAATGTGAACCTCTTGGTGCAGCTACCTCTGTGTGATTAAGTTCTTCTATCTTGAGCCCCGATCAGATTAGGGTTAAGGTAAACTCGTCAAACCCTAGTCTCTGTCATATGATGTAATCATTCGATTCAAGTCCAATGTGAAAATCTAAATAGAAACTCTTTCTATTATTTCACTCTACCATGGCCATGGATTTCTGGACTTGACTCTCATGATCATCATAGGGCTGCTCCTCTACCACCGAGGTAGATAGATTCCATCTTGATGCCATCCAGTTCCTACAATGAACATGCTATAGCCAACATACACCTCAGGGTTCCATATGGCTAGGAGACCGAGTAATGGTGTAGTCAAACTATAACACCCTCAAGGTGAACTGTCGATGCACCTCAGGTCAAAGAACCAGACACACTACTGCAGCATCGAGTCAATCATTGACGAGAAGGTAGACTCCTTAATGACTACTCGAGGTGGTCACGCTCAGTGCCCTCGTTCTCTAATGAGTACCTGTACTCTCGCTCCGGTGTCTCCACACCATAGACTCAAGACTCATCTACTAAAGAGAAGCGATTGTACACCAACCTTCCGGATCAATCACCATCCTCGCAATGATCCTATGGTCGGGAGCAATTTATGAGTTAATAATGATTATTCATGTCTTAAATTTTCAACTCTTGAAAATATGAATTATCATTGCCATTAACTCAAAGGATGTATCACAGACACTAAATACACATATGTGATAGAAAATAACCCTATTTATTGATTTTAGTCAAAATTACAATTTTGCCCCTAGAAGTGTATTACAAGTGTCAGCCAATTCTGGCTTCTAGGGCACATATATCTAACAATCTCCCACTTGTCCTAAAGCCAATTGGCTATAAGTCTAAGTCCCATCTTCTCAAGGTGGGCTTCGATCTTCTGCTGGCCCAACGGCTTTGTAAGTGGGATCTGCCATATTATCTGCGGAGTTGACTCTCTTGACCTCGACGTAACCCTTCTCAAGGTAATCGCGGATGAGGTGGTATCGCCGCTCAATATGCTTGGATTTCTGGTGAGACCTCGGCTCCTTAGCAAGGGCTATGGCGCCATTGTTGTCGCAGTATAGAGGAATGGCATCTGATGGCATTACTCCAATTTCTGCAGCAAACTTCTTGTACCAGAATGCTTCCTTTGCAGCCTCTGATGCAGTGATATATTCTGCTTCCATGGTGGAATCTGCTATCACCGTTTGCTTGGAACTCTTCCAGCTGACAGCTCCACCATTGCACACAAACAGACTTCCAGATGTCGACTTTCGATCATCTATATCGGACATGAAATCCGAGTCTGTGTATCCCTGGACTTGGAGTTCTCCGTTACCAAAGACCAACATCATATCCTTAGTTCTTCTCAAGTACTTAAGGATACATTTCACAGAAGTCCAGTGTTCTTCACCTGGATTTGACTGATATCTGCTTGTGACACTCACAGCATGGGCTATATCAGGTCGTGTACATAGCATGGCATACATGAGGCTCCCTATTGCAGAAGCATAAGGGATCTTGCTCATGCATTCTATTTCCTCAGGTGTGCTAGGGCACATCTTCTTGGAAAGATGAATACCATGTCTGAAGGGTATTAATCCCCTCTTAGAGTTTTCCATACTAAACCTCTTTAGTACTTTCTCTATGTACATCTTCTGTGAAAGTCCTAGCATCCTATTCGGTCTATCCCTATAGACCTTAATTCCTAGAATAAAGGATGCTTCACCTAGGTCTTTCATGGAGAATTCCTTGGACAACCACATCTTGACTGATGTCAACATGGGAATATCATTCCCAATAAGGAGGATGTCATCCACGTACAATACGAGGAAGACAACAGCGCTCCCACTGACCCTTTTGAAAACACATGGTTCCTCTTCATTTTTGATGAAACCAAACATTTTGATCACATCATTGAAATGAGTGTTCCAGCTCCGAGATGCTTGCTTAAGTCCATATATGGACCTTTGCAGCTTGCAAACCTTGTGATCAGTATCACTGGATGTGAAACCTAGCGGCTGTTCCATATAGATATCTTCCTCAAGATATCCATTTAGGAATGTCGTTTTCACGTCCATTTGCCATATTTCATAATCGAAATAGGCTGCAATAGCAAGCAATGTGTGGATGGATTTTAGCATAGCTACTGGAGAAAAAGGTATCCTGATAGTCAATGCCTTCACGTTGACTATAACCTTTTGCCACTAGTCTAGCCTTGAATGTCTCCACATTCCCATCTGCACCAATCTTTCTCTTGAAGATCCATTTACATCCAATAGGTACTATACCTTCTGGTGGATCTACCAAGGTCCAGACTTGGTTTGAGTGCATCGAGTCAATTTCTGACTGCATTGCCTCTAGCCATTTCTCGGAGTCGATATCTGATATCGCCTCGTTGTAGGTTTTGGGATCATCACCATGAGCACCATTACCTACGAGGAACATTTTCTCTACATCCTCTGAAATAATACCTAAGTATCTTTCAGGGGGACGGAAAACTCTTTTCGATCTACGAGGTGGAGGAGGTAGTGTTCTTATTGGCTCAACCTGATTTGGTTCCACTTGGTCCTTAGCTCGTTCTGCTTGTGAGACTTTCTCATCAAGCTTGATCTATTTTCAATGCCGCTATCTTGAATAAACTATTTTTCAAGAAAGATGGCATGTCGACTCACAATCACATTGTGGTCTTCTGGAATGTAGAAATAGTATCCTAATGACTCTTTAGGATATCCTATGAATCGAGCTCTGAAGGACCTAAACTCTAACTTGTCCGCTTGTTGTCTTTTGACATGAGCCGGACAATCCCAAATTCTGAGATGACTCAGACTTGGTTTCTTACCGTGCCATATCTCATACGGTGTGGTAGGAACGGTTTTAGAGGGACCCTATTCAGTAGATAAATTGAAGTTAACAATGAGTGTCCCCAAAGAAAATCAGGGAGGTCTGTGAAGCTCATCATGGACCGAACCATATCTAATAGGGTCCAATTTCTCCATTCTGAAACCCCGTTGAGTTGAGGTGTTCCTGGTGGAGTCCATTGAGAGACTATGCCATTTTTCTTGAGATAGTCTAGGAATTTTCGGCTAAGGTATTCACCTCCTCGATCTGATCGAAGAACCTTAATGGGTTTTCCAATTTATTTTTCTACTTCATGTCTGAATTCTTTGAACTTTTCAAAGGCTTCAGACTTATGTCTCATAAGATACACATACCCATACCTAGACAGATCATCGGTAAAGGTAATGAAGTAGACAAAATTGCCTCTAGCCGGCACATCAAATGGGCCGCACACATCTGTATGTACTAGGGCAAGGAGATCTGTGGCCCTCTCCCCATGTCCAACAAAAGGGAGTTTAGTCATTTTGCCTTGAAGACAGGATTCACAAGTTGGATATGACTAAGAAGTCAATGGACTTAATAGCCCATTTTTCTCCAATTTGTTGATTCTATCTTCTGCTATATGACCTAGTCTCAGGTGCCATAGATATCTGTCATTTGGACTATCCCTAGGTCGTTTGGCATTCACGTTTTGCTCGACAGTTAGAATAGGTACATCAATATATGGCTGATAAAGACCATTAATAAGAAAACTATTTGCTATTTTATTTCTTTCATAAAGATGTTATAATGGTCCTTAAAGAAGGTGATCACATAACCTTCTTGTGCTAAGCATGAAATAGAAATCAAATTCCTGCTAGCTGCAGGCACAAAATAACAGTCTTTCAAAACTAAGTCTAAACCAGATGGTAATCGAAGAGGGTATGTTCCCATGGCTACTGCAGCAACTCTTGCTCCATTACCGATGCGTAGGATCATGTCTCCATCCCTCAGCCTCCTGCTATCCTCAAGACCCTGCTATATGGAAGTGCACAGATGAGCACTAGAACCAGAGTCAAGCACCCAACTGGATGCAGAAGAAATCGTAAGGTTAGACTCAATAACGAGCATACCTCCAGAAGGACCTTCCTTCTTGTTCTTCAGGGTGGCCAGGTAAGTAGGGCAGTTCCGCTTCCTAATGGCCATCGCTGTTGCAATGGAAACACTTTCCTTTGCCATCGGCCTTTTTCTTCGATTCTGCCTTCTTCTTCTTTGATCCTTCCACCTTTTGCTTTTTCACAGACTTTTTTTTCTTTTCATAAGACTTTCTTTTGGAAGAAGTCCATTCCATAGCAAGAACTGAGCCTTTAGAACCTTTCATAGAAAGCTCAGCGGTAACCAGCATATTCATTAACTCGGCCAAAGAATTCTGAAGTTTATGCATGTGGTAATTCATGATGAATTGCCCATATGCATCAGTCAAGGATTGCAGAATAATATCATTCTGCAGGTCCAAGTCTAACTTCACACCGAGCTTCTCAAGCTCTTCCATATCCTTGATCATTGTCAGACAGTGATCTTGGACTGACTGCCCATCACGCATCTTAGCCTTAAAAAGTCATTTTATGACTTGATATTTGGCTGCGCGACTCTGTTCACCAAACATTTCCTGTAGGTGAGCCAATATTTGGCGAGCAATCCTGATATCCTCATGTTGGTGTTGGAGCTCATCAGACATTGAGCCCAACATGTAATATCTGGCCTTATTATCTTCGTCAATCCATTTTTCCAGAGACGCTCTCTGTTCAACAGATGGACGGGCTGGCAAGGTGGAGAGGGTCCTGGTCCAGTACATGTGTTAACTTCTCAGAATCCAAAATAATTTTGTAGTTCCTAAGCCAATCTTTATAATTGGGTCCAGTCAGTCTATGTGTGTCCAGGATACGTGCTAATGGGTTGGACGCAGACATTTTCCTGTAGAGAGTCAAAGATTCTAGTTAGATACTGTAATTTTGACTTGACCAATTTGTTTAGGAATTTTATTTTTAAATAAATTAGCTCCCACTATTTTCTCGAATCCCTACACTTCCTCTGTAGAGATGCAAAAATCTTCACGATTAATGATTTCTAGTGGGTGGTGCGGTCTCACCAACTGACTCATCACCTCACCTAACAGTTATTGGTGATGGGTTAGCCAATGAGTGAACAACTCTTGTTCAATGATTCTCTAATCATGGTGCACCCAAACTTGGTCTCTAATTCATGAATCTCACCGTATCCGAAATATTGATCCACTCCTTAGTTAAGTCAGACCCACCATTTGCATAGACTGGATTCCTAATTGAGTCTCTCACCGTATCCGGAATATTGAGCCCAACTCATCCTCCAGCCCATAGCATCCAATGCCTAATAGACATGGTTGCATCTTCTCGGTGCAACTGAGCCACTGTATCCAGCCGAGAACAATCAACCCCGGGAAGGGCCCGCACATCTACAATGGTGGAAGACCTCAGACTTAATCTTTTCTTAGGGAGAATTGATTCAGGTCTCATTAAACTAGACTTGGCTTAGTCATAACAATTATGACTAACCTAGTGGCATGGGTTAGCTCGGATTATTGACCACCTCAGATCAGAACTGTGTCAACAGATATGGCCAGGTAAGTAAGACCGGTGGAAGGAATATGCCATTAACTCGTACAAGAACGCATTCAGGTCGAGTAGCTTCCAATTAAAAATCAGTCGGTCGTCTATGCCAAACTTACCTTAGACACCAAATTGTTGAGTCAGAATCAATTGGGTTAGCCTACAATCCAGACTCTAACCTCTGAGCCTAATTAGGTCTTGCTTGATCGTGACTCGATCTTGACCCAGACTTAATCCTATTAGGCTGGTCAATTTAAGCATTGTTGATCCCATCTAACCAACTCTTGATTCGGTTTGATCAACCGCTTAGACCTAATTGAGCTACCCAAGCCCGAACCCAGTATTATGAATATGTCTTAGATCTGAAATTCTCAATTTTAGACCTAATTAATATTTCATAAACTTAATTCTTAATTAAGTAGGGTTCATAAACAAAATATGCACAATAAATCCTAGGGTTTCAGGATCTAGGGTTTTGCAGAAAGTAAGTTTTGGGTTTTTGATTAAGGACGAACACGCAGCACCCCTACACATCATAAGAACACCCCATCGAATGGGAAGAGAGGGCCTTTAAACCCTTCTTCGTTCTTATGACCGGACGGCCAAGAGGAATGCCTTAATCAGGAACATTCAATACTACAAAACAATATCAGATCTATATCATATATCTCATATATAAAGTAGATCTAATCATGGCATATTTTGCATACATCTCATGTATCATAATAATGCATATTTTCAGATCTAAATTATCTCATAATAATCTAAAAAATTAGATTTAAATTGATCTAATCAAAATAAATTCTAATCTAGACAATTATGTAGAACTATTCTACAACTAGTCTAGTTATGCATCAATCATATCTCATATGATATTCAAAAATTAAATAATTTTTATTTGCTATTTTTTAGATGTTATTATAATATTTATAATATCAAAAAATAGTAAATAAAAAGATCTAAAACATGATTTAATCGGATTAAATCAAAAATATGCAAGAATATTCTATAGAACTATTCTATTCTAGAACTAGTCATGCATATCTTCTAATCTTAGATCCAAATTATTTAATTTTAATTTTTTCTAATTTCAAATCTGATCACATCTCATGTGATATCTGAAATCACTTATTTTTTGATTAAAATAAATTCAAAATTAGATCTAAATAATTTTAGAACCATGGCTCTGATACCAGTTGAAGGAAAATCCTGATTTCCCGGATCAGGTTCGTTCAGATCTGATCAGATCAAGAAATATATTTCAAAATTTTTTTTCTTGATCCCAATCAAATCTTGATGTGTTTTAGATCTGATTCTTATTATTTTAATAAATAAAATAAAATAAAAATAAATTAAATCAAATTTAATTTACCTGAATTTGGGTAATCCTATTACCCTGTTGATGATCCTATTTACAGCCGAAGGTTCTGGATCTAGCCATGCAAGCACCTGGCCTCTACTGGTATCCACTCAGGCTAGATCTAGAGATCCTCTTCTTCTCTATCACACCTCCAAAAATTAGATCTGGATCTGATCTGAAGGATCTTCAAAACTCCCTTTGAAGATCAGCAGTCGTCCTTTTGCAGCAGTGCAGCCTTCTTACATTTGATCGCCTTTCTTTGATCTGGATTGCACCAACCAAGGTCCAAAACTCTTTTGGATGTGGAGAGAAGAAGGAGAAGAAGCTTTGGCGTGGAGGAGGAGGGGAGAGGCAACCTTGGGGCATGGGGTTTTCAATTCTCAATTGAATCACAAACTGAGTTGGGCGCAGGGTTCTTTTTTATAGACTAAGCGTGATCCAACTCCTCTTCCTCCCATCCAATCACAACCCTTTGTGAAATTAGATCTAAATCTGATTGGTGGAAATAGAGACCCCTGGATTCCTACTTAGAGGGCGCCTAAGACCAGTCAAAGTTGATTTTAGGGAGAACTCTAATTGGAATCCAAAAGAGAGATGGAGTCCTTGTCCAACAAGGGCTCCAAGACTCCTCCAATCTTGGGCGCACACCACTTTTGGCGTGCGCCCTCCTCCTTGCCAGGTTCTAGTAGGGGACAGGCCCCCACCAGCTCTCCAATAGGTGCATGACATGTGGTCAAAAGTCAAAGTATCAATGGTCAACGTTTGACCAGTCAAAGGTAGACTTTTGACCAAAGTCAAAGAACAAGAAATGGCAGGTGACCAAAAATGGCAGATAGTGTCTTACAAATAAGACAACCTTTTCTGACTTGGACAACCTCCAGTCAGACCATATGAAGGCCTCTGTTTGAGCACAAACTCCTTTGGCTCAAACAGGACAACTTATTTATGATAGCAAAAGAAGAACGTTAGGTTCAATCGAGTGCTAGCACGATTTCCTTGAACCTAATTGAATCTCATTCAGATCAATTGAACTAGATCAGTTCAATTGATGATCACCAGATTCAAACCCTTGTTTGTGTGACCCAGTTAGGTTCAGTTCTGTATGGTAATGGGATATGTCATGATCTCCATCATCGACATCATCGAAACTCCTTTCGATGGATCAGAACTCTTCTGATTCGAATAGCTAGAATGATCGATCATCTAAATCATTCTAATTGCTCCCAAAATCCACCAGTGACACCTAGCAGTATATGGTGGCAACCCATCAGAGCTGAATGTGAACCTCTTGGTGCAGCTATCTGTGTGATTAAGTTCTTCTATCTTGAGCCCCGATCAGATTAGGGTTAAGGTAAACTCGTCAAACCCTAGTCTCTGTCATATGATGTAATCATTCGATTCAAGTCCAATGTGAAAATCTAAATAGAAACTCTTTCTATTATTTCACTCTACCATGGCCATGGATTTCTGGACTTGACTCTCATGATCATCATAGGGCTGCTCCTCTACCACCGAGGTAGATAGATTCCATCTTGATGCCATCCAGTTCCTACAATGAACATGTCATAGCCAACATACACCTCAGGATTCCATATGGCTAGGAGACCGAGTAATGGTGTAGTCAAACTATAACACCCTCAAGGTGAACTGCCGATGCACCTCAGGTCAAAGAACCAGACACACTACTGCAGCATCGAGTCAGTCATTGACGAGAAGGTAGACTCCCTAATGACTACTCGAGGTGGTCACGCTCAGTGCCCTCGTTCTCTAACGAGTATCTGTACTCTCGCTCCGGTGTCTCCACACCGTAGACTCAAGACTCATCTACTAAATAGAAGCGATTGTACACCAACCTTCCGGATCAATCACCATCCTCGCAATGATCCTATGGTCGGGAGCAATTTATGAGTTAATAATGATTATTCATGTCTTAAATTTTCAACTCTTGAAAATATGAATTATCATTGCCATTAACTCAAAGGATGTATCATAGACACTAAATACACATATGTGATAGAAAATAACCTATTTATTGATTTTAGTCAAAATTATAATTTTGCCCCTAGAAGTGTATTACAAGTGTCAGCCAATTCTGACTTCTAGGGCACATATATCTAACATTCCTCACCTTCATGGATGTCTTCTATAGCTATAACCAAATTCAGATGGCACAAGAGGATGAGGAGAAGACTGCTTTTATTACTGACCATGATCTTTATTATTATAAGGTCATGCCCTTTGGGCTTAGAAATATAGGTGCAACTTATCAACACTTGGTGAATAAAATCTTCAAGGAGTAGATCGACCGCAACATAAAGGTCTTTGTAGATGATATGTTGGTCAAAAGTTGATCTTCTCCATGTCACATTGCAGACCTTAAAGAGACCTTCAATACCCTCCAAAAGTACAAAATAAAGCTGAATCCTACAAAATGCGCTTTCGGAGTAACTTCGAAGAAGTTTCTAGGATTCATGGTGTCAGGATGTAGCATTGAAGCCAACCCAGAGAAGATCAAAGCTATCCAAAAAATGGCCATCCCAAAAAATAATAAAGAAAGTTCAGTGTCTTACAAGCAAGGTAGCAGCCCTGAATCACTTCATTTTTAGATCGACGGAGCATTGCATGCCCTTCTTCCAAATACTTAAATAGCCCAAGAACTTCAACTAGACTCTTGAGTGCCAGTAGGCCTTTGAGGAATTAAAGAACTATCTTAGTTCGCCTCCGCTCCTAGCCTAGCCAGAACCTAGAGAAGAGCAATTCTTATATCTTGCAATGTCTATAGAGCCATCCTGATCAGAGAAGAAGCTAAAGTTCAGAAGTCAATATACTATATAAACAGCATCCTGAGGGATGCAGAAATAAGGTACACCAAATTCAAAAAACTAACTTATGCCTTGTTGATTATAGCCAAGAAACTCCAACCTTATTTTCAAGGATACACAATCACTCTTCTCACTGATCAACCCATTAAGGCAGTCCTACATCATCCTGATACCTCAAAAAGAATAGCAAAGTGGGCAATCAAATTAACTGAGTTTGACATCAATTTCCAACCTCAGTTGTCCATTAAAGCTCAAATACTGGCTGATTTTATTGTAGAATGCACTATTCTAGATGAAGCTGAACTTAAGCAAAATATAGCCAATGTGCCATGGTTGCAGTCGAGCTCCATTGAAGAAAGAGCAGACCTTCCTGAGGCTTTTGGGGTCTGTATGTGGATGGTTCATCTAATGCTTCTAGTGCAGGCACAAGTTTGATTTTGGTTAACCTTGAGAGAATTATCACCAAATATGTGCTACTTTTCAAATTTTTTGCAACAGATAATGGGACGGAATATGAGGCTCTAATTATAAGGTTGAAGATAGCAAGAGAATTGGAGGCAGATCGGCTCTAGACTTATAGTGATTTCCAGTTGATAGTAGGATAAGTTAGTAGTAATTATAAAGCTCGAGAGGAGAACATGATAAAATATCTAAAAAGGGTGAGGAGCCTAACCCTGACCTTCAGTAGTTTCAACATTCAACAGATCCCGATAGCAGAAAATGCCAGGGCCGACCTTCTCTCCAAGTTAGCTACCTTAGCTCCAAATAAGCTACCTAAGAAAGTTTTCTTCGAAGTTCTAAAGTGTCTGAGTTCGGAAGAGCCTCAGGCAGTAATGCAAGTTGATCATGAGCCCAACTAGATTGATCAATTGATTGCTTATCTCAGCGATGGACTCCTTCCCAAAGACCACAAAGAAGCTTGGAAGCTAATAAATCAAGCTTTCCGCTACATTCTGTATGAAAATAAGTTGTACAAGAGATCGTACTCATTACCACTTCTCAAATATCTCCAACCTTCTGAAGCTAATTATGCCTTAAGAGAAGTTCATGAAGGAATATGCAAAAATCATTTGGGAGCAAGATCCTTATCATATAAATTTCTTCGACAAGGATATTATTGGCCAACAATGCACTAAGATGCAATGGATTATGTAAGAAAGTGCGACAGGTATCAAAAAAATACAAACATTCAAAGACAGCTGGATCCACAGCTCACACCATCAAGCGCTCCTTGGTTGTTTGTACAATGGGGGATGGACATATGTGGATCCTTTCACATGGCACCAAGACAACAAAAGTTCCTGCTGGTGGCCATAGATTATTTCACTAAGTAGGTTGAGGTCGAATCTCTGACGAAGATCACTGAAGCCAAAGTACCGGACATCATCTGGATATCGATAGTTTACAGATTTTATTTACCACAGACATTAATCACTGATAATGAATGTCAGTTTACAAGAACGAAGTTCACCAAATTTTATGAATACTTAAATATTTCTCACCACTTCACATCAGTAGCTCACCCGCAGGTAAATGGTGAGGCTGAAGTAACTAATAGAACTTTGCTTTAAGGGATAAAGATCAAGCTCGAAAGAGCAAAAGAAATCTGGGTGGATGAACTTTGTCACTTGCTCTGGGCTTACAGAACCACTCAAAGGTTGCCAATTGGAGAAACCCCTTTTGCATTAGCTTTTGGGATAGAGGTAGTCATCCCAGTCGAGCTCGAACTTTCTTCAGCACGAGTTGAAGCTTTTAGTGAGTAGAGCAACTCACAGGGTCTCAGGATAAATCTCAATCTATTAAAAAAAAGTTAGAGAAGGCTCAAATCCGAAAGGTAGTCTATAAGCAGAATGTAGCCCACTACTATAATTCCAGGGTCAGAAGCAAGACATTCAAAGTAGAAAATTTGGTGCTTTGATGAGCAGATTCTTCGCAACCTCAAAATCAAAAAAAGCTCATCTCAAACTGGGAAAGCCCCTATGAGGTCGTGGAAGTCATCCAACCAAGAATATATTACCTAAAAGAGCTTAGAGGATCAACACTCCCACAACCTTGGAACTCGGAGAACTAATGAATGTATTATCAATAATCTTGCTTCAATAAAATTTTCTTATTTCAATAGTATTGTTCCTTGGTGCAAAACTATATGATGGCAGGGAATAGCTTAACCGAGCTCTATCCTTAAATAAAGTAGAAGATCTCTAGTTGTTCAAGATAGAAGGAGGAGAGAGGCCCATTTAACGACCCTTTTATGCCCCAATGACTTTGTTAGGGATAGGAGAAGGACCTCGCCCTAACAAAGATAAGAGCCTATCATGTCAGGAACAGAAGGAGAACCTCATCCTGACACGGGTTAAAGAAGAGAGACCTTCTCAATGGCTCTTTCATGCCCCAATAATCTTGTTTGGAATAGGAGGAGAATCTTATCCTAATAAGGGTAAAGGCCGACCATGTCAGGAATAGGAGGAGAACCTCATCCTAACGTGGATGAAGACCTCTGATTGTTCAGAATAGGAGGAGGAGAGAGATCCTTTTAATGGCTCTTTTATGCTCCAATGACTTTGTTAAGGATAGGAGGACCTCGCCCTAACAAAGATAAAAGGCAACCATGTCAGGAACAGAAGGAGAACCTCGTTCTAACAAGGATAAAGACTAATTTTATCAAGAATAGAACGAGAACCTCATCTTGACACTAATGAAGACCTTTGGTTGTTCAAGACAAGAGGAGGGGAGAGGCCCTTTCATTAGCTCTTTTATGCCCCAATGACTTTGTTAGGGATAGGAAGAGGACCTCATCCTAACAAAGGTAAGAGCCAACCGTGTCAAGAACAGGAGGAGAATCTCATCCTGACATGGGTCAACGAAAAGAAGCCCTCTCAACGGCCCTTTCGTGCCCCCATAATCTTATTAAGAATAGGAGGAGAACCTCATCCTAACAAGGGTAAAGGTTGACCATGTTAGGAACAGGATGAGAACCTCATCTAATACGGATAAAGACCTTCAATTGTTCAAGATAGGAGGAGGAGAGAGGCTCTTTCAACAATCCTTTTGTGCCCTAATGACTTTGTTAGGGATAGGAGGAGAACCTTGTCTTAATAAAGGTAAAAGCCAACCATATCGAGAATAGCGGGTGAACCTCATCCTGGCATGGGTCATAGGAGAGAAGCGCTCTCAATGGCCCTTTCATGCTCCGATGATCTTGTTAGAAACATAAGGAGAACCTCATCCTAACAAGGGTAAAGGCTAACTATGTCAGGAATAGGAGGAGAATCTCATCCTAACATGGATGAGGACCTCTAGCTGTTCAAGATAGGATGAGGAGAGAGGTCCTTTCAGTAGCCCTTTTGTGCCCTAATAATTTGTTAGGGATAGGAGGAAGACCTCGTCCTAACAAAGGTAAAAGCCAACCATGTCAGGAGTAGGAGGAGAATCTTGATCTAACATGGATCAAAAAAGAGAGGTCCTCTCAATGGTCCTTTCGTGTCCCAATGCTCTTATTAGAAATAGGAGGAGAACCTTATCCTAATAAGGATAAAGGCTAATAATATCAGGAATAGTAGGAGAACCTCATCCTGATGTGGATGAAGACCTTCGATTATTTAAGACAAGAGGAGGAAAGAGTGAAAAACTACATGAACATACGACTGAGATGAAGCAATCAAAATAATGTTTTCATTAAAATAAAACTTTCAATACATGTGGAGGTCCATGAGATTAGTTATAAAAAAAAAAGGAAAAATGAAAAAGACGTCGAAGCCTTATTTAGAGTCGGACTTTGGATTGCCAGCACCAATCAATATCAAAGACAACTTCTAGTCTTTAATCTTCTCTTCGAGCTCCCACCGAACCACCAGACTTTCACTCAACAACTTCTTATGCCTCCGCAAGTCATCCTAACTTCTCTCAGCTTCTTTCTTAGCACAACTGACTCAGCCTCCACATCCTTCATGGCATCCTATTGATAGACCTTCTACATTTTCAACTCCCGCACTTCCATTTGGTTGTTCCCATACAAAGTAGACAAGCTCTCTAGAGAGCTCCATAAAGAGAGAACCTCTACCAAGTCCTTACTCGAACTAGCTCGGGCCTCTTCAGACAATTATTGTCGAAGTCGAGCGATCTCATCATCAACTCTTTGAAGCTTTCCCTTGAGGTCAGCGACTTCACCACACCAATCGCATCTATATTCATTATGAGAGTCCTCAGCGGCCTGTAATTGATTTTAGAGCTCGAAGAACTTCTTTGTCGAGTCCTAGCCATATTCCTTTCAATTGGTGGACCATGCCAAGCTTCCTTCGAGGAACCAAATTCTTTCTTATGCAGCCTTCAATTCGATCTCTAAAGAGCTTGCTTTGGCCGTTAAAGTCCATGCCTTGTGGCTACCAAGCTTCTTCATCCATTCCAACTCCTCTATCAGATGGCACTTCTTATTGATGTAATCCATAGCATCCTTTTTATGGACTTGTCAAAGACGAGTGACTTCAATTATAGCTTCTGAATAATGCTTCTTCAACTTCTGAATCTCATCCTCTGCTTTCTTCAAATTCTTCTTAGTTTAATGAACTTTCCTCTTCAGGTCTTTAATGACAGGTCTCAGAGGAAGGCCTTGAGGTAATGATGTGGCATTGATGGGAGGAGGTGAATCATGATTATCTTCACTTTGGACATTCTAAAACATAGGCATACCATGGTGTAAACATAGAGAAAAATTTCTTTTCATTAATTTGAAAGATTTTTCAAGTATAGAGAAGGAAACAAATGAAAAGAGGAAATACAAAAACAAGAGGCCTCAGACCTTTGGAGGAACAATAAAGGAATTCGTTGTAGTAGGCTCTTCACTAGGGGGAGGGACAATTGCAACAAGAGGCGTAGCAGATGATGGCTCGGCTGGTGGGGGGTCGACAGCAGCAATGGAAGACTTGACCTTATCATCGGAAGCTCCTTCATCCAAGAAGCTAAGATCGAGCTCAAAAAATTTATCGATCACATTCTTTTGGTAAAGCTTTTGATGAAGGACAACTGGACGAACTCAACCTTTATGTCCCTTATTTTGATGGAGGCCTTGAACTCCTCCATAGCCTGGACCTTGACCTCCGCAATCTGATCCAAAACTCGCTGCTCCTTCTCTGCCATTTCAGCTTCCATCTTTCTTTTCTTTTCAACCTTGAAGGCCAGCTCCTCCTTTGCCCTTGCTAAAGCCTATTCGACATCTCGTGAAGTTTGGCAGAGGCCTTCAACCTTGGTTGATCACTCTTTAAGGAGATGATCAACCTTAACTTTCTCCTTAAGGAGGCGTGTGACTTTGGCTTGATAATCTTCTTCAGCTTTCATAGCCTTTGACTTCGTGTGCTTCATTGCCTTGATATTACTGATCAACTGGTGTCCTATCTATAAAAAATGACCAAGCGACTTGTGTCAGTGAAGAGGTAATGGATAAGCTAGTGAAGGGATGAACGGAAGAGAGAGATGGGTCAACTTACCTATAGGAAAGACCCTAGGGAATCCCAAGTGTGCTGCTCAGGATCAGCCTCAACTATCCTATCTATGACCTTGGGTAGGGTACACTCGTTGACCAACTTCTTGATGATGTCTTTATTGTTGAAGGAGTTTTCCTCCAGGTCCTTATCGAAACTATTAGATCCCATGGCGGCAACCCTACATCAAACTTTCGCAGTAGCCAGTTTCTTCTTCTCCTTCTTCTTCTTCTCCACCTCCATCACCCTCTCAGTAGGGAGTTCCAAGGTGGGGACTTCGTATGGGAGGCTTGGGGAGCTCAGAGGAGCAACGGCCTCGAAGGCAGTCATGATTTCAGGGGGCAACAGCAACATTGGTAGGCATAGCGGAGCTTGAGGCACCAACCCTCGCCATTTTTGAAGGCTCGACGGGCACAGCACCTTTTCTTTTATGGGCTAAAGTGTTGCTACATTCATTTCTATAGCAAAGAAAGATTTACAATTAAAAGGATGGAATCAGAATATAACTTGTGAAATAAAAAAGTGTACTATTTCGATTGAGAGGACTCAAGCCCAGATTGAATAAGATTTAGCCTTTCAAAAGCTCGAGCAGAAGGGAGGCTCAGTAATTTCTAAGCTTGCTGGCAGAGTTAAGATCGTTTCTTTCCAAGCTCAGAGCCCGGTGAACTGAATCCCTCGCCATTCCTGAGGAAGTCCTAAACTAAGAGATGGATCGGAGACAAAGAAGAACTTCTCCTTCTAGTCATGAATAGAAGATGGGGCACCTTTAAGCATCCCCTTCTTACTAGCCTAAGGGGATAGGTACCACCAATCCTTAGCAGTTGGATGGTGCTTGAAGGTATAATAACTATGGAATAAAGAGATGGTCGGGCGAACTTCGGCCGAAATGTAGAGGGAAAGGAAACCTATGATGAACCTAAAATAATTTGAGACCAGAGAAGTAAGGGAGATATTTAAAAAGCAAAAAAGAGTGATCATAAAAGAAGGAAGAGAAAGACTTAGTCCAGTATGAAGAGCTTCTATATACAAGCAAAAGTAATGCGCAGGAAGGGGAACAAGCTCAGTCACTAGATCCAGGGAGTTCAAGTGATGGAAAAATCCTATTTTTTGCCATAGGATCGTTTAGATCTGATTGAATCTAAAAGGATATTTTAATTTTTTTAAAAAAAATTTAATAAGATCTAAGACATCTTAGATCTGATCCAATAGATTTGATATTAAAAATAAAAAAAAAATTAAATTAGATTTAATTTTTGTACCTAATTGGGTAATCTAATTACCCTACCGATGATCCTAATATTCCTGAGGTTCTGGATCGAGCCACATACGTGCCTAGCCTCTACTGATATCCACTCAAGCAGAATTTGGATGTCTTCTCCCGATGAATCTTTTCTCCAAAGATCAAATCTGAATTTGATCTGTAAATCCTTCAAAACTGAAACTTGAAGGCAGCGCACTCGTCTGATGAACACTTGATTTTGCACCAATCTCCTTGGACCTTCTTCGTTATTTATGCCCAACCTTTGGGCATGTAGAAGAGGGAGAGGAAGAGGATCAGAGGGGGTGTGGAGAATATTATGGATGGCAGAACCTTGGCATGAAAGGCAGATCACATATCAACTCTCTTAGCGCAAAGGTTCTTATAATAAAACATTACACCATATAGGAGTCCCTTTTGACCAAAACAACTAACTTGTTTGATCATTGGGACTCCTGGTCTTGATCTCCATGTCAAACACTAGAACTCATATAGTTTTGATGCCAAAAATCCATCCAGAAATTGGCCGCATGAAAGGATAAGGAAGAGTCCACAGCACCTAGGACTCTTCCCTCAAGAGTTTAAACCAATTTAAACTTTGATTTAACCCAATCTATGCACCTCCAAAAATCACCAAATTTGGCATGCCCAGAGTATAACTCAAGCCCAATCACATATCCAAAAATCAAAGAAAAAGAGTTCCTAAAAATTTTTCAAGAAGGCTCTGATCTTGTGACCCTCAATTCTCTCAATAAGGTCAACCATTGACCCTAGTCCAAATGCATTTCAAAATGGATTTGTTTCAATAATTAATCTAACCTAGATAAGATTCAGTCAGATAAAAATAAACCCATTTAAGATATAGGAATGAGTCAATTCAAACTTGACTTGGTTGTAACAAATCAGAAAGATTATAGAAGGAGAAGGTCAGGCTCAATCGTGTGCTAGCATGATTACCTTGAACCTAATTGGATCTAATCCAAATTAATTGAACTGGGTTAGCTCAATTGATGATATCTAGATCCAAACCTTTATATGTGTAATCTAGTTAGATTTAGCTCTGTATGATAATGAGACATGTCAAGATCTCCATCATTGATATCATTAAAACATCTTTTGATGGATCAGAATTTTTTTGAATCATACAATTAGAATTATCGATCATCAAGATCATTCTAATTGCTTCCAAAATCTACTAGTGACACCTAGCAATATGTAGTGGCAATCCATCAAAACTAAAAACAAACCTATAGGTGTAGCTACCTATGTGATTTGGTTTTTCTATCATGAGCCCCGACAGGATTAGGGTTAAGGTGAACTTATCAAACCCAACATCCATCATATGAATGAACATTCAATTCGAGTCTGATGTAAAATCCTAATAGAAACTCTTTCTACCATCTTTACACTGCCATGGCCATGGGCTTATGGACTCAATCTCATAATCATTATAGGGCTACTCCTCATCTATCGAGCTAGATAGATCTTCTATTGGTGCAATCCAATTCCTACAATGAACATGTTATAGACAACATACACCTCAGAATTCTGAATGGCTAGAAGATTGAGTTATGGTGTAGTCAAACTATAACACCCTCAAGATAAACTCTCAATGCACCTTGGATCAAAGAACCAGATGCACCACTGTAGTATCAAGCCAGTCATCGATGAAAAGGTAGACTCCCTTATGACTACTCGAGCTGGTCATGCTCAGTGCCCTCGTTCTCTAACACGTACCTATACTCTTGCTCTGCTGTCTCCACACCGTAAACTTAAGAATCATCTATCCTAGAAAAGTGATCATACACCAATCTTCCAGATCAATCAGCATCCTTATGATGATCCTATGGTCGGAAGTAGTTTATAAGTTAATTATGAAAATTTATATCTTAAATTTTTAACTCTTAAAAATATGAATTATTATTACCATTAATCCAAAAGATATATCACAAATATTTTAAATCATACTATGACAAAAAATAACCCTTTTGTTAATTTATAGTCAAAATTATAAAATTGCCCTTAAAAGTGTATTACAAGTGTCAGTCAATCTGACTTCAAGAGCACACATCTAACAAACTCGCACTTGACCTAAAGCTAATTGGCTACAAATCTATGTTCCATCTTCTTAAGGTGGGCTTTGATCTTCTGTAGTTTCAATGTCTTCATTAGTGGGTCAGCCGCATTATCTGCTGTGTCGACTCTCTTGACCTCGACGTATTCCTTCTCGGGGTAATCATGGATGAGATGGAATTATCGCTTGATGTTCTTGAATTTCTAGTAAGACCTCGGCTCCTTAGCTAGGGCTATGGTGCATTATTATCGCAGTACAGTGGAATGGCATCAGATGGGATCAGAATGCCTCCTTCATAGTTTTTGATACAGTGATGTACTCTACTTTCATGGTGGAATCTTCTATCATCGTCTGCTTGAAACTTTTTTAGCTAACAACACTATCATTGCATACAAACAGACTTTCAGATGTCAACTTTTGATCATCTATGTCAAACATAAAGTTTGAGTCTGTATACCCCTAGATCTAGAGTTCACAGAAGTTCAGTGCTCTTCACCTGGATTTGACTGATACCTGCTTGTGATAATCATAGCATGAGCAATATCAGGTTGTATACATAGCATGGCATACAAAGGCTCCCTATTATCGAAGTATAATGGATCTTACTCATGCATTCAATCTCCTCAGGTGTGCTAGGGTACTTCTTCTTGGAGAAATGAATACCATGTCTAAAGGGTACTAGACCCCTTTTGGAGTTTCAATGCTAAACCTCTTTAGCACCTCCTCTATATACATCTTCTATGAGAGTCCTAGCATCCTATTTGGTCTATCTCTATAGACCTTTATTTCTAAAATAAAGGATGCCTCTCCTAGATCTTTCATAGAGAACTCTTTAGACAACCATATTTTGACCATGGTCAGCATTGAAAATCATTCTTAATTAGGAGGATATCATCCATGTACAATATGAAAAAACAACAGCGCTCCTACTGATTTTTTTGAACACACATGGCTCTTCCTCATTTTTTCATGAATCTAAATAATTTGATTACATCATTGAAACGAGCATTCCAACTCCGAGATGCTTGCTTAAGTCCATATATGGACCTTTATAGCTTGCATGCCTTATGATCACCATCATTAGATGTAAAACCTAGCGACTGTTCCATATACATATCTTCCTCAAGATATCCATTTAAGAATATCATTTTCATGTCTATCTGCCATATTTCATAATCAAATTAGACTGCAACAACAAGCAATGTATGGATGGATTTTAGCATGGCTATTGGCAAAAAGATATCCTAATAGTCAATGCCTGCATGCTGACTATATCCTTTCACTATGAGCCTTGCTTTGAATGTCTTTATATTTTCATCGACACCTATCTTCCTCTTGATGATCTATTTACACAAAATAGATACTATACCTTTAGGTGGATCTACCAGGTCCAGACTTGATTCGAGCGTATTGAGTCAACCTCTGACTTCATTGCCTCTAACCATTTCTCTGAGTCGATATCTGATATCGCCTTATCATAGGTCTTGAGATCATCACATGAACCCCATTTTCTATAAGAAATATTTTCTCAACATCCTCTAAAATAGTACCTATGTACCTTTCAAGAGGACGAAAAATTCTAGTTGATTTTCGAGATGGAGGAGGTAGTGTTTGGACTGGCTCAATCTAATTAGGTTCTATAGATTTCTTAGCTCATTGCTGTTTAGAGAACCTCTCTAGCCTGATCTATCTCCTGATGCTACCATCTTGAATAAATTATTTTTTAAAAAAAATAATATGTCGACTCATAATCATATTGTGGTCTTCTAGAAGATAGAAATAATATCCTAATGACTCTTTAGGATATCCAATGAACCGAGTCTAAAGGACCTAAATTCTAACTTGTCTGCCTGCTATCTCTTGACATGAGTCGGACAATCCCAAATTTTGAGATGACTCAAACTTAGTTTCTTATCATGCTATATCTCATACGGTGTGGTAGGAACGGTCTTAGAAGGAATCTTATTCAGTAAATATATAGCTTGAAGGGGAGCGCGCAAAGTTTCTAGCTCTACTTTTGAAAATATTTTTCAAAAAAATATACACAGTGGAGAAATTATTAATCATATTAATAATAATGGCTATAGATCTAATCTAAAAATCATACATGCTATAGGTTCTAATATATCATATAAGCATGCATATCTAAAAATAAAAATAGCAACTATAGTAAAACTATTTTTACTGCTCTACGTGTTCAGAACACGTTACTTTTTTGCGGGTAGATGAACTTCACAATCTGATCTCCTCGGCGTAGATCTGATCGCCTCGATGCAGCCACAGATGCATCTTGCCTCCATAGGTAATCCACACTATGCCCTGATCTCGATTAACTCCTCCCAAGTGTTAGCTTGTGTAGAAATCTTTGTAGGCTGATGTAGATCAAACTCTTTTGATCTTCTTCATGGAGTCTTTGGATGCTCCGGATCCCAATGAATGCATAAGAGATTTAGTAGAGGTTTTCACCAAGATCTGAACTCATAGATCTAAATCCCAAACCCTAGACAGATTCTAGGATAAGCACTCACCCAAATACCCTTGCACCTAGAACTCTTTCTTTTCTGATTTTTCTCACACACGCAGAGAAGAGACTTTCTCTTCTCTCCATTGCTCTCTCTTCTCTTCGTTGGTTTTCTATATTCTATACACTCATAAAATCAAACATTTTATAGATCGCACAAATAAAGAGAGGCATGAGAGAAAGGTTTAGATTGAGTGGTTATCTATTTAAACTCAAATCCTATGTGAATTAAACTTGTAACCAGATTAAACCTAATCCATATGATGCATGAGAAGGGAGAATGCACGCCCTCCCTTGGATGGAAAAAATATTCATGAGAAACCTCTTTCTCATGGAGATAGTATGGCACAAAACAAAGCATGATGTGGCACATGGAAAGACTAGTCAAACTAGTCTATTGTTTATCATCCAATTGAACAAATCCAATCCAAATTGGTTAGGCCCAACTAGACTAGATTAAATTCAACTTATTTAGGATTAAAAGGGCTCAATTAAATTCTAATCAAATCAGAAATTAATCAAGCCAAACTTTTGATCAAATCAGAGATTAAACCTTCTTGACGATTAGATCATCTTATAACCTAATCGGGTCAAATCCAAATGAATCTAATTTAATTGGTCTTGATCTAAAATTAATCACTCAATTAAATTAAGTTAATTAGTGATTAAATTTACTAATTAAACTTCTCTAGATCAGCCATTAGATCAAGTAGGAACCTCTAGTGTGTGTGATCCCATAAGTTCGAACCTAAGCCGGTATCATAGGAATCAATTTTCTATACTAATCAAAGTGACCATCTAGCAATGGTACCCGACATTCGGATAGGCCGAATAGTGCAATCATAATATTCAGAATTTATATGAATATGGTTACCATATAATTTGTCTCTTTGACCTCTGTGCATAGGATTACTTAGGGTTTAACTGTCAACCCTAGAAGATGCATCCAAATCATGTCTCAAATCAATTAGTCCTATGACCCTTCACTAGGACTATCTTGGCTAAGGCTTTGCTAAATTGAAATACTATTAGACATAGCTCCTAAATCCAGGAGTGGTCAATCCCATCTTGATTCATGCATCGACTTTTCAAGTACTTGACTATAGTCAAAAATCTTCCATCACTAAATTAGAAATTCAGGTAGTTCGGCACCAAAGCACAATGAGTTGCTTGGAAGTCACTGTGGTGATCTTAGGTTGGAGAGACACTTTTGCCCATATTCCATCAGAGTAATTCTTGATAGCAGAAAAGCTCCAGCGTTGGTCACATTCAGTATTGATGTACCCCTATATCTCACCTGCATGCCATACCAGTATCTCCACACTCCTTGGTTAAGAGGACAACTAACTTATATAGCACACACCATTCTATACTCGATAAATATTATCATCCTTGATAACAATATATCATTTGGTCGCGAACATATTTAAGGACTAAATGATAAATTCTCTTTTGTCGATTCTAAATAGTCCTAAGGACTTCATCATAATAGACAGGAGTTCATTAGAAGATTAAAGATTTATGATGAAAAAGATAGAATAACTTTTATTCAATTAATAATTCATATACAATTACATGAAAAAGCTCAATCATCAATAAATTGATGATTGGCTTTGAGATACTATTTTCAACAATCTTTCACTTGGCCTAAAACCAATCGGTGTAGTATCGTATACCCATCTTTGACTTGAAATAATCGAACTCCTTCACCGCAATGGTTTTCATGAATGGGTCGGCCAGGTTCTCCTTCTCATCGATCTTTTGAAGAATGACATCACCTCGATCAATGATCTGTCAGATAAAGTGGAAGCAATGTAGAATATACTTCATCCACTAGTATGCTTTTGGTTCCTTCGCCTGAGCAATGGCTCTAGAGCTATCGTAGAAGAGCAGAATTGGACCATTAAAAAAGGGTGCTACTCTGAGCTTGATGATGAACTTCTTCAGCCATACCGCTTCTTTGGCAGCATCTAATGTAGCAACATACTCCGCCTCGCATACTAAATCGACCATGGTGTGCTGCTTGGAATTTTTTTTGTAGACAGCTCCATCATTAAGGTTGAAAACATATCCCGACATACTCTTGCTGTCATCATGATCAGACTGAAAACTGGAGTCTATAAACTCCATAAGTTTCAAGTCCGACTCACCATAAACAAGCCACTGATCCTTAGAATTTTTTAAATACTTCAAGAAGGTTTTAACTGTGAGCTCAGAAGTGGCACTCCCAAGTTTAGAAAATATAAGAAGATAGGTCATGAAAAGATAGAAGCAAGCTAGAAGAAGAATCAGTCTCAATAGTAAAGTTCAGAAACTGGGTCGGCTCACTCTGAGACTGAGCCAGCTTAGTTGAAAACTTGGTCGTCTCAGTCCAAGACTGGGTCGGCTAGGTCTCAGAGAAAAATCTAGATAGAAAGCAGTATTTTTGGACTATTGGCATGGTACACAACTAGATCGGCTCAGTCTGGGACTGAGCCGATCCAATCGTAGGTTAGCCGACTCAGTCTGAAACTAGGCTGACTTAATTTTCGTGGGTTATTATTTTATGTACATGGATTGTTTGGGTTTGGAGAGTTTTTATATAAGCTTGGGCATAACCCTTTATAAAGTATATATACTGAAAATAGGTCAAGGTTGTATGTGTGTTGAAATATACTGAATAAAAGCTCTTTTCTTCCAAAAATCTCTTCTTCTCTTCTTCTCTATTTCTTGATTTATTTAATCATGCTTCCATAGAAATCTCTAAGAAGTACTTTCTTGTTGCTTGGCTAATCACCAGTGGTCATGCCAATTCGTGTGTGAAGAGCGCATATTTCCAATATTTGGTATCAGAGCGATGTTGCATGGAAGGAAGGAAGATACCTAGGGTTTACTACATTCAGGATCTGTTGTACCAAAATTTATCCTAAAATCTTCTAGTTTGCTTCGTGGTTGTCTCTAGATTGAGGTGGAGATTGTTTACATGGAGGAACGGTGATACAAAAGTTTGGAAAGAGGATCTAAGGCTAGTTAGATTTTCTATGAAGGGTAGTTTTACTAGTGTGTGATCGTGAAGGATGTTAGAGATCTATTCTTGACTTGTTTGAAGCATGGAATCAAGTGGATTCAAGGTGAATTTTGAGAAGTTCGATGGCAAGAAAAACTTTATCCTATCGCAGCAAAGAGTAAAGAACTTGTTGGTTCAGCAGAGGATCTACAAGGTCTTGACAAAAGAAAGGTCGGAAAAGATTAGTATTGAGCATTAGAAAGAGTTGGAGAAAATTGCTTTTAGCATAATTCGGATGTGCTTGGTCGATTAGGTTTTGCCTGAGGTTTGCATAGAGACTACGACAAAGGGACTCTGGGAGAGACTGGAGAACACAAACATAGGGAAGAACATGAGGAACAAGCTATGGTTGAAGAAACAGCTGTATAGTCTGAGGATGCCCGAAGGCGGAGATCTTGTTGCACATATCCAAAGGTTCAATCAAGTGTGTTCTGAGGTGATGAGTTTGGATGTGAAGATCGACGAGGAGGATCGGGCATTGCTACTATTATGTTCTCTCCTAGGTTCGTATGATGGTCTCATAATAACTTTAGTTTATGGGAAGGAGACCCTAAACTATGAAGAGGTTGTTGGTGAGCTCAGATCAAATGAGCAAAGTGAGAAGATCTGCAAGGGAGATCCTAAGTCTAAGATCTTGGCTGTGAACGAAAGATAGGAAAGATCAAAGGAGAAGATAAGAGAAAAATCCAAGGGTAGGTCAAAGTCTCGCAATTAGAGGAAGATGACATTGAAATGTTATATGTCATCAACCTGGACACTTCAGGAGAGATTGTCCTTTTTTAAGATCAGAAAAAGAAAAGGCCAGTAAAGGAGATGATACAGCTTCTATAAGCAGTGGAGAAAACCTACTAGTTGTATCAGATGGATCCATAGAATGCGATATTATGTCGATATTAGATTCAGCATGCTTGCACCACTATACTTTTCATCGAAAGTGGTTTGCTATCTATCAAAAGGTCGATGGTGGAAGTGTCAGTCTTGGAGATGATCACTCATGCAAAGTAGTTGGAATTGGCTCTATTAAGGTGAGGATGTATGATGGGATCATTCGTACATTACCAAATATCAGGCATGTACCGGAGTTAAAAAAAAATTGATTTCTTTGGACTACTTTGAGGAGCATGGTTATGCTTTTAGTAGCCAGGCTGGGAGTGGATGTCTGAAAATTTTCAAGAAAGCTTTGATGGTGATGAGAGCTAGAAGACCGAGCAACAATCTTTACAGAATGGAAGGCTCAATGGTAAATGATAGTGCAGAGGTGCTAGCAGCGGCACAAGAGAAGCAGATTTTACATCAGCTATGGCACTATTGGATGGATGATATGAGTGACCGTGGGCTTACAGAACTAAGCAGAAGAGGTATGATCTCAGTCTTGAAGAAGGATGGCATAGATCTTTGTGACCCATGTATCTTTGGCAAATAGCATAGGATGAAGTTTGCCAAAAGTACCAAGCATAGTGAGGGAGTGCTGGGTTTAGTGCACTCAGATGTGTAGGGACCAGCTCCTGTATTACCTAGAGGTAGGGCAGAATACTTTGTTACTTTCATTGATGATTTCTCAAGAAAGATGTGGGTTTATCTGATCAGAGAAAAATTAGAGGTGTTTGCCCGATTCAGAGCCTAGAGAACTGAAGTAAATTAGTCAGGGAGACAGGTAAAGTGTCTGAGGTCGGATAATGGATGGAAGTATACTAGCTTGGAGTTCAGGAGGTACTGTGAGGAAAATGGCATCAAATGCCATTATATGGTGAGGATGACTCCCCAGCAGAATGGTGTCATGGAGAGGATGAACCAGACACTGACTGATAAGGCATGGAGTTTGAGGCTGCAAACATCACTCCCAAAGTCCTTTTGGGGTGATGCTCTAACTTTTTCTTATTTTCTTGTGAACAGATCCCCTCATTATAAGCTGAATGGAGGCATTCCAGAAGTGGTTTGGAGTGGAAAAAGGATGGAGCATGGCCATCTGAAAGTCTTTGCTTGCACAACCTATGCACATGTGGAGGCAACCGAGAGGAATAAATTAAATCCAAAATCTCAAAAGATGACATTCATAGGATATCCACGAGGAGTCAAGGGGTACCTGTTGTGGGACTCTTAGGCACAAAAGTCAGTGATCAGCAGGGATGTTATCTTTGATGAGAAGAGCATCTTGAGGAGGTCTTGGATAGATAAAACTAGAAAAACAAAGGTGAATAGCGGTGGCCAGCAGAGAATGATGGCATGCAGGTTACATCCACTTACAAGAGTGTTCCCAATGAGTTGGAGCTAGGCAAAAAAGTATTGTCTAAGATTGAAAATCAGCATGGAGGGTTGGCAGTTCAGACAGATGTGCAGGAGCAGCCACAGACATCAGATAGAGATGTGCTAGTGGGAGTGGCTTTGCACAAGCCTCAGCAAACTATTAGGAGATCGATTAGATATGACATTGATGAGGTTATCTCCTATGCACTCATCACTGCTAATGGAGATCCAAAGAATTATGTAGAGGCCATGAAGAGTGAGGATCATGATTCATGGATGCAAACTATGATGGAGAAGATAGAATCACTTGAGAAGAATCAGACATGGCAGCTGGTGGATCTTCCAGAGGGCTCTGGACCTAGTGGCTCAAAGTGGATGTTCACAAAGAAAGAAGCACCTTCAGAATAAGATGGAGTCAGATTCAAAGCAAGGCTGGTAGCAAAGGGATACTCACAAAGAGAAGAGATTGACTACACAAAAATTCTCTCCTATGGTGCATCATACATCTATTTAAGTTTTGCTGTCACTGGTGGCAAAACATAACATGGAATTGGAATAAATGGATGTGAAGACGGCCTTCCTTCATCGAACTTTGGAGGAAAGAATCTACATGAAGCACCTAGATGGTTTCATGGAGATGGGTAAGGAAGAAAAAGTGTGTTTACTTAGAAAGTCTTTGTATGGCTTGAAACAATCCCCTCGTCAGTGGTATCGAAGCTTTGATAGCTTCGTCTTGAGGTTGGATTTTAGCAGACGTAAATATGATTGTTGTGTCTACATCAAGGATATAAATGAGGAGGATGTCCTATACCTGTTATTGTATGTAGATGATATGCTCATAGCCAGTAGAAGCATGGATGCTGTGAAAAGGTTGAATAGGGCATTATCATCTAAATTTGAGATGAAAGATTTGAATCCGACTGAGAAAATCCTTGGAATGGAGATTTGCAGAGACAGGTAAAAAGAAGTGCTCCATTTGTCATAAGAAAAGTATATCCAGAAAGATTTGGAGAGGTTTGGGATGGAGAAGGCCAAACCTGCAGAGACGCCATTACCGAGCCATATATCTCTCTCCAAGTTACAGTGCCCTAAGTCAGAAGAGGAGAGAGAGTATATGAAACAAGTTCCTTATGCAAATATTGTAGGTAGTGTGATGTACACTATGATGTGCTGTGGACCAGATATAGCACATGCTGTGAGCATGGTTAGTAGATACATGGCTAACCTTGGAAAGGAACACTGAAAACCATTGAAATGGATATTGAGATATCTGGATGGAATAAGGGATTATGGTTTGGTATTTGGTGGACAGTCGGGAAGATTTGAAAAATAATCTATAAAGATGTGTGAAGGTTCAGATCCTCTAGAAGGGTTTGTTGATGCAAATTATGCTGGTGATCTTGATACAAGGAGGTCTACTACTGGATACCTCTTTTGCATATATGGTGGACCGGTGTCTTGGAGATCAATCCTTCAGCCAATCATAGCCTTGTCTACCATAGAGGCTGAGTACATTGGGATAATGAAGGTTGCAATGGAAGCCCTTTGGCTTAGGAGGCTTATTGATGAATTGGGGGTGGAGCAGAGCAAGGTTACATTATTCAATGATAGTCAGAGTGCTCTGTTATTGGCACAGAACCCAGTCTATCATGCGCGCACAAAGCATATGGACATGAGGTACCATAGGATCAGGAAGCTGATGGAGGAAGATGAAGTGAAACTGATGAAGGTCCATACCAAGGAGAATCAGTCTGATGCACTCACGAAGGTACTCCCTAGAGATAGCTTTCAGAGATGTGTGGCATGGATGGATCTGTTGAGAAGAGATGAGTTCACAATGACTTGAAAGCACCAAGGTGGAGAATGTGAGCTTAGAGGTGGCACTCCCAAGTCTTAAAAACATGAGAAGATAGGTCATGGAAAGATGAAAGCGAGCTGGAAGAAGAATCAATCTTAATAGTAAAATTCAAAAACTAGGCCGGTTCACTCTAAGACTGAGCTGGCTCAGTCCAGGACTGGGTCAGTTAGGTCTTAGAGAAATATTCAGACAAAAGTAGCATTTTTGGACTGTTGGCATGATACACAATTGGGTTGGCTCAATTTCGAACTGAGCAGACCCAGTCGTAGGTTAGCCGGCTCAGTCTGAAATTGGGTCGGCTTAGTTTTTGCAGATTATTATTTTGTATATGTAGGTTGTTTGGGTTTGAAGAGTTTTTCTATGAGCTTGTGCTTGACTTTTTGTAAAGTATATATACTGAAAATAGGTCAAGATTGTAAGTGTGCTGAAATATACTAAATAAAAGCTCTTTTCTTCCAAAAATCTGTTCTTCTCTTCTTCTCTATTTCTTGATTTATTTGATCATGTTTCCATAGAAATCTCTAAGAAGTACTTCCTTGTTGCTTGGCTAATCACTAGTGGCCACATCAATCCATGTGAAAAGAGCGCATATTCCCAACATTAACAACCTTCCAGTAGTTCTTCCCTGCATAGATTGGTATCTACTCACTACCTCTAGTGAGTATGCCACATCTGGTCTCGTACATGTCATGGCGTACATAATAAAATCCACTACTGAAGCATATGGAATTCTACTCATACGCTCTGTCTCTTGAGGTGTTGTCAGACAATCCCTCTTTGAGAGAGAAATTTCATGGCCTATCGGTAGATAACTTTTCTTGAAATTCTCCATGCTGAACCTCTTTAGCACAGTGTCAATGTACATGGATTCGGACAACCCAAGCAATCTTTTAAATCTATCTTTATAGATCATCATCCCTAGGATGTAGGAAGCTTCTCCCAAATCCTTCATGGAGAACTGTGACAATAGCCAGATCTTTATTTTTTGTAATGCAGGAACATCATTCTCAATTAAGAGAATATCATCCACATACAAAATGGGGAATACAACTGCCGGATCATTAGCCCACTTATATATGTAGGGCTCTTTTCATTCTTAACAAAGTCATACATCTTAATTGTCCTATCAAAACATATGTTCCAACTCTAAGAAGCCTACTTCAGTCCATAAATGAACTTTTGAAGCTTGCACACATTAGACCCATCTGTGGATGTGAAACCTTCAGATTGTATCATATACATCTTTTCATCCAGCTCTCTATTTAGGAAAGCTATTTTAACATCCATTTGCCAGATTCCATAGTCTAGATGCATAGCTATCGCAAGCAAGATCCGAATGGACTTGAGCATTACCATAGAAAAAAATGTCTCATCATAGTCAATACCATAACATTGACGATACCCCTTGGCAATCAGATGGGCTTTATAGGTCTCCATCTTTGCCCATACACCTCTTTTCTTTTGAAGATCCACTTACACCCTATGAATTTTATCCCTTTAGGTGGGTCAACCAATGTCCATACATCATTGATCTTCATAGACTTCATTTTGGATTGCATGGCATCAAGCCATTTTTTAGAGTCGGATCTCTACATTGCATCCATATAGGTGATCAGATCCTCATCGTTCTCATCGAGTTTGACAAAATCTCCATCCTGGATCAAGAAACCATAGTATTTATCCAGTTGACATGGTACTCTACCAGATTGCCTTAAGGGTGCAGGTTTAGTAGGCTCTGGGTTTGATCAAATCAAATTTGGTTCAGGTTCAGCTACTTGTGTTAGTTCTTCCACCTATCGAACATTTTCAAGCTCGACCTTAGAGGCATTAGACCCTTCACCAAGGAACTTCCTTTCTAAAAAGACTATCTTAAGGCTGACAAATACTTTTTATTCATCAGCTAGGTAGAAGTAATATCTATTAGTCTCTTTTAGGTATCCCATTATTGGAGATAAACCCCACTCCCGCCGAAGTCTAGTCTGATGCTTAGCCTGATGTGACTGGTAATCGCAGAAGAGCTTTGATTATGAATCTTCCCCTTCTGAACCTCTCCAGCAATCAAACTTCTTCCGGACTCCTCTAGCATCCAAATTACTCTTGAACTCCTTTAGTAGCAAAACTCCTCCTAGACTCCTCTAGTAGCCGAACTCCTTTCGGACCCCTCCAGCAGTCGAATTCCTCCCAGACCCCTCCAGTAGGCGAACTCCTTTCGGACTCCTCCAGCAGTCAAACTCCTCTCAGACCCCTCCAGTAGTCAAACTCCTTCCAGACTCCTCCTAGCCAAACTTCCCACAGTCACCCAGGAAGGTCTTCGCACAAACCTGGCTCCACATGGCATGAATCAACTCATCCATAGACTGCTTAAAAGGAGTTCGAGCTCCCTTGGTATTGATGTAACTCAAAAATTCATCGCCAACTAATGCCTACTCCTCCAAACTTCGACCATTAAATCTCAATGGACTGGCACGTCACGACAACAGACACTACCCTCCATAACAACCTCCACGTGGCCCTGAGCGGCCCACTACCGAACAATTATGGCTATCACTATCATTTTGTTATAGTCTCCATCCATAAAAGGGATCCTAAAAATATGTTTTCTCTAAGCTCTCTTCTTCTTTCTGAAACTCTATAACTTTCTCTACTATACACTGCATTTGTTTTGGCCAAAAGAGCTGACTTGATCATCGGAGGATCTTATCGGAGCCACCACCCCAGGCTCTGGGTGAGACTCATTTTGTAGGTCACCGATAGTGACCTCGTCTTCTTCAACTCCAGCACTTCTCCGATGACAATCAGATTTTGCACCAACACCTATAAAGTTACACTTGTCAGACCTAGGTTAGAGCTTGTTCGTTACTAAATATTTGACATAAGCCAGACACCCCCAAATCCTAAGGTGCAAGAGTACTAGTTTACACCCTGTCCACATCTCATATGGTATTTTAGAAACAGACTTACTTAGAACCCTATTGAGAATATAATAAGCTGAATTGAGCACAGATTTCCAAAGAAAGATCAGCAAACTGGAAAATCCCATCATAGATTGAACCATGTCCAACAAGGTTCGATTCCTCTTTTCGGACATACCATTATGCTATTGTGTTCCAAGAGGAGTCCATTGGGAGAGAATCCCATTCTCCCTAAGATATGTCAAAAATTCATTGGAAAGATACCCCCTCAGTCAGATCGAAGAGTTTTAATACTCTTCCCGTTTGCTTTTCTACCTTATTACGGAATAGCTTAAACATTTCAAACGACTCCAACTTATGCTTCATTAAATAGACATATCCATACCTCGATAGGTCATCTGTGAAGGTTATGAAGTAGAAATATCTACCTCTAGCGCTTGTGCTTATGGGTCCACATACATCAATATGTACTTGACCCAGGAGTTCACTGGCATGTTCACCCTTTCCAATAAAAGGTAACTTGATCATTTTTTCAAGGAGATAGGACTCATAGGTCGGAAGTGATTCACAATCACTGACCTAAAAAATTCCTTCTTGAGCCAAGCTATTTATTCTATTCTTGTTGATGTGACTTAGCCTATAATGCAAAAGGTAGACTTCTAACACTTTATCTAATCTAGGGCATTTACCGAAGGTTTGGACTACATTAACAGGTTGTGATAATAGATATATTTCATTATTCAATTATCCAACACAAACTGTAACACCATTCAAAATAATATCACAAAAATTTGCTTTTATTGAAAATTATTAACTATTCTTAGCGAAAAGGCCTACAGAAATTACATTCAATAAAAAATTTGGACAAAAGTGACAATCACTAAGAATAATTCTATGAGAATTGGTTACAAGATTTATGATTTCTAAAGCTAGAACTGAAACTTGTCTTCCATCTCCAACATTCTGGAATTTTTTGCCATCACCAAATCTCCTACTGACCTATAAACTCTGCATCGAATTACAAATATGATAAAGACTTTTGGTATCTAATACCCAGGTAGTAGTATCACAAATTGAGAAGTTGCAAGGGGTGATCATATAATTACCTTGAGCAGCAACTACTTGCTTCCTTCTTGACCTGTTCGGATCTAGTAAGACAATGTACTGAGGATAGTTCCTCTTCTAGTGCCTCCACTTCTTGCAAAAAATGCATTCCACCTGGCTCTGATCGAGCTTGTACTTCTTGGTTTGATCCTGTACTAACGTCACAGCATGAGGCTACACCTTCTTGTTCTTTTTCTTCTTGTTCTTCTTCTCTTTCTTAAAGGGTCGACCAGAAGAAGATCCTCCCACTATATTCACCGACCTCTTTTAGAGTTGATGATCCTTCTCAATGTTCTACAGTAACCCTAATAATCCATTATAGTTCACTATAGGCTTTGTCATTTTGAAATGAGTAAAGAATGAAAGGAAGGACTTGGGTAATGAATTCAGAATCGCTTCCTTTCCGAACTGCTCATGCAGGAAAAAACCCAGCATACTCAAGCGTTCAATCATCTTGATCATGTATAATACATGATCAGTGACTGACATCCTATCCCTCGTAGAAGCATTGAAAATGGCATAACTAGTCTTATGCCTTTCAACATTATCAGGCATGCCAAAGGAGTCATTCAACATTTAAAGCATCTCCTCCAACTGGGCATTTTCAAACCTATGGCTAAACTCATCATTTATTGCTGCTAGCATAATGCACCAAATGGTGGTGTGATCATTGAGCCACTTCTGGTAAGTATCTCTCACTGCCTTAATAGCGTTTGAGGCTAGCTCCTCAGGTGCTAGATCAGTCAATACATATAAGATCTGTTTATGCTCCAAAAGGATCTTCAACTTTCGATACCAGCTATCGAAGTTGGGTTTCATGAGTTTGTCATTATCCAACAATGATCGGAGCGATAGGGTAGTGGCCATTTCTGTACAAAGGGAAATCATAGACCTAATTAGTATATGAATTATTTACTCTAGAAACTTGGACTTTAGTCTAAAGATCCTTTCACTATTTTGTTCGAATCGGTAGCCACTACCTCCAAGTCGAGGAATTATCCTTAATATTTTAGTAGATACTAGAATTCACATAGACTACACACGAGCCCAACTTTGGTTGGTTAATCCGTGTGCACCTATGGATAGGTTCATAACCAATTATTTCACCAAATATCTTTTAGTAAGTTAATTTTTGCTTTGAAAGTCTAATCAATAGGCTTTGGCCTCCACTGAAAGGATCCTATTAGGTCCAACTATTAGCATGATCACATTTGGTGCATCAGACCAATGAATAATCAGGCTCAACTTTGGCTGGCCAACTTGACCACCATTAGAAAGACATGACCAAATTTTCATATTATGAATGATAATTTCATTAGTCAATAAGTACCAGTTCTTTGGACCTCCAATGATTATTAAACTAATGGATTCATTATCACTCAACTTAGTGAAAGGTTATGACTTAGTTATTATCATCATAACTTTATCATTTTAAGGACCTAATAATTTTAAAGAATTTTATTAATTAATTTTAAGAAGAATTAACCAGCCAATTTGGATCATTTCACTGACTTCACCAAGTCAGATCAATAAGGATCTAATTAAAGTCAGCATTAGAAGCACCTAAATTAGTCAAACAGATTTACCTAATTAATATGGGTGAGCCCAAATCACCAAGTGGTCTAATCAAAATCTAATTCATCAGGATGGCCAGGTAAGTGAGATCAGCGGAAGGGATATGCCATTAACTCGTCAAAATCCAAATCAGTGCGAGTAGCTTCCAATTAAAATTCACTGGTCTGAGCTACCAGACTTATCTTAGACACCATCCAGTTCATTAGTTTTAATTTTGACTATCCTAGCAATTTTAGGTTGGACCGCATAGCCACGAATCAAGTCCATGTGGTCCTCATTAAAGGCATGGGCTTGACCAACTACAATGATTGTAATTTGGTCTAAGGACTTCTTGACTTAATCTAAATCAACATTTGATTAGAATTGATCAATTACTCTAATTTAGTCCATTCTTTAACTAACCTTAGGTCTAACCCAATTAATGGACCTAATTTGACTAACCCGATAACCCATATTTTATCATCAATGACTTAGGATCTTTAATTCATAATTCTAGAACCTAATTCATCATACATAATTCTCAATTAAGTTTTAGGGCTGAGGGTTTGATTTCGGCATTTTAAAAATATTTTTTAAAAGTTTAGAAAGGTTCTTTACATCCTAGCACTATTTCACTAAATAGGTCGACTCATTTAAAAAATAGGTTGGCTTATTTCATAAGCAAGCACTAGATGTAGATTTGATCACATAAAATCAGCAAAATATGACATTCAATCAACTTCTCAATCAGACTGGCTCGGATCCTATTTGAGCTGGCTTGAGTAGAAGCTGAGCTAGCTTGGTTTCTGAGATAGCTGGCTCAGGCAGAGGGCCTAATGGCCATCCTTCCCATCGGGTAGGCTCGGATCCAATCCAAGCTGGCCCTAATTGAAGTCGAGTCAGCTCAATTTCTGACCGAGCTGACTTAAGCATCAATCCAAAAATTGTATCATGCTAGCATGCTAGTCGAGCTAGCTTAATTTTTGAGAGAGCCAGCTCAATCGATGAATAGAAGCTTCCTAAGATCCTGTTCAGATTTAATCTAAAACTATGTACTCCACATAAAAATTATTAAATTATTTAGATCTATTCTAAATACTTTTTCATGATAAAAATTAGATTAAAACCTTCAAACACATCATAAAAATTATTAGAACTAATCTAAAATTTTTATGATCAATTTTCTAGATCGCAACATATCAGGACAACCTCTCCACTATAAGAAGTAAACGTTACAACAGGACAACCTACAGTCTGTACGATCATTATTTTTATTTTTTATATCAAATTATTATTTAGATCCAATCTGAAAATAATCTATATCATACATATATAATACATCAATGAACCTACTGCTCTGATACCAATTGAAGGGGAGCGCGCAGGATTTCCAGCTTTACTTTCGAAAACTTTTTTCAAAAAATATACACAATAGAAAAATTATTAATCATATTAATAATAAGAGCTAGAGATCTAATCTAAAAATCCTACATGCTATAGGATCTAATGTATCATATATGCATGCATCTCTAAAAATAAAAATAGCAACTATACTAAAACTATTTTTGCTACTCAACATGTTCAGAACACGTTATCTTTTCGCGGGTAGATGAACTCCATAATCTGATCTCCTTGGTGTAGATCTAATTTCTATGATGCAGCCACACATGTGTCTAGCCTCCATGGATAATCTACACAAGGCCCTGACCTTGATCAATTCCTTTCGAGTGCTAGCTTATGTAGAAGTCTTTGTAGGCTGATGCAAATTAAACTCTTTTGATCTTCTTCACTGGATCTTCGGATGCTCCAGATCCCAATGAATGCAGAAGAGATTTACCTATGGTTTTCACCAAGATCTATGTACTCACAACCCTCGTTCTTTATAGATCTAAATTCCAAATCCTAGATAGATTCTAGGATATGCACTCACCCAAATACCCTTGCACCTAGAATTCTTTCTTTTCTAGTTTTTCTCATGCACGCAGAGAAGAGACTTTCTATTTTGTCCGTTGCTCTCTTCTCTCTTTGTTGGGTTCTCTATATTCTGCATGTCCATAAAATCAAACATTTTATAGATCGCACAGATAAAGAAAGGCATGAGGAAAAGGTTTAGATCAAGTATTTATCCATTCAAACTCAAATCCTATTTGAATTGAACTTGTAACTAGATTAAACCTAATCCATATAGTGTGTGAGAAGGGAGAACGCACGCCCTCCCTTGCATGAAAAAAATATTCACAAGAAACTTCTTCTCGCGGAGATAGTATTGCACAAAATAAAGGATGATGTGGCACATGGGAAGACTAGTCAAACTAGTCTATTGTTTATCATCCAATTGAACCAATTCAATCCAAATTGGTTAGGCCCAATTAGACCAGATTAAACCCAACTTATTTAGGCTTAATTAGGCTCAGTTAAATTCTAATCAAATCAAGAATTAATCAAGCTAAATCTCTGATCAAATCATAGATTAAACCTCCATGATAATTAGATCATCTTATAACCTAGTCTGGTCAAATCCAAATGAATCTAATTCAATTGGTCTTGATCCAAAAATAATCACTCAATCAAATTGAGTTAATTAGTAATCAAATTCACTAATTAAACTTCTCTAAATCAGCCATTAGATCGAGTAGAAATCTCTAGTGTATGTGACCCCATAGGTTCGAACCTAAGCTGATAGTACAGAAACTAGTTTTCTGTACTAATCGAAGTGACCATCTAGCAATGGTATGTGACGTTCGGATAGGCCAAATAGTATAATCACAATATTCAGAACCTACGTGAATATGGTTGCCACATAATTCATCTCTTTGACCTCTATGCATAAGATGACTCAGGGTTTAACTATCAACCTTGGAAGATGCATCCAAATCGTGTCTCAAAGCAATTAGTCCAGTGACCCTTCACTTGGACTACCCTAGCCAAGGCTTTGCTAAATTGAAACACTATTGAACATAGCTCCTGAGTCCAGGAGTGGTCAATCCCATCTTGATTCATACACCAACTCCTCAAGTACTTGACTATACTCAGAAATCTTTCATCACCGAATTAGAAATTCAGATAGTCTGGCACCAAAGCACAGTGAGTTGCTTGGAAGTCACCATAGTGATCTTAGGTTGGAGGGATACTTATGCTCATATTCCATTAGAGCAATTCTTGATAGGAGAAAAGCTCTAGAGTTGGTCACGTTCAGTGCAGATGTACCCCTATATCTCACCTACATGCCATATCAGTGTCTCCACACTCATTGGTTAAGAGGATAACCAACTTATATAGCACGCACTGACCTATACTCGATAAACATTATCATTCTTGATAACAATATATCATTTAATCACGAACATATTTAAGGACTAAATGATAAATCCTTCCTTGTCGATTCTAAATAGTCCTAAGGACTTCATAATAAAAAATAGGAGTTCATTAGAAGATGAAAGATTTATGATGAAAAAGCTAGAATAATTTTTATTTAATTAATATTCATATATAATTATATGAAATAGCTCAATCATCAATAGACTGATGATTGGGTTTGGAACACTATTTCCAACATAGCGGTTATTAGACTATGTCCCGAAAGAAACTCAGGAAGGTCCATGAAGCTCATCATAGATTGGACTATATCTAATAGGATCCGATTTCTCCATTCTAGAATTTATTGAGTTGAGGCATTCTAGGTGGAGTCCATTGAGAGACTATGCCATTATTTTTGAGATAGTCCAAAAATTTTTGACTATCGTATTCACCTTCTCGATCTGATTGAAGAGCCTTAATGGGCTTTTCTATTTATTTTTCTACTTCAAGTTTGAATTTCTAAAACTTTTCAAAGGCTTCAGACTTATGTCACATTAAATACACATACACATATCGATATAAATCATCGATAAAGATGATGAAGTAGGTATAATTGCTTCTAGCTAGCACATCAAATGGGCCACATACATCTATGTGTACCAGGGCAAGTAGGTCTGTGGCCATGTCCTACAAAAGAAAGTTTGGTTATTTTGCCATGAAGGCATGATTCACAAATTGGATATGACTCGAAAGTCAATGGACTCAATAGCCCAAATTTCTCTAATTTGTTAACCCTATCTTCTACTATATGACCTAGCCTAAGGTGCCAAAGATACCTATCATTTAGACTATCTCTAGGTCATTTTGATCCTATGGCATTCACATTTTTCTCGATATTGAAAACAAAAACATCAATATATAACTGAAGAGACCATTTATAAGAAAATCACTTGCAATTTTATTTTTTTCAAAAAGAATATTACAATGATCTTTAAGAAAACTAATTATATAGCCTTCCTGTGCTAAACATGAAATAGAAATCAAATTCCTACTTGCTGCAGGCACATAAACATAGTTCCTAAGTACTAAATTTAATCTTGATGATAATCGAAAAGGGTAGGTTTCCATAGACACAGTAGCAACTCTTGCTTTGTTCTCAATGCACAGGATCATCTCAGCATCCCTCAACCTCCTACTCTCCTTAAGACCCTGCATAGAAGGGCACAAGTGAGCACTCGAACCAAAGTCAAGCACCCAACTGGATGTAGAAGCAATCATATGGTTAGATTCTATAACGAGCATACCACCAAAAGAACCTGCCACCTTCTTGTTCTTCAGGCTAGTCAGGTATAGAGGATAATTTTGCTTCCAGTGGCCATCGATATTGCAATAAAAAAAATTTTCTCTACCTGTAGCCTTCTTCTTCAGCTCTGCCTTCTTTTTCTTCCCTCCATCTGTCATCTGCTTCTTCACAAACTTCTTCTTCTTTCCAAAAGACTTTCTTTTGGAGGAAGTTCACTCCACAGCAAATACTAAATCCTTTGAACCTTTCAAAGAAAACTCAGTAGTAACAAGCATGTTCATCAGTTCAACTAGAGTATATTACAGCTTATGCATATGAAAGTTCATGATGAACTATCCATATGCATCAGTCAAGGACTGCATGATTGCATTAGTGAAGGACTGCAAGATTACATCAATTTGCAAGTCCCTACCTTGCTTGACACGAGCTTCTCAAGCTCTTCTAATTACTTGATCATCACCAAACAATGATCTTGAACTGACTGTCCATCATGCATTTAAGCTTTGAAAAGTTTTCTAGTGACTTGATACTTGGCTGCTCACTCTCCTTATAAACAACTCTTATAGATGAGCCAATATTTGGCAAGCAGTCTTGATGTCCTCATGTTGGCGCTAAAACTCATCAGACATCGAGCCCAAGATGTAGTACCTAGCTTTATTGTCTTCATTTATCCATTTTTTCAGAGATACTCTCAATTCAATAGATGGATGGGCTGGTAAGGTAGGAGGTTCCTGGTCCAATACATGAGTTAGCTTTTCAGGACCCAAAATAATTTTGTAGTTCTGGAGCCAATCCTTGCAATTAGATCTGGTCAGTCTATGGGTGTTTAGGATATGGGCTAGTGGATTGGACGCAGATATTTTCCTACAGAGAGTCAAAATTTTTAGTTAGATTTTGTAATTAGACAACCAATTTATTTAGACGTTTTATTTTAAATAAATTAGACTCTCACTATTTTCTTAGATCCCTACACTCTCTTAGCAAAGATGCAAAAATCTCCGCGATCAATTGATTTTTAGTGGATGGTGTGGTCCCATCGACTGGCTTACTATCTCATCTAATAGTTATTGATGATGGGTCAATCGATGAGTAGACAACTCTTGTCCAATGATTCTTTAATCATGGTGCACCCAAACCTGATCTCTAATTCATGAAGCTCACCATGCCTGAAATATTGCTCCACTTTCTAGTTAAGTCAGACCCATCATTTGCACGAAATGAATTCCTAATTGGGTCCCTTAGCATATCAAGAATATTGAGCCCAACCTATCCTCATATTAGGAAATATGTTTTAAAGCCAATCATCAGCCTATTGACGGTTGTGCTATCTTATAACTATAATTAATTTATTATTAAATTAAATAAATTTTTTGATATTTTCATCCTAAAGTCTACATCTTCTAATAAACTCCATTCTTGTGAGGAAGTTCTTAGGACTATTTATTAGATATGTGTGTCCTAGAAGCCAGAATTGGCTGACACTTGTAATACACTTCTAGAGATAAAATTATAATTTTGACTATCAATAATAAAATAATTTATTTTCTATCACAAATATATATTTAGTGTTTGTGATACATTCCTTGAGTTAATGGTAATGATAATTCTTATTTTTAAGAGTTGAAAATTTAAGACAAAAATTTTCATTATTAACTCATAAAATGCTCCTGACCATAGGATCATAATGAGAATGCTGATTGATCCGAAAGGTTGGTGTACAATCGCTTCTTTATAGTAGATGAGTCTTGAGTCTACGATGTAGAGACATTGGAGCAAGAGTATAGGTACTCGTTAGAGAATGTGGGTACTGAGCATGACCACCTCGAGCAGTCATAAAAAGGTCTACCTTCTTGTCGATGATTGGCTCGAAGCTATAATGATGTATCTGATTCTTTGACCTGAGGTACATCGGTAGTTCATCTTGAGGGTATTATAGTTTGACTATACCATAACTCGGTCTCCTAGCCATTCGAAATCCTGAGGTGTATGTTGGCTATAGCATGTTCATTGTAGGAATTGGATTGCACCAAGAGGGAATCTAGCTATCTTGATAGATGAGTAGTCCTATGATGATCATGAGAATCAAGTCCATAAGCCTATGGCCATGGCAGAGTGAAATAATAGAAAGAGTTTCTATTAAGGTTTTCATATCGAACTTGAATCAAATGATTAAATCATATGATCGAAATTAGGATTTGACAAGTTCACCTTAATCCTAATCTGATTGGGGCTAAAGATAGAAGAACTTAATCACATAGGTAGCTGTACCATCAGATTCATTTTCAATTTTGATGGATCGCCACCATATACTGCTAGGTGTCACTAGCGGAATTTGGGAGCAATTAGAATGATTTGGATGATCGATCATTCTAGTTGTCTGAATCAAAAAAGTTCTCCATTGGAAGGTGTTTCGATGATGTCAATGATAGAGATCGTGACATATTCCATTACCATATAGAACTGATCCTAACTAAGTCATACAAATAAGAATTTGGATCTGGATATCATCAATTGGACTAACCTAGTTCAATTGATTTGAATTAGATTCAATTAGGTTTAAGAAAATTATGCTAGCACACGATTGAGCCTAATATTCTCCTTCAATTATCATTAAAAGTTATCTCGACTGAGCCAAATGTGTTTATGCTCACTCAAGTACCTTTATTTGGTCTGACTGAAGCTTGTTCAGGTCAAAAAAGAATTATCTTAATTTATGAAATAAATTTGAGACAACACCTGCTATTTTTCGTCATCTACTAATTCTTATCTTTTGACTTTGGTCAAACATTGACCTTTGATACCTAGACATCTGTCCATGTGTCACGCACCTATAGGAGAGCAGATAAGGCTTGTCCCCTTACTAGAAATTAGAAAGGAAGGGGTGCATGCCTAGGGAGGCATGCGCCCATGAATAGGGATGCCTGGAGTTCCATATAGATGGGACTCCAGGTTGCTTCTTGGAATCAACTTAGGTAGGCACCTAAGACTCAGCTTTGATCAGTCTTGGTGCCACCTAAGGATGATTTGAGGGGGCTCTCATCTGATTGGATCAGGTGATGTCATCCCACCAATCAAATTTAGATCTGACTGCATGGAGCAATATGATTGATCGGGATGATGTGGCACTGCATGGCATAGCAGGGTCTATATAAACCCTATTTGCGCCTAGCTTTCGAGAGAATCTCTAATAGCCAATGCCATAAGACTGCCCCTCTCCCTCGTCCATGCCATCTTCTAGCTCTCTCTCTCCTCTCCATGCCTAAGGAGATTTGGGCTTCAGTTTGGTGCAATCTAGGCAAGAGAAAGATGACGAGAAAGGAAGAAGGCAGCATTGCTGCAAAAGACGATTTCAGATCTTCAAAAAAAGTTTTGAAGATCCTCCAAATTAGATCCAAAATTGATATTTGGAGAGGTGATAAAGAAGAAGAAGATCTCCAAATCCAACTCGAGTGGATACTGATAGAGGCCAGGCACTTACATGGCTAGATCCAGAACCTCAAGCAATCAGCAGGATCATCACAGGATAATCTGATTATCCAATAAAGGATACAAAATTAAATTAAATTAAATTTATTTTTATTTTATTTTATTAGATCTATAAAATTAGATTTAAAATTTCTTAGATCTGATCTAGATTCAAAAAAGAATTTTTGAAATATCTCTCTTGATCCAATCAAATCTGAATGAACTTGACCAGAGAAATCAAGATTTTTTTCTTCACTATTTAGCCTCAATATACAAAAAATTTATCGATTAGTTCTTAAACTATTCATGATCAAATGATACGCTATTAATAAGGACGACAGCATTTATCGAGCATAGGTTGTTGTACACTATATGGGTTGGTTGTCCTCTTAACCAAGGAGCATGGAGACACAGGTATGACATACAAGTGAGATGTATGGATACATTTTCATTGAACGTGACCAACTCCAGAGCATTCTACTATCAAAAATTGCTCTGATGAGATATAGGTATAAGTGTCCCTTAGTCCTGAGATCACCATAGTAGCTTGCAAGCAACTCACTGTGCTTTGATATTGGACTAACTAAATTTCTAATTCAGTGATAGAAGATTTTTTGGCATAATTCAAGTACTTACAAAGTTGGTGAGTGATCAAGATGGGATTGACCACTTCAAGAGTTGGAGAAGAATGCATCATTATATTTCAATATAGCAAAAACCTTGGTCAAGATAATCCATGAGATGGATTTAATATTTTGAAATATAATGTGGATGACCTAATCAGAATTGATAGTTAAACTCTAAAGTATCCTATGAACATTTTGGTTAAGGGGATGAATTATACAAAAAATAATATCCACATGGGTTCCAAGGATGTTTTTCTATACATTTGACCTATCCGATCGTCGGATATCATTGCTAGATGGTCACTTTAATTGGTATAAAAATTTATTCCTATGCTACCAACTTAGATTTAGACCTATAGGATCATACACATAAGAGTTCTCGATCTGATCGGATGGTTGATCAATGATTAAGAATCATTCTAGGGTTAAACATTCAATATGATTAATGTTTAATCTAGTGCAAGTGTTGTAGGAGGATCGATTAGCAATTTGATTGCTAATTGACTTAATTTGATTAAAATAGAGGACTGAGATTAAGTTTAATAAAATATAATTTAGTTAGATTTGGTTTGGACTTGATTTAATCAAGTCTAATTGGTTTATTAGATGAGCAAATTTCAAGGAAGAACTAGTCCTAGTTCAATTAGGACTTATATCAATCCAATTTCTAATTTGATTAGAAAATTAAGTTAAAATTAAATTTAATTTAATCTAATTTAATTAGGTTATTAGTTGGATTAAGATCTAATCTAATTGGATTAATTAAATCCTAATTTAATTTGGTCCAAGGATCAAGTTGGACCAAGTCAAACTAGGAGTCTTAGTGAGACTAAAACTCCTATCTCTATGTGCCACCTTAGCCCCAATGCCTCCCATGCCATTTTTGTTGGATTTTTTCTAGGAAATATTTCTCTCTAGATGTTCACACATGCCCCCTTGCTTCTTTTATCTCAAATATGGTATTTAGACATCATGATCAAGTCAAAAGAAGAGTTTGAGTTGATTTAAACTCTATGAGATAGAGTTTTGAGAAACCAAAACTCCTTCCTATTTTGTGTCACCCACATCCCTATTTTTTCACTCAAATTTTTATGGCTTTTAGAGGCCTTTTTGTGCAACATTCCTTGGTAGCCCACACAAAAAATAAAGGAAACAGCGCCCAAGAGTTGGGCGCCCCAAGTCTAGCCCTGTTTGGATAACCCTTGACTAGGTATTTGACCTAGTCAAGGATTCCTCTATATCTCCTTATATAAAATAAATTGACCTAATTTTTTTTATGGATTACACATCTGAGAGAGGTCATTTGGGGCATGAAAAATCTGAGGGAGAAGCCTAGGGCATGGAATTTTGTACAGGCACCAATCAAGATGCTTTGGTGAGAGAAGAAAGAAGAAGAAGAGGGTCTTCTTCTAGGTTTTTTCTTCCACTCCTATTCCTCCATCTTTGTGACTATTTGAGAGGTGTCTCAGCATCATGAATCATCTTTCTCGACTTCAAAAAGTTGGAGAGTCTAAGCTTGATGGAAAAAAGATTCAGATCGATCATTGGAGAAGGATCAAAATAGTATTAGAATATTGTGCTGATTTTCGAGCATTGAGCTTCAAATCTATAATCGAGGGCTCGTGTGGACAACTCATAGAGGTCGGACATATGTACGACTTGGAGCAACCATCTCAAACCTGGATCAGTGAGTTAAGAAACTTGAGATTCAAAGGTAAGGGTGATCTGATCTCCTTATTACATGTCTAAATCTGATCTAGAGTAGTCTGCTATTAATATGATTAATATGCAGTTAATTTGATATTTTATTTTTTGATTTAAAAGCATGCCTTAATCATGTAATAGGATCCTATATCTAAGATTTTATGTTATATTATTAATAATTTAATATGATTAATTAATCTCTTTTGTTGTAATTTTGAAAAAGATTCAAAAGCTAACCCTAGAACCCTAGATAGGTTTCTTTCATTTGGTATCAAAGCCAGGTTCATTTATTACATAATTTATGCATGATTAGTTTATATTTTTAGATTAGATCAAATTTATAATCTGATGATTAAATCTAAAAATTAAATTTTAGATTGCAGGTGCTGTAAGATTGTCCTGCTGTAAGGTTTATCCCTTAAAATAGAGAGGTTGTCCTAGTGCATGCGGATCTAAAATCTTGATTATAAAATTTTAGATTGGATCTAAAAAAAATTATGATCTGATTAAAAAAGTTTTAATCTAATTTTTATTATCATAAATGTGTTAGACCATATCTAAGATAATTTATGATTAATTAGAATTAAAATAGTTTTAATTTTATGAGCATGTTTAGATTAGATCTAAAATAGTTTTCATGTTTGATATATGTGCATATTGATTATGAATCAAACATGCAACTGGTTGATAGAACCACATTGCAAAAATTTTTTACAAACATGAAAATTATTTTTGAAATGCCAAACCCCAACCCTTAGCCAAAAACTTAATTAAGAATTAAGAATTGATTGATAAGGATCTAGGATTGTGAATTGAAGATTCTAAGACATAAATCATAACATATTGGATTAATGGGTTAATGAAAATTATATCCATTAATTGGGTTAGACCTAAGGTTAGATTAAAGAATGGACTTAATTAGAGAATTGACTAAATCTAATCAATAGTTGTCTTAGATTAGGTCAAGAATTCTCTAGATCAATTATAATAGTTGTAGTTGGTCAAGTCCATGTCTTTAACGAGAACCAAGATGGACTTGATTCTTGCCTACATGGTCAAACCCAAAATTACGAGGTTGGACAACTTGAAACTAATGAACCAAATGGTGTCTAAGGTAAGTTTGACAGTCTAACGAGTGATTTTTAATTAAGAGCTACTCGCACAGATTCAGTCTTTGATGAGTTAATGGCATATCCCTTCCACTAATCTTACTTACCTCGCCATCCTGGTGAATTAGATTTTAATTAAATCACTTAGTGATTTGGGCTCACCCATGTCAATTAGGTAAATCAATGTGACTAATTTAGGTGCTCCTAATGCCGGTCTGAATTAGTTCTTTTTTTGATCTGACTTGGTGAAGTCAGTGGAAGGATCAAAATTGGCTGGTTCATTCTCTCTATCTTCTTTAAATCAAATCAATTAAATCCTCTAAAATTATTAGATCCCTAAAAATGAAATAGTTATGGTGATCACTAGATCATAGCCTCCCATTAAGTGGATGATAATGGGTCAATTAGTTTGATAATCATTGGAGGCCCAAAGGCCTAGCGCTTATCATCTAATGGAATTAATATTGATAATATGATTTCTTGACCGCATCTATCTAAATGGTGGTTAGGTTGCCCAACCAAAGTTGGACTTAATCATTCATTGGTTAGATGGACCAAGTATAGTGATGTTAATGGTTGGACTTAACCGGACCTTCTCAGTGAAGGCCAAAGCCTATTGATTAGGAATTGGAGAAAAATTAAATTACTAAAAAATATTTAAAGAAGTAATTGGTTATGAACCTATCCTTAGATGTACATGGGTTGACCAACCAAAGTTAAGCTTGTGTGCAGTCTATGTGTATTTTAGTACTCACTAAGGAATTAAGATAATTCCTCGAATTGGAGATAGAGGCAATCAATTTGAATAAAATAGTAGGAGAACCTTTTGATTAAAAATCCAAATCTTTAGATTTAATGAATCAATTACTAATTAGGTTTTGTTTTTTCTTTGTGCAAACATAGCCACTGTTAGATATGTGTGCCCTAGAAGCTAGAATTGGCTGACACTTGTTATACACTTCTAAAGGCAAAATTATAATTTTGATTATAAATAATAAAATGGGTTATTTTCTATCACAATGTGTATTTAGTGTTTGTGATACATCCCTTGAGTTAATGGCAATGATAATTTTTATTTTTAAGAGTTGAAAATTTAAGACATGAATTTTCATTATTAACTATGAAATGCTCCTGACCGTAAGATCATCATGAGGATGGTGATTGATCCGAAAGGTTGGTGTACAATTGCTTCTTTATAGTAGATGCATCTTGAGTCTACGATGTTGAGACATCGGAGCAAGAGTACAGGTACTTGTTAGAGAACGAGGGCACTGAGCGTGACCACCTCGAGCAGTCATTAGGAAGTCTACCTTCTCATCGATGATTGGCTCGAAGCTGCAGTTGTGTGTCTAGTTCTTTGATCTGAGGTGTATCGACAGTTCACCTTGAGGGTGTTATATTTTGACTACACTATGACTCGATCTCCTAGCCATTCGAAACCCTGAGGTATATGTTGGCTATAGCATTTTTATTGTAGAAATTGGATTACACCAAGAAGGAATCTATCTACCTCGGTAGATGAGGAGTAGCCCTATGATGATCACGAGAATCAAGTCAATAAGCCCATGGCCATGGCAGAGTGATAGAAAGAGTTTCTATTATGGTTTTCACATTGGACTTGAATAAAATGATTAATCATATGATGGATATTAGGGTTTGATAAGTTCACCTTAACCCTAATCCGATTGGGGCTCAAGATAGAACAACTTAAGCACAAAGGTAACTGCATCGAGAGATTCATTTTTAGTTCTGATGGATTGCCACCATATGCCATTAGATGTCACTGGAGGATCTTGAGAGCAATTAGAATGATTTAGATGATCAATCATACTAGCTGTCTGAATCAGAAAAATTCTGATCCATCGAAAGGTGTTTCGATGATGTTGATGATAGAGATCATGATATATCACATTACCATATGGAATTGAACCTAACTAGATCACACAAATAAGGATTTGGATCTAGATATCATTAATTGGACTAACCCAATTCAATTTATTTTAATTAGATTCAATTAGGTTCAAGAAAATCGTGCTAGCACACGATTGAGCCTAATGTTCTCCTTTAATTATCATTAAAAGTTGTCTCGACTTAGCCAAATATATTTGGGCTCACTTAGGTACCTTTACTTGGTCTGACTGAAGCTTGTCCAGGTCAAAAAAGAATTGTCTTAATTTATGAGATGAATTTGAGATAACACCTGCTATTTTCCATCACCTGCTAAATCCTGTTTCAGACATTTCGTCAAACATTGACCTTTGATACTTAGACATCTGCCCATGTTTCAAGCCATCATAGGAGAGAACATTTGGACTAGTCCACCTACTAAAAGGTAGTAGGATAAGGGGTGCATGCCTAGGGAGGCATGCTCCTATGGATTATGATGCCTGGAGTCCCAAACAGATGGGACTCTAGGTTGCTTCGAGGTTTCTACCTAGGTGGCACCAAAGACTTGTCTTTAATCAATCTTGGCACCATCTAAGGATGACTCAGAGGGGCTCTCATCTGATTGGATCAGATGATGTCATCGCACTAATCAGATTTAGATTTGATTGCACAAAAGGTCATGATTGATCGGGATGATGTGCCACTGCATGGCGTAGCAGGGTCTATTAAACCCTGTCTGCGCCTAGGATTGAGATCTAGCCCATTGCCCATGCCATAAGGCTGTTCCTCTCCCTCTCCATACCATCTTTAGGTCCTCTCTTCTATCCATGCCCAAAAATCTTTAGGCTTTAGTTTGGTGTGATCCAAGCAAGAGAAAGGTGACGAGAAAGAAAGAAGGCAGCACTGCTACAAGAGATGACACCCGATCTTCAAAAGAAGTTTTGAAGATTTTCTAAATTAGATCCAGATCTGATATTTAGAGAAGTGATAAAGAAGAAAAAGATCTTTAAATCCTATTCGAGTGGATACTGGTAGGGGCTAGGCACTTGCATGGCTAGATCCAGAACCTCAGGAAGACATCAGGATCATTATAGGGTATTCTGATTACCCGCTACAAGATAAAATTAATTTAGATTTGATTTATTTTTATTTTTATTTTATTTTTTTATTAGGTAAATAATATCAGATCTAGAAAGTCTTAGATCTAATCTAGATTTAAGAGATAAATTTTTTGAAATATCTCTCTTGATCCAATCAGATCTGAATGAACCTGACCCGGGAAATAGGGTTTTCCCTTCATCCCTTCAACTGGTATCAAAGCCAGGATCCATTAGATCTAATTTTAATTTATTTTGATCTAATAATTAGGTATTTTTAGAGGTCACATGAGATGTGATTAAATTTAAAATCAAAAAAATTAAAAATTAAATAATTTAGATCTAAGTTGTACAAGATGCATGACTAGCTAAAGAATAGAATTGTTCTTTGTATAGTCTTGCCTGATCATATTTTAATTTGATTAGTTATAATTTTTTGATCTATTTATTTACTATTTTTTAATGTCATAAATATTATAATAAGATCTAAAAAATAAAAAATAAAGTTACTTAATTTTTGTTCATAGTAGATATGATGAATGCATGTTTAGACTAGTTGTAGAATAGTTCTACATAATTATCTAAAATAAAATTTATTTTGATATGATCAATTTAAATTTAATTTTTTAGATAATTATGAGGTAATTTAGATCTGAAAATATGCATGATATGACATATGAACATATATACAAAACATATTTATGGTTAGAATAATTTTTATATATGAGATACATGATGTAGATCTAACTAGTTTTACAGTTTTTATATTTTTGATTAAGGTGTTCCCCTTGGCTGTCCGGTCATAAGAACAAAGTAGGGTTTAAAATACCGTCTTCTTCCATTCGATGGGATATTCTTATGATGTGTAGGGGTGCTGCGCATTCGTCCTTAATGAAAAACCTAAAACTTATTTTTTGTAAAACTCTAGATACTGAAATCCTAGGATTTTGTTTACATGTTTTGTTTGTCAATCCTAAACTTAATTAAGAATTAAAATTATGAAATATGTTAAGTCTAAAAATAAAAAATTTTCAGATTTAAGACATATTCATAAAATTGGGTTCGGGCTTGGGTAGCTTAATTAGGTCTAGTGGTTGATCACATTGAATCAAGATTTGGTTAGATGGGATTAAGAGTGCTTAAATTGACCAACCTAATAGGATTAAGTCTGGATCAAGATCGAATCACATGAGTGATCGATCAAGCTAAGACCTAATTAGGCTAAGTGGTTAGAGTCTGGATTGTAGCCTAACTTGATTAGTTCTGGCTCAATAATTTGGTGTCTAAGATAAGTCTGGTAGATACGACTGACTAGTTTTTAATTGGGAGCTACTCGACTTGAATGCATTCTTGTCGAGTTAATGGCATATCCCTTCCATCAGTCTCACTTACCTGGCCATATTTGTCGATCCAGTCTTGATCTAAGTGAAAGAAATATGCCCTCAAGCCAATCAAAAATTTTTTTATTTGGGCTATTCTTTGTCTTCCAAACTCATGTAATAATATTTTAAAATAAATAAAGGCATTTGTTTCATCATATGCAATATCTTATTATTTATTTAAGATTATGATGAACCCCATAAATTAAGGCTATGATTTTAGGATTATGATGAGATCATATTAGTAAGACCTAAAACCTTAAAATCCTAATTTAAATATTCTTGATCAATGGAATATTGAGTTGGAGATCAATATTTTCGGTAAGACTAGCACATCCTTTGTATGCTCGATTGAGAGGGTGATTGCTCTCACAATCACTTGTGTATAACACTAATACAAGGATATGGGTGCTCATTAGAGAATAAGTTCACTGAATTGATCCAAGTCAAGAATATCTAATAGAGTCTTATCTACATGTCAATAAATAGTTCTCATGGTAGAATTGTGCATGTAATCCTTAGACCTAAAACTACCATAGAACCTTATATATATTATTGACGTAGAAACTGGTCGTCGTCGGAGGTCGCTGGAGTCGAGGCCGCTGAGGTCGCCGCCGAGGACCTGCAAAATAGAGTCCCATCTGGAGCCGGTGGGGGTGGCTCCGATAGGACCCTCCGATGCTCAAGTCAACTCTGGCCAATAGGAATGGAGTGCTCGGGAATGAGTTTCGGAGCTTAGAGAAGAAGAGGAGAGCTTAGAGATCAGAGAGATTAGAGTTAGCATATCTGGAGGAGGGCCCCTTTTATAGCGGAGCTTGATGGTGATGGCTGCAGCCATGTGCCGACGGGCCGCTCGAGGTTCAGCGGAGTCAGTCTCTCGAGGAGGTGCCGTACGCGACAGGGTTGGTGGTGACAGCAGCAGCAGCATGCTAGCGGGTCGCTCGAGGTTCGATGGAGTCAGTCTCTTGGGTAGGTGCCGTATGCAGCGGGGTTGGTGGTGACAGCTATACTGGCAAGTCGTGGGCCGCATGAGGCTGGTTATGAAGAGAGTGGCATCGTCTGTAGTGGCGGCCATACCGTCCAGTCTCGTTGTTCGTCCAGAGGAGTTCGAACTTGTAAGAGAGTTCGACCGAAGGGAAAGCTTGGGAGCAGCTCGGTCATAGCGGAGTTCGGAGGAGCTCGATCGGCTGAAGGGACAGCTCGGGGGAGTTCAACTGTAGAGAAGTTCAGAGGAGCTCGACTGGCTGAAGAGATGACCGCTTGGGGAGTTCGGCCGAGAGACGATCGCTGAGAAGTTCGGGCGCTAGGGGATTCCGTTAAAGCCCGACTGCTTGGAGTCCAAGGAGCTCGACCGCTAAGTAGTTCTGCCGACTGTAAGAGTTCGGCTAAGACCCATTCGTCGAAGCTCTTCCACGGCTATAAGTTGCATTAGGCTGAGCATCGAGCTAGACTTCGGTGGGAGCGGAATTTATCCCCAACACTAGCCCCCCCACTCCCGAGTTCGAAAATCGAAGGAAGGGAGTGCAGAAAAGGCGACTGCCGAAGTCTTCCTTTGAGCTCTGTGCTGGTCTAGGTCGAAGCTCACGGGGATCTCGCCTCTAGCTGGAGTTGATATCGAAGTTGAAGCTCGGGCAAGATCCATCTCCAGCCGAGGTTGAGGGGGCTTCATCCGCTGCGATCGAAGCCGGAGGCTGCGCTCCTCGGGGGCGATATTGTCTCCTACAGCTGAGGTCGATGCAGGTGCTTGGGGGAGATCTGATCTCAGGACGAGGTTGTCTTCGATCTTACCTCTGGTCGAGGTTGTGGTTGAAGCTCTCCAGTCGAGGTTAACACAGTTGCGAGGTCGAAGTTGAAGCTCTCCAACCAAGGTTGACACGGTTGCTTTCCCTAGCCGAGGTTATATCAAGCACCCAGGGGAGATCTCATCTCCTACAGCCAAGCTTTCCTTGGAGAGATCTTATCTATGGCCGAGGTTGTCCATGATCGCTCAGGAGAGATCTTACCTTTGGTCGAGGTTGCCTCGAGGGAGATCTTATCTCCTGCAGTCGAGGTCGAAGTATGCGCTAGGGGGAGATCTTATCTCCTACGATCGAGCTTTCCTCGGAGAGATCTTATCTCCTGCAGCCGAGGTCGAAGTGCATGCTCGGAGGAGATCTTATCTCCTATGGTCGAGCTTCCTCGGGGGAGATCTTATCTCCTATAGCTGAGGTCGAAGTGCGCGCTCGGGGGAGATCTTATCTCCTGCGGCCGAGGTTGTTGCTCGGGGGAGATCTTATCTCTCTGCGCTCGGGGAGATCTTATCCTAGCTATCCTCGGGAGATCTTATCTCCTGCAGTCAAGGTCGAAGTGCGCGCTCGGGGGAGATCTTATCTCCTACGGCCGAGCTATCCTCGTGGGAGATCTTATCTCCTGCAGCCGAGGTCGAAGTGTGCACTCGGAGGAGTTCTTATCTCCTACGGCCGAGGTTGTTGCTCGGGGGAGATCTTAACTCCTACGGTCGAGCTTTCCTCGGGGGAGATCTTATCTCCTGCAGTCGAGGTCGAAGTGCGCGCTCGGGGGAGATCTTATCTCCTACGATCGAGCTTTTTCTCGGAGGAGATCTTATCTCCTGCAGTCGAGGTCGCAGTGCACACTCGGGGGAGATCTTATCTCCTACGGTCGAGCTTTCCAAGGGGGAGATCCGATCTCCTACTGTCGAGGTCCAAGTGCACGCTCGGAGGAGATCTTATCTCCTGCGATCGAACTTTCCTCGGGGGACATCTTATCTCCTGCGGCTGAGCTTTCCTCAGGGGAGATCTTATCTCCTTTGGTCGAGCATTCCTCGGGGAAGATCTTATCTCCTACAGTTAAGGTCGAAGTGCGCGCTCGGAGGAGATCTTATCTCTTGCGACCGAGCTTTCCTCGGAGGAGATCTTATCTCCTGCAACTGAGGTCGAAGGCGCGCTCGAGGGAGATCTTATCTCCTACGGTCGAGCTTTCCTCAGGGAGATCTTATCTCCTGCAGCCGAGGTCGTAGCGCACGCTCGGGGAGATCTTATCTCCTACAGTCGAGCTTTTCTCGGGGGAGATCTGATCTCCTGCAGCCGAGGTCGCAGTGCGCGCTCGGGAGAGATCTTATCTCCTACAATCGAGCTTTCCTTGGGGGAGATCTTATCTCCTACGATCGAGCATTCCTCGAGGGAGATCTTATCTCCTGCGGCCGAGGTTGTTGCTCGGGGGAGATCATACCTCCTCGATCACGCTCGGGGAAGATCTTATCTCCTACGGCCGAGTTATCCTCGGGGGAGATCTTATCTCCTACAGTCGAGGTCGAAGTGCGCGCTCGGGGGAGATCTTATCTCCTACGACCGAGCTATCCTCAGGGGAGATCTTATCTCCTGCAGTCGAGGTCGAAGTGCGCGCTCGGGGGAGATCTTATCTCCTGTGGCCGAGCTTTCCTCGGGGGAGATCTTATCTCCTGCAGTCGAGGTCAAAGTGCGTGCTCGGGGGAGATCATATCTCCTACGGTCGAGCTTTCCTCAGGAGAGATCTTATCTCCTGCAGCCGAGGTTGCAGTGCATGCTCAGGGGAGATCTATCTCCTGCGGCCGAGCTTTCATCGGGAGAGATCTGATCTCCTGCAGTCGAGGTCCAATTGCGTGCTCGGGGGAGATCTTATCTCCTATGGACGAGCTTTCCTCGAGGGAGATCTTATCTCCTGCGGCCGAGCTTTTCTCAGGGGAGATCTTATCTCCTACGGTCGAGCATTCCTCGGGGGAGATCTTATCTCCTACAGTCGAGGTCGAAATGCATGCTCGGGAGAGATCTTATCTCCTGCGGTCGAGCTTTTCTCGGGGGAGATCTTATCTCCTGTAATCGAGGTCGATATGCACGCTCGGGGGAGGTCTTATCTCCTGTGGTCGAACTTTCCTCGGGGGAGATCTTATCTCCTGCAGCCGAGGTCGCAGCACGTGCTCGGGGAGATCTTATCTCCTACGATCGAGCTTTCCTCGGGGAGATCTTATCTCCTGCAGTCGAGGTCGAAGTGCGCGCTTGGGGGAGATCTGATCTCCTACGGCCGAGCTTTCCTCGGGAGAGATCTTATCTCCTGCAGTCGAGGTCGCAGTGCATGCTCGGGGGAGATCTTATCTCCTGCGACCGAGCTTTCCTCTGGGGAGATCTTATCTCCTACGGTCGAGGTCGAAGTGCATGCTCGGGGGAGATCTTATCTCCTACGGTCGAGCTTTCCTCAAGGGAGATCTGATCTCCTGCAGCCGCGGTCCAAGTGTGCGCTCGGGGAGATCTTATCTTCTGCGGCCGAGGTTGTTCCTTGGGGGAGATCTTATCTCCTGCGGCCGAGCTTTTCTCAGTGGAGATTTTATCTCCTGCAGCCGAGGTCGAAGTGTGCGCTCGGGGGAGATCTTATCTCCTATGACCGAGCTTTCGTTGGGGGAGATCTTATCTCCTGCAGCTGAGGTCGTAGTGCGCGCTCGGAGGAGATCTTATCTCCTACGGCCGAGCTTTCCTCGGGGGAGATCTTATCTCCTGCGGTCGAGGTTATTGCTCGCATTAAGATGAGGTTCTCTTCCTATTTCTAACGTGGCAATTATTGACTGCTTGTTTTCTATCATCACATAGTTTTTGCATCCAGAAATAATATTATTTGAAAAAAAGAATTTTATCGAAGGAAAGTTACGTACAGGGCAGCATATCCCCATTTCAGGGTTGTGGGGGCGTTGTCCCTCCACATTTCTTCGGTGATAAATCCCGGGGTGGACGACCTCCTCATGCTGGCCTCCCCAATTTGGTGCAAGCTCTTGTCGCTGGGAGATGACGAATCGCTGATGCACCAAGATTCTCCCAGGGCCAATGATGCCATAAGGTGGCCGACCTTCTTGCGGTCTCTGGCTATGGCGCTGCGCTGAGCTCCTTGCCGTCTCTGGCTATGGCAGCGCCCTCGGTCGATCTTTTCCTGCTTCAGACTGGTGCCAAAGAAATTCACCCAACCGTCCCTTTCTGACGAGCTCTTCAATTTCGGCTTGGAGCAGAGTGTATTCCTCAGTATCGTGGCCGTGGTCGCGATGGTAGGGGCATTACTTGCTTCGATCGCGTACGTTTGGGGAGGCCGTAGTCCTTCCGATCTTGGCGGCTGGCTCTTAACTTCGCTGAGAATTCGAGTTAGAGGAGCGGGGCATAGTCGCGGAACCTTTCGGGAGGGCTTCTTCGCGCCCTTTTGTCGGGGCCTCCTTGGTGGCGAGCTCGAGGAGTTCGGGGTTGTAAAACCTACGGGAGAACTTTATGCCCCCTCGTCGGGGCTTCCTTGATGACGAGCTCCAGGGTGAGTTCGGCGGCCTTGCTTCCGCTGGGGAGGTCGTGAGTGCGGCCGAACTTCATTCCGCCTCCCATGAAAACCTTCTGCGGGAGAACTTCATGCCCTTTGTCGGAGCTTCCCTGGAGTCATACTCGAGAGGGAGTCCTCGCTTGCCCTGGGGCGGTCGTGAGCTCGGCCGAACTTCGTCTCACCTCATGTGAAATCTTTGTAGGGGGCTTCCCTTGGTGACATATTCGGCCTCGGAGTTCGGCCTCACTTGCGCCGAACTTCATTCTGATGATGAGGTTTGAGGGGAGAGCTCGACCTTGCGTGCGCCGAACTTCATTTCCGATGACGAGCTTCGAGGTGAAGTTCGACCTCTTTTGCGTCGAACTTTATTCCGTTTTTCCACGAGATCCTCCGTGGGAGAACTTTCTGCTGCTTTTATCTGAACTTCCTTGACGATGAGCTCGAGGGGGAGCTCGGCTTTTCTCGCTGAACTTCATTCTGCTTTCCCACGAGGCCCTCTGTACGGGAGAACTTGCTTGACGACGAGGTCGAGGGGGACCTCGGCTTTTCCTCATGCCGAACTTCATTCTGCTTTTCCACGAGGCCCTCTACGGGAGAACTTTCTTGACGATGAGCTCGAGGGGGAGCTCGGCTTTTCTCGCGCCGAACTTCATTCTACTTTTCCGCGAGACCCTCCGTGGGAGAACTTCATGCCCCTTTGTCGGGAGCTTCCTCGATGACGAGCTTCGAGGTGGAGTTCGGCCTTGCTTGTAGTGGGAAAGTTGCGAACGTGGCCGCACTCCATGTGGAACCTTCTATGGGAGAACTTCACATCCCTTTGTCAGGCTTCCTTTGAGTCGTGCTCGAGAGGGAGTTCGGCCTCGCTTGCATCGAACTTTGTTCCATTTTCTCGCAAGACCCTCCGTGGGAGAACTTACTTGACGACGAGGTCGAGGGGGAGCTCGGCTTTCCTCATGCTGAACTTCATTCCGCTTTCCCGCGAGATCCTCCATGGGAGAACTTCATGTCCCTTTGTCGGGCTTCCTTCGATGACGAGCTTTTGAGGTGGAGTTCGGCCTCGCTTGTGCTGGAAAAGTCGTGGATGTGGCCGCCCTCCATATGGAACCTTCTATGGGAGAACTTCACATCCCTTTGTCGGGCTTCCTTAGAGTCATGCTCGAGAGGGAGTTTGGCCTTGCTTGCGCCGAACTTCATTCCGTCTTCTTGGGAAACCCTCTGTGGGAGAACTTCTACTCTCCATTTCTCCTTCCTAAGGACGATTGGTATGCCCAGATGCTCTTCCTTAAGGTCGGTTCCTCGCATCCTCATGGCGGATTTGCTGGCAAAGTCCTCGCTGGAGGTTGTCACATGGCCAGCATCATCTCGACGGGGCCACGGACCCGATCAGTGGGTTGAACTGCTCCACGTCTGCGAGGGCTTCATGTGGAAACTGGGCTATCGGGGCTGCAATGGGAGCCGGTCGCCGAGTCGAAGCTCTTCTAGAGGCATTCTCTCTTCGGGAGAGAAAAAGGAGATCTTCAGAAGGGGAAGGAAAAAATCATCGCCGAGCACTCCTTTAAGAACAAGGGAACCTCGAAGGTTCGGGCCCTTCCTCTAGCGCCAATCTGTTGGTGCAGAAATTGGTCATCGTCGGAGGTCGCTGGAGTCGAGGCCGCTGAGGTCGCCGTCGGGGACCTGCAAAATAGAGTCCCATTCGGAGCCGATGGGGGTGGCTCCGGCAGGACCCTTCGACGCTCAAGTCAGCTCTGGCCAATAGGAATGGAGTGCTCAAGAATGAGTTCCGAAGCTTAGAGAAGAAGAGGAGAGCTTAGAGATCAGAGAGATTAGAGTTAGCGTATCTGAAGGAGGGCCCCTTTTATAGCGGAGCTTGATGGTGATGGCTGCAGCCGCGTGCTGGCGGGCAGCTCAAGGCTCGATGGAGTCAGTCTCTCCGGGAGGTGCCGTATGCGGCAGGGTTGGTGGTGATAGCAGCAGCCGCATGCTGGTGGGTCGCTCGAGGTTCAGCGGAGTCAGTCTCTTGGGTAGGTGCCATATGCGTTGGGGTTGGTGGTGACAGCTATACTGGCAAGTCGTGGGCCGCATGGGGATTGGTTACGGAAGAGAGTGGTGTCATCAGTAGTGGCGGCCATACCGTCCAGTCTCGTTGTTCGTCCATAGGAAGTTCGGACTTGTAGGAGAGTTCGGACCGAAGGGAAAAGCTTGGGAGCAGCTTCGGCCGTAGCAGCGGAGTTTCGGAGGAGCTCGGCCGGCTGAAGGGGATGGCTCGGGGGAGTTCGGCTGTAGAGAAGTTCGGAGGAGCTCGGATCGGCTGAAAGAGACGGCCGCTTGGGGAAGTTCGGCCGAGAGACGACCGTTGAGGAGTTCAGGCACTAGGGGATTCCGTTAAAGCCTAGCTGCTTGGAGTCCAAGGAGCTCGGCCGCTAAGTAGTTCAGCTGACTGTAAGAGTTCGGCTAAGATCCATCCGTCGAAGCTCTTCCGCGACTATAAGTTGCATTAGGCCGAGCGTCGAGCTAGACTTCGGCGGGAGTGGGATTTATCTCCAATATATATGACTCCATATTTTGGTTCATACTCATTCATGACTTAGTCATATACGAGGTGATCTGAATATGATGGATTATATATGAAGGTTGTGAGTAGGTTAACATGGATTCGATCACTCCTGGTAAGAGAAAATCACATCCTGTCTGCTTCAAACAAATGATGATTTAGGAAGACTTTGATCAAAGCATGATGAAAATTAGAAATGATTTCTAATGTTTCATTAAATAAATTATCATCACAAGATTGAAAGAGAAATAAATATGATATTGGGTTTGACATATTTTCATACCCAGAGTCATACTCAGGATGTAGAGTGATCGAAGGATCTAGTTGCATGGTAATTTTTATTGAAGGATATTTTTGATATTTCTATCAAGATTTTACATCTTCCAAGAAGTCATGATATGTTGCTAGATGTCGATCATGTCTTCTGGATTTGATCAAATTAAAATTTTTTAATCTGATCATTAAATTAGAAAGTATTCTAATTGGTCAAATTGGGTAGCCTAGTTTTGATCTAAATCGGTTTGGTTGAGTTCTAACCAGATTAGGTCAAATCAAACCCAGACCCACTGCTAGCTAGATATGGAATCCAACGAATCACACACAAAGAGAATTGATTAAGGATCTAATTGGATTAGACCTTGTTTGCAAGTTGAACATGCTAGCACATGTAGCAAACCCTAACACCTAGATTCGAATCGGATTCAAATCGGCTTCCAATTTGAGCAAATTAAGGTCTGATTTAAGCCAAATTAGATTTGGTCTTGAATTAGGATAGCCTAGACTAATTGGGTTTTAGATGGGGCATCACATACTCGAATCTCACATACCAGAGAGTCTCTCTCTTGCGCGTGGAAAGTCATTCATGCGCAAGAGTCCTTAGCGCATGGGTTTATGTAGGCACCTACCTTCTTTGACTTTTTCTTCTTTTTTTTTCATGTTTCATAAATTTACATATGAGCATGGACATCAGATATGGGGTACAGAAGAGTCCTTCTGCAAGTTAAATACTTTGTTATTTGATTAATATTTGCATGAGAAGGGACTCCTTGCCGCCCACTCTTCCAGGACTCCTTGCTGCCCACTCTTTCTTGGCACCTCTTGGACCAAGTCAACATCCCTTGGGATTTTGACTATTCAAAGATTATCTCCATGCCATTTTGCTGAATGGGTATCACACTTTTAGGCCATTGAATGGCCTACTTATTTGATCTAATGATTGATGTATAATTGCTTCTTTATAGTAGATGAGTCTTGAGTCTACGGTATAGAGACACCAGAGCGAGAGTATAGGTACTCGTTAGAGAACGAGGGTACTGAGTGTGACCACCTCGAGCAGTCATTAGGAAGTCAACCTTCTCGTCGATGACTGGCTCAAAGCTGCAGTTGTATGTCTGATTCTTTGACCTGAGGTGCATCGGTAGCTCACCTTGAGGATGTTATATTTTGACTATATCATGACTTGATCTCCTAGCCATTCAGAATCCTGAGGGGTATGTTGGCTATAGCATGTTCATTGTAGGAATTGGATTGCACAAAGAAGGAATCTATCTACCTCGATAGATGAGGAGTAGCCCTATGATGATCACGAGAATCAAGTCGATAAGCCCATGGCCATGGTAGAGTGAAATAATAGAAAGAGTTTCTATTAAGATTTTCACATTGGACTTAAATCAAATGATTAATCATATGACGGATATTAGGGTTTGATGAGTTCACCTTAACCCTAATCCGATTGGGACTCAAGATAGAAGAACTAAAGTACATAGGTAACTACACCAAGAGGTTCGTTTTCAATTCTGATGGATTGCCACCATATGCTGCTAGGTGTCACTGGTGGATTTTGAGAGCAATTAGAGTGATTTAGCTGATCAATCATACTAGTTGTCTGAATCAGAAAAGTTCTGATCCATCGAAAGGTGTTTTGATGATATCGATGATAGAGATCATGATAGATGTCATTACCATATGGAACTGAACCTAACTAGGTCACACAAATAAGGGTTTGGATCTAGATATCATTAATTGAACTAACCCAGTTCAATTGATTTGAATTAGATTCAATTAGGTTTAAGAAAATCATGCTAGCACATGATTAAGCCTAATGTTCTCCTTTAATTATCATTAAAAGTTGTCTCGACTGAGCCAAATATGTTTGAACTCACTTAGGTACCTTTACTTGGTCTGACTGGAGCTTGTTCAGGTTAGAAAAGGGTTGTCTTAATTTATGAAATGAATTTAAGACAACACCTACCATTTTCCATCACCTGCTAAATCCTATTTTGGACATTTGGTCAAACGTTGACCTTCGACACTTAGACATCTACCCATATGTCAAGCCATCATAGGAGAGAACATTTGAACCAGTCCACCAACTAAAAGGTAGTAGGATAAGGGGTGCACACCTAGGGAGGCGTGCACCCATGGATTGTGACTCCTAGAGTCCCAAATAGATGGGACTCTAGGTTGCTTCGGGGTTTCTACCTAGGTGGCGCCAAAGACTTATCTTTGACTAGTCTTGATGCCATCTAAGGATGATTTAGAGGGGCTCTCATCTGATTGGATTAGATGATATCATCCCATCAATCAGATTTAGATTTGATTGCACAAAAGGTCATGATTGGCTAGGATGACGTGGCACTGCATGGCATAATAGGGTCTATATAAACCCTATCTGCACCTAGGATTGAGATCTAGCCCATTGCCCATGCCACAAGACTGCTCCTCTCCCTCCTTCATGCCATCTTTAGGTCCTTTCTCTCCTATCCATGCCTAATAATCTTTGGGCTTCAATTTGGTGTGATCCAAGCAAGAGAAATGCGACGAGAAAGGAAGAAGGCAGCACTACTGCAATAGACGACATCCGATCTTCAAAAAGAGTTTTGAAGATCTTCCAAATTAGATCCAGATCTGATAATTGGAGAAGTGATAAAGAAGAAAAAGATCTCCAGATCCTATCCGAGTGGATATCGGTAGAGGCCAGGCACTTGCGCGGCTAGATCCAGAACCTCCAGAAGACATCAGGATCATCAAAGGATAATTTGATTACCCACTACAAGATAAAATTAATTTAGATTTAATTTATCCTTTATTTTTATTTTATTTTCTTTTATTAGATCAATAATATCAGATCTGAGAAGTCTCAGATCTGATCTGGATCCAAGAGAGAAAATTTTGAAATATCTCTCTTGATCCAATTAGATCTGAACAAATCTGACCAAGAAAATTGGATTTTTCCTTCATCTCTTCAACCACTTCTCTTTCACTCTGATCATTATTAGACAATAATAAGTTGGTGGGATCCAACTTTGATAACTAGTATCAAAAGTTGAAGATTATCCTAGAGTATGAATGGATTCTGTATGTACCGACAAATCCGACACCTGAGGATCCAGCACCCAATGCATTTGGAATGATCAGAGACACTTACCAGAAGTGGCTCAATGATCGAATCATGGTGCATTGCATTATGTTGGCTACCATGAGCGATGTGTTCAGTCATAGGTTTGAGTCAGCTCAGCCAAAACACATGCTTCAAGTGTTAAACGAGTCTTTTGGTACACTCGATGACATTGAGAGGCATAAGACTAGTTATGTCATCTTCAACATCAAGATGAGGGATGGAGCTTCAGTCACTGATCATGTACTGTACATGATCAACCTGATAGAGCATTTGAGCAAGCTCGGATTTCCCTTGCATGAGCAACTAGGAAAAGATGTGATTTTGAACTCATTGCCCAAATCATATCTCTTATTCCTTACTCATTATAGAACAACAAAGCCTGAAGTTAACTACCGTGGGTTACTGGAATTGCTTCAGAACATTGAGAAGGATCATCAGCTCTACAACAAGTCTGTGAACTTAGTGGGAGGTTCATCTTATGGTTCTCAACCCTTTAAGAAAAGAAAGAAGAGCAAGAAGAAGAAATCAAAGAAGGTGCAAGTTCAAGCTGGGACATCTATGCAGGACCAGACCAAGAAGATCAAGCCTGATAAGAGTCAAGCTAAATGCTTCTTTTGTAAGAAGCAGAAGCACTGGAAGAGGAACTATTTATTAGATATGTGTGCCCTAGAAGTCAAATTAGTTGACACTTATAATACACTTCTAAGGGCAAAATTATGATTTTGACTACAAATAATAAAATGGGTTATTTTCTATCACAGTGTGTATTTGAAAGTGTCTGTGATACATCCCTTGAGTTAATGGTAATGATAGTTCATATTTCAAGAGTTAAAAATTTAAGACATGAATTTTCATTATTAACTCATAAAATGCTTCCGACCATAGGATCATCATGAGGATGATGATTGATTTAGAAGGTTGGTGTACGATCGCTTCCTTAGGATAGATGAGTCTTGAGTCTACGATGTAGAGATACCAGAGTGAGAATACAGATACTCGTTAGAGAATGAGGGCACTGAGCGTGACCACCTCGAGTAGTCATCAAGAAGTCTACCTTCTCGTCGATGACTAGCTCGAAGCTGCAGTAGTGTGCCTAGTTCTTTGACCTAAGGTGCATTGACAGTTCATCTTGAGAGTGTTATAGTTTGACTACACTATAACTCGATCTCCTAGTCATTCAGAATCCTGAGGTGTATGTTGGCTATAGCATGTTCATTGTAGAAATTGGATTACACCAATAGGAGATCTATTTACCTCGATAGATGAGGAGCAGTCCTATGATGATCATGAGAATCAAGTCCATAAACCCATGGCCATGGTAGAGTGAAATAATAGAAAGAGTTTCTATTAGGGTTTTTACATTGGACTTGAATTGAATGATTAATTAATAAGACAGATACTAGGGTTTGACGAGATAACCTTAACCCTAATCCGATGGGGGCTCAAGATAGAGGAACTTAATCACACAAGTAACTACATCGAGAGGTTCATTTTTAGTTTTGACGGATTGCGACCATATGTTGCTAGGTGTCACTAGTGGATTTTGGGAGCAATTAGAATGATTTGGATGATCGATCATACTAGTTGTCTGAATCAGAAAAGTTTTGATCCATCGAAAGGTATTTCGATGATGTCGATGATAGAGGTTGAAACATATCCCATTACCATATGGAACTAAACCTAACTTGATTACACAAACAAGGGTATGGATCTAGATATCATCAATTGAACTAACCCTGTTCAATTGATTTGAATAAGATTCAATTAGGTTTAAGAAAATCATGCTAGCACACGATTGAGCCTAGTGTTCTCCTTTAACAATCATTAAAGCTTATCTCGACTGAGCCAAATATGTTTGGGCTCACTCAGAAACCTTTACCTGGTCTGACTGGAGCTTGTCTAAGTTAGAAAAGGGTTGTCTTAATTTATGAGATAAATTTGAGACAACACCTGCCATTTTTCGTCACCTGCTAAATCTTGTTTTTGGACTTTGGTCAAATGTTGACCTTTGACACCTAGACATCTGCCCATGTGTCATGCACCCATAGAAGAAAACTTTGACCCTTGTCCTCCTACTAAAAGGTAGAGAGATAAAGGGTACATGCCTAGGAAGGTGTGCGCCCCATGTGCAAAAGGATTGGAGTCCCATACAGAAGGACTCTAGTTGGTTCAGGGAATCAAACTTGATGGTGCCAAAGAGTCTTGTTTGACCCCATCTTGGCACCATCTAAGGAGGGTTTTGAGAGACTCTAATTTGATTAGATCAGATGATATCATCCCACTAATCAGATTTAGATCTGATTGCACGAAGGATCATGATTGGCCTGGATGATGTGGCACTACATGGCATAGCATGATCTATAAAAACCCTGTCTGTGCCTAGATTGAGAGAGCTTCTACCTTAGCCCATGCCACATAGCCCCTCTCCCTTCTTCACCATGCCACCCTCTGGTCCTCACTCTCCTCTCCACGCCCAAGAGGATTTGGGCATGAGTTAGGTGTGATCCAAGCAAGTGCAAGGCGATAGAAAAGGAAGAAGGCATCACTACTGCAAGAGACAACGGCTGATCTTCAAAAGCTATTTTGAAAATCTTCAAGATTAGATCCAGATCTAATTTTTGAAGGATGGATTGAGAAGGAGAAGATCTTCAGATCTTGCCCAAGTGGATACCCGTGGAGGTCAGGCGTTTGCATGGCTACATCCAGAACCTCAGGTAGACATCGGGATCATCACAGGGTAATAGGATTACCCATAACAAAGGTATAATTAAATTAGGTTAAATTTTATTTTATTTTTTTATTAAATTAATAAGATTAGATCTAAAGAGTCTCAGATCTGATTAGGATCATAGAGAAAAATTTTTGAAATATCTCTCTTGATCTAATTAGATCTGAACGAACCTGACCCGAAAAAATAAGGTTTTTTCCTTCAACTGGTATCAGAGCCATGTTCTAAAATTCATTAAATTTTATTTTATTTTTATTTTAATATAATAATTAGATGATTTCAAATATCACATGAGATATGATTAGATCTAAAATTAGAAAATTAAAAATTAAATAATCTAGATCTAAGATGTATGAGATGCATGACTAGACTAGGAATATAATTATTCTTTGAGTAGTCTGATATGATCATAATTTTAATTTAATTAATTATTATTTTTAAATATATTTATTTACTATTTTATAATATTATCAAATTATAATTAGAACTAAAAAATAAAAAATAAATTTATTTAATTTATTCATATGAGATATGATAGATACATGTTTAGACTAGTTATAGAATAGTTCTATAAAATTATCTATAATAAATTTTAATTTGATATGATTAATTTAAATCTTATTTTTTAGATATTTATGAGATAATTTAGATCAAAAAAAATGTATGATATGATATATGAGATGTATGCAAAACATGTTTTTAGTTAAATCAATTTTTATATGTGATATATGATGTAGATCTAACTAATTTTGTAGATTTATCATGCTTCTGATTAAGACGTTCCCCTTGGCCGTCCGATCATAAGAATGAAGTAGGGTTTAAAGGCCCTCTTTTTTCATTTGATGGGATGTTCTTATGATGTGTAGGGGTGCTGCATGTTCGTCCTTAATCAAAAATCAAAAATTTATTTTCTATAAAATTCTAAATCTTAAAATCCTAGAATTTTATTTACATATTTTATTTATGAATCATAAACTTAATTAAGAATTAATATTATAAAATATATTAGGATTAAAATTAAGAATTTTTAGATCTAAGACATATTCATAAAATTGGATTCGAGCTTGGGTAGCTAAATCAGGTCGAGTAGTTGATCAAAATGAATCAAGAGTCGATTAGATGGGATTAAGAGTGCTTAAATTAACTAGTCTAATAGGATTAAGTCTGAGTCAAGGTTGAGTTACATGAATGATCGATCAAGTTAAGACCTAATTAGGCTCAGTGGTCAGAGTCTGGATTGTAGGCTAATCTGATTGATTTTGGCTCAATAATTTGGTGTCTAAGGTAAGCTTGGCAGATATGAATGACTGATTTTTAATTGGGAGCTACTCAACTCGAATGCATTCTTATCGAGTTAATGGCATATCCCTTCCACCGGTCTCACTTACCTGGCCATATTTGTCGACTCAATCCTGATCTAAGGTGGCTAATAATCCGAGCTAACCCATGCCACTAGGTTAGTCATAATGGTTATGGCTATGTCAAGTCAAGTTTAAAGAGATCTAAATCAAATCTTCCTAAGAAAAGATTAAGTCTAAGGTCTTCCACCATTGTAGATATGCAGGCCCTACCCGGGGTTGATTGTTCTCGATTGGTCATAGTGGTTCAGTTACATCGAAAAGATGCAACCATATCTATTAGCCATTGGATGCTACGGGCTGGAGGATGGATTGGAACAAGGGTTGCTGCTGTGGCCATGGGAACCTATCCTCTTCAACTATCATCTAACTTAGATTTAGTACTTAGGGATTATTATTATGTACCTACAGCAAGCAAAAATTTAATTTCTATTTCATGTTTAGCACAAGAAGGCTATGTAATTAGTTTTCTTAAGGATCATCATAATATTCTTTATGAAAGAAATAAAATTGCAAATGGTTTCTTCATTAATAGTCTCTACCAGTTACATATTGATGTATCTATCTTTAATATCGAGCAAAATATGAATGCCATAAGATCAAAATGACCCAGGAATAGTCCAAATGATAGGTATCTATGGCACCTAAGGCTAGATCATATAGCAGAAGATAGGGTTAACAAATTAGAGAAAATTGGACTATTGAGTCCACTGACTTCTGGGTCATATCCAATTTATGAATCATGTCATCAAGGCAAAATGACTAAGCTCCCTTTTCTAGGACATAGGGAAGGGGCCACGGATCTATTATCCCTAGTATATACTGATGTGTGTGGCCCATTTGATGTGCCTACTAGAGGCAACTTTGATTACTTCATCATCTTTATCGATGATTTATCTCGGTATGGGTATGTGTATCTTATGAGACACAAGTTTGAAGCTTTTAAAAAGTTCAAGAAATTCAGACATGAAGTCAAAAAGCAAACTAAAAAATTCATTAAGATTCTTCGATCAGATTGAGGAGGTGAATACCTTAGGTGGGAATTTTTGGACTATCTCTAGCAAAATGGCATAGTCACTTAGTAGACTTCTTCTGGAACACCTTAACTCAACTAGGTTTTAGAATAGAGAAATCGGATCCTATTAGATATGGTCCAATCCATGATGAGCTTCATAGACCATCTTGACATTCTTTGGGGACATAGTCTGTTAATTGCTATATGTTTACTGAATAGGGTCCCCTCTAAAATCGTTCCTACCACACCGTATGAGATATGGCATGATAAGAAACCAAGTCTAAGTCATCTCAAAATTTGGGATTGTCCGGCTCATGTCAAAAGACAAGCGGACAAATTAGACTATAGGTCTTTTAGAGCTTGATTTATAGGATATCCTAAAGAATCATTAGGATATTATTTCTACAATTCAGAAGATCATAATGTGATTATGAGGTGGCATGCCTTCTTTCTTGAAAAATAGAATATTCAAGATGGCGGCATTGGAAAGCAGATCAAGCTCAAGGAGAAAGTCTCATAAGAGCAACAAGCTAAGGACCCCATGGAACCAAATCAGGTTGAGCCAATAAAATCACTACCTCCTCCACCTCATAGATCGAAAAGATTTTTTCATCCCCTTGAGAGGTACTTAGGTACTATTTTAGAGAAAGTAGAGGAAATTTTCTCGTAGGTAATGGGGTTCATGCTGATCCCAAAACCTATGATGAGGTGATATCAGATATCGACTCTGAGAAATGGTTAGAGGCAATAAAGTTAGAAATTGACTTGATACACTCAAACCAAGTCTGGACCTTGATAGATCCACCAAAAGGTATAGTACCTATTGGGTGTAAATGGATCTACAAGAAAAAGATTGGTGTAGATGGAAATGTGGAGACATTCAAAGCTAGATTAGTGGCAAAAGGGTATAGTTAGCATGAAGGCATTGACTATCAGGTTAACTTTTCGTCAATAGCTATGCTAAAATTCATCTGGACATTGCTTGCTATTGCAACTTATTTTGATTATGAAATATGGCAAATGGATGTAAAAACGGCATTCTTAAATGGATACCTTGAAGAAGATATCTATATGGAACAATTGCTAGGTTTCACATCCAGTGATGCTAATCATAAACTATGCAAGCTACAAAGGTCCATATATGGACTCAAGCAAGCATCTCGAAGCTGGAATACTCATTTTAATGATGTGATCAAATTATTTGGTTTCATCAAAAAAGAGGAGGAACCATGTATTTTTTAAAAAGGTCAGTGGGAGCGCTATTGTCTTTCTTATACTGTACGTGGATGATATCCTCCTTATTGAGAATCATATTCCCATATTGACCGCAGTTAAAATTTGGTTATCTAATGAATTTTCAATGAAAGACCTAGGAGAAGCATCCTTCATTCTAGGAATTAAGGTCTATAGAGATAGACCGAATAGGATACTAGGTTTCTTATAGAAGATGTACATAGAGGAAGTGCTAAAGAGGTTTAGCATGGAAAACTCCAAAAGAAGATTGGTATCGTTCAGACATGGCATTCATTTCTCCTAGAAAATATGTCCCAACACGCTAGAGGAGATTGAACGCATGAGCAAGATCCCTTACGCTTCAGCAATAAGGAGCTTCATGCATGCCATGTTATGTACACGACCTGATATAGCCCATGCTGTGAGTATCACGAGCAGATATCAGTCGAATCCAGATGAAGGCATTGGACTTCTGTGAAATATATTCTAAAGTACTTGAGAAGAACTAAGGATATGTTGTTGGTTTTTGGTAATGGAGAACTCCAAGTCCAGGGATATACAAACTTGGATTTTATGTCCGATATAGATGATCAAAAGTCGATATCTGAGAGTCTATTTGTATGTAATGGTGGTGCTGTCAGTTGAAAGAGTTTCAATAGACAGTGATAGCAGATTCCACCATGGAAGTAGAGTACATCGCTGCATCAGAAGCTATGAAGGAGGCATTCTAGTAGAAAAAATTTACCGCAGAGATCGGAGTGATGCCATTGATGCCATTTCTCTGTATTGCGATAATAATGGTGCCATAATCCTAGCTAAGGAGCAACGATCTCACCAAAAATCCAAGCACATCAAGCGACGATACCACCTCATCCTCGATTACCTTGAGAAAGATTACGTCCAGGTCAAGAGAGTCGACTCCATAGACAATGCGGCAGACCCGCTCATAAAGTCGTTGGGCCAGCAGAAGATCGAAGCCAACCTTGAGAAGATGGGACTTAGATTTATAGACAATTGACTTTAGGTCAAGTGAAAGTTTGTTAGATATGTGTGCCCTAGAAGCCAGATTGGCTGACACTTATAATACACTTCTAAGGATAAAATTATAATTTTAATTATAAATAATAAAATAAGTTATTTTCTATCGTAGTGTGTATTTGAAAATGTTTGTGATACATCCCTTGAGTTAATGATAATGATGGTTCATATTTTCAAGAGTTGAAAATTTAAGACATGAATTTTCATTGTTAACTCATAAAATGCTCTTGATCGTGGATCATCATGAGGATGGTGATTGATCTAAAAGATTGGTGTACGATCACTTCTTTAGGATAGATAAGTCTTGAGTCTATGATGTAGAGACATCGAAGTGAGAGTACAGGTACTCGTTAGAGAACGAGGGCATTGAGCGTGACCACCTCGAGCAGTCATCAGGAAGTCTACCTTTTCATCGATGATTGACTCGAAACTGCCGTAGTGTGTCTAGTTCTTTGACCTGAGGTGCATCGGTAGTTCACCTTGAGGGTGTTATAGTTTGACTACACCATAACCCGATCTCCTAGTCATTTGGAATCCTGAGGTGTATATTGGCTATAAAATGTTCATTATAGGAATTGGATTGCACCAATAGGAGATCTATTATTCTCGATAGATGAGGAGCAGCCCTATGATGATCATGAGAATCAAGTCCATAAGCCCATGGCCATGACAGAGTGAAATAATAGAAAGAGTTTCTATTAGGATTTTCACATTGGACTTGAATCGAATGATTAATTCATATGACAGATATTAGGGTCTGACGAGATCACCTTAATCCTAATCCGATCGGGACTCAAGAGAGAGGAACATAATCATATAAGTAACTGTTAGATATATGTGCCCTAGAAGCCAGAATTGGCTGACACTTGTAATACACTTCTAAGGGCAAAATTATAATTTTGACTAATATCAATAAAATAGATTATTTTCTATCACATATGTGTATTTAGTATCTATGATACATCCTTTGAGTTAATGGTAATGATAATTCATATTTTCAAGAGTTGAAAATTTAAGACATGAATAATCATTATTAACTCATAAATTGCTCCTGACCATAGGATCATCACGAGGATGGTGATTGATCCAGAAGGTTGGTGTACAATCGCTTCTCTTTAGTAGATGAGTCTTGAGTCTACGGTGTGGAGACACCGAAGCGAGAGTACAGATACTCGTTAGAGAACGAGGGCACTGAGTGTGACCACCTCGAGTAGTCATTAGGGAGTCTACCTTCTCGTTAATGACTGACTCGATGCTGAAGTAGTGTGTCTGGTTCTTTGACCTGAGGTGCATCGGCAGTTCACCTTGAGGGTGTTATAGTTTGACTACACCATTACTCGATCTCCTAGCCATATGGAACCCTGAGGTGTATGTTGGCTATAGCATGTTCATTGTAGGAACTGGATGGCATCAAGATGGAATCCATCTACCTCGGTGGTAGAGGAGCAGCCCTATGATAATCATGAGAATCAAGTCCAAAAGCCCATGGCCATGGCAGAGTGAAATAATAGAAAGAGTTTCTATTTAGATTTTCACATTGGACTCGAATCGAATGATTACATCATATGACAGAAACTAGGGTTTGATGAGTTTACCTTAACCCTAATCTGATCGGGGCTCAAGATAGAAGGACTGAATCACACAGGTAGCTGCACCAAGAGGTTCGCATTCAGCTCTGATGGGTTGCCACCATATACTGCTAGGTGTCACTGGTGGATTTTGGGAGCAATTAGAATGATTTAGATGATTGATCATTCTAGCTGTTCGAATCAGAAGAGTTCTGATCCATGGAAAGGAGTTTCGATGATGTCGATGATAGAGATCATGACATATCCCATTACCATATAGAACTGAACCTAACTGAATCATACAAATAAGGGTTTGAATCTGGTGATCATCAATTGAACTGATCTAGTTCAATTGATCTGAATGAGATTCAATTAGGTTCAAGGAAATCATGCTAGCACTTGATTGAACCTAACGTTCTTCTTTTGCTATCATAAATTAGTTGTCCTAATTGAGCCAAAAAAGTTTGTGCTCAATCAGAGGCCTTCATATGGTCTGACTGGAGGTTGTCCAAGTCAGAAAAGGTTGTCTTATTTTGTAAGACATTACCTACCATTTTTGGTCACCTACCATTTCTTGTTCTTTGACTTTGGTCAAAAGTCTACCTTTGACTGGTCAAATGTTGACCATTGACACTTTGACTTTTGACCACATGTCACGTACCTATTGGAGAGCTGGTGGGGGCCTGTCCCCCTGCTAGAACCTGGCAAGGAAGAGGGCACACCACCCTTGGCGTGTGCCCAAGTTGGAGGCGCCTAGGAGTCCTTGTTGGATAAGGACTCCATCTCCTTTTTGGATTCCAATTAGAGTTCTCCTATGAACCAACTTTGATTGATCTTAGGCACCCTCTAAGGAGGAATCCAGGGGACTCTATTTCCAGCAATCAGATTTAGATCTGATTTCACAAAGAGTTGTGATTGGTTGGGAAGAAGAGAAGTTGGATCACAGACAGTCTATAAATAAGACCCTGCGCCCAACCCAGATTGTGATTGGAAGTGATTGAAAGGAATCACAATTCTCATGCCCCAAGGCTACCTCTCCCCTCTTCCTCCATGCCAAACCACCTTCTCCCTCTCCTCTCCACATCCAAAAGGAGTTTTGGATTTTTGGTTGGTGCGATTCAGATCAAAGAAAGACGATTGAAAGCTAGAAGGTTGCACTGTTGCAAAGGATGACTGTTGATCTTTAAAAGAAGTTTTGAAGATCCTCCAAATTAGATCCAGATCTGATTTTAGAGATGTGATAGAGAAGAAGAGGATCTCCAGATCAAGCCCCAGTGGATACCGATAGAGGTCAGGTGCTTGCATGGCTAGATCCAGAACCTTCCGCTGCATACAAGATCATCAACGAATAATTAGATTATCCAAATCAGATAAATTTAATTTAATTTAATTTATCATTATTTTATTTTATTTATTAAAATAATAAGAATTAGATCTGAAATATTCCAAATCTGATACAGATCAAAGAGAAAAAATTTTGAAATATATCTCTTGTCTGATCAGATCTGAACGAATCTGGATCAAAAAATCTAGATTTTCCTTCAGTAACTGCATCGAGAGGTTCACTTTCAGTTCTGATGGGTTACCACCATATGCTGCTAGGTATCACTGGTGGATTTTGCGAGCAATTTGAATGATTTGGATGATCGATCATACTAGTTGTCTAAATCGAAAAAGTTTGGATCCATCGAAACATGTTTCGATGATGTCGATGATAGAGATCATGACATATCCCATTACCATATGAAACTGAACCTAACTAGGTCACACAAATAAGGGTATGGATCTAGATATCATCAATTGGACTAACCCAGTTCAATTGATTTGAATAAGATTCAATTAGGTTCAAGGAAATTGTGCTAGCACACGATTGAGCCTAATGTTCTCTTTTTACAATCATTAAAGCTTCTCTCGATTGAGCCAAATGTATTTGGGCTCACTCAAAAATCTTTACTTGGTCTGACTGGAGCTTGTCCAAGCTAAAAAAAGATTGTCTTAATTTATGAGATAAATTTGAGACAATACCTACCATTTTTCATCACCTACTAAATCTTATTTTTCGACTTTGGTCAAATGCTGACCTTTGACACTTAGACATCTGCCCATGTGTTATTCATCCATAGGAGAGAACTTTGACCCTTGTCCCCCTACAAAAAAGTAGAAAGATAAAGGGTGCATGCCTAGGGAGGCATGCACCCCATGTGGATAAGGATTGGAGTCCCATACAGATGGACTCCAGTTGCTTCAGGGAATCAAACTTGATGGCACCAAAGAGTCTTATTTGATCGAGTCTTGGTGCCATCTAAGGAGGATTTTGAGGGACTCTAATCTAATTAGATTAGATGATGTCATCCCACCAATTAGATTTAGATCTAATTTCACAAAGGGCCATGATTGGTCGGGATGATGTGGCATTGCATGGCGCAGCAGGATCTATAAAAACCCTATCTGCACCTAGATTGAGAGAGCTTCTACCTTAGCCTACGCCACATAGCCCCTCTCCCTCTCTCTCCATGCCACCCTCTGGTCCTCTCTCTCTTCTCAATGCCCAAGAGGATTTGGGCATGAGTTAGGGGCGATCCAAGCAAGTGCAAGGCGATAGAAAAAGAAGAAGGCAGCACTGCTGCAAAAGATAACGACTGATCTTCAAAAGCTATTTTGAAGACCTTCAAGATCAGATCCAAATCTAATTTTTGGAGATAAATTGAGAAAGAGAAGATCTCTAGATCTTGCCCAAGTGGATATCGATAGAAGCCAGGCATTTGTGTGGCTACATCCAGAACCTCAGGCAAACATCGAGATCATCACAGGATAACAGGATTACCCATAACAAAGGTATAACTAAATTAGATTTAATTTTATTTTATTTTTTTATTACATTAATAAGATTAGATTTTAAGAGTCTCAAATTTGATTAGAATTATAGAGAAAAATTTTTGAAATATCCCTCTTGATCCAATCAGATCTAAACGAACCTAACCCAAAAAAATAGGATTTTTTTCTTCAATTGGAATCAGAGCTAGGTTCTAAATTTTATTAGGTCTAATTTTATTTTAATTTTAATTTGATAATTAGATAATTTTAGATATCACATGAGATGTAATTAGATCTAAAATAAAAAAATTAAAAATTAAATAATCTAGATTTAAGATGTATGAGATGCATGACTAGATCGAGAATAGAATTGTTCTATGTGCAGTCTGACATGATCATAATTTTAATTTAATTAATTATAATTTTTAGATTTATTTATTTATTATTTTTTGATATTATAAATATTATAATTATATCTAATAAATAAAAAATAAATTTATTTAATTTATTCATATGAGATATGATAGATGCATATTTAGACTAGTTGTAGAATAGTTCTATAAAATTATCTAGAATAAATTTTAATTTCATATGATCAATTTAAATCTTAATTTTTAGATCTTTATAAAGTAATTTAGGTCAGAAAATATACATGATATGATACATGAGATGTATGCAAAATATATTTTTAGTTAGATCAATTTTTATATGTGATATATGATGTTGATCTAACTAATTTTGTAGATTTATCATATTTCTAATTAAGGTGTTCCCCTTGGCCGTCCGATCATAAGAATGAACTAAGGTTTAAAGGCCCTCTCCTTTCATTCGATGGGATGTTCTTATGATGTGTAGGGGTGCTGCGTGTTCGTCCTTAATCAAAAATCAAAAACTTATTTTTTGCAAAATTCTAGATCCTAAAATCCTAGAATTTTATTTATATATTTTATTTATGAATGCTAAACTAATTAAGAATTAAGATTATGAAATATATTAGATCTAAAATTGGGAATTTTTAGATCTAAGACATATTCATAAAATTGGATTTGGGCTTGGATAGCTCAATTAGGTCTAGCGGTTGATCAAATCGAATCAAGAGTCGGTTAGATGGGATCAAGAGTGCTTAAATTGATCAGCCTAATAGGATTAAGTTTGGGTCAAGGTCGAGTCACATGAGTGATCAATCAAGTTAAGATCTAATTATGCTCAGTGGTTAGAGTCTGAATTGTAGGCTAATCCGATTGATTCTGGCTCAACAATTTGGTATCTAAAGTAAGTTTGGCAGATATAACCGACTGATTTTTAATTAGGACCTACTCAACTCGAATGCATTCTTATTGAGTTAATGGCATATCCCTTCCATCGATCTTGCTTACCTAGCCATATTTGTCGACTCAGTCTTGATCTAAGGTTGCTAATAATCCAAGCTAACCCATGCCACTAGGTTAGTCATGATGGTTATGGCTATGTCAAGTCAAGTTTAAGTAGACCTAAATCAAATCTTCCTAAGAAAAGGTTAAGTCTAAGGTCTTCCACCATTATAGATATGAGGGCTATACTTGAGGTTGATTGTTCTTGGCTGGTCATAGTGGTTCAATTACACCAGAAAGATGCAACCATGTCTATTAGGCATTGGATACTATGAACTGAAGGATGGATTGGAGCAAGGATTGCTGCTGTGGCCGTGGGAACCTACCCTCTTCGACTACCGTCTGACTAAGATTTAGTACTTAAAGATTGTTATTATGTACCTACTGCAAGCAGAAATTTGATTTCTATTTCATGTTTAGCACAAGAAGGCTATGTAATTAGTTTTCTTAAGGACCATTGTAATATTCTTTATGAAAGAAATAAAATTGTAAGTGATTTCCTCATTAACGGTCTCTACCAGTTACATATTGATGTATCTATCTTTAATATCGAGCAAAATATGAATGTCATAAGATCAAAATGACCCAGGGATTGTCCAAATGATAGGTATCTATGGCACCTAAAGCTAGGTTATATAGCAGAAGATAGGGTTAACAAATTGAAGAAAATCAGACTATTGAGTCCATTGACTTCCAAGTCATATCCAATTTATGAATCATGTCTTCATGGCAAAATGACTAAGCTCCCTTTTGTAGGACATGGGGAAAGGGCCATGGATCTACTAACCCTAGTATATACTAATGTGTGCAGCCCATTTGATGTGTCGACTAGAGGCAACTTTGATTACTTCATAATCTTTATTGATGATTTATCTCGGTATGGGTACGTGTATCTTAAGAGACACAAGTCTGATGAAGTCTTTGAAAAGTTTAAAAAATTCAGACATGAAGTCGAAAAACAAACTAGAAAATCCATTAAGATTTTTTGATCAGATCAAGGAGGTAAATACCTTAGTCGAAAATTCCTAGACTATCTCAAGTAAAATGGCATAGTCTCTCAATGGACTCCACCTGGAACACCTTAACTCAATAGGGCTTTAGAACGAAGGAACCGGATCTTATTAGATATGGTCCGATCCATGATGAGCTTCATAGACCTTCCTAATTTTTTTTGGAGACATAATCTGCTAACTGCTATATATTTATTGAATAGGGTTGCCTCTAAAATCATTCCTACCATGCCATATGAGATATGGCATGGTAAGAAACCAAGTCTGAGTCATCTCAAAATTTGGGGTTGTCCGGCTCATGTCAAAAGACAACAAGCAGACAAGTTAGACTATAGGTCCTTTAGAACTCGATTTATAGGATATCTTAAAGAGTCATTAGGATATTATTTCTACATTCCAGAAGACCATAATATTATTGTGAGTCAGCATGCCATCTTTCTTGAAAAATAGTTTATTCAAGATGGCGGCATTGGAAAGTAGATCAAGCTCAAAGAGAAAGTCTCACAAGAGCAACGAGCCAAGGACCCCATGGAACTAAATCAGGTTGAGCCAACACAATCACCACCTTCTCCACCTCGTAGATCGAAAAGGATTTTACATCCTCCTGAGAGGTACTTAGGTACTATTTCAGAGAAAGTAGAGGAAATGTTCCTCGTAGGTAATGGAATTGATGGTGATCCCAAAATCTATGATGAGACGATATCAGATATTGACTCTGAGAAATGATTAGAGGCAATGAAGTCAGAAATTGACTCGATGCACTGAAACTAAGTCTGAACCTTGATAGATCCACCAAAAGATATAGTACCAATTTGGTGTAAATGAATCTATAAGAGAAAGATTGGTGTAGATGAGAATGTGAAAACATTCAAAGCTAGATTAGTGGCAAAATGGTATAGCCAATGTGAAGGCATTGACTATTAGGATACCTTTTTGCCAGTAGCTATGCTGAAAACTATCCGCACATTGCTTGCTATTATAGATTATTTTGATTATGAAATATGACAAATGGACATGAAAATGGCATTCTTAAATGGATACCTTGAGGAAGATATCTATATGGAACAGCCGCTAGGTTTCACATCCAGTGATGCTGATTACAAAGTATGCAAGCTGCAAATTTTCATATATGGACTCAACCAAGCATCTCAGAGCTGGAATACTCATTTTAATGATGTGATCAAATTATTTGATTTCATCAAAAATGAGGAACGATGTATTTTTTAAAAAGATTAGTGGGAGCGCTATTGTCTTCCTCATACTGTACGTGGATGATATCCTCCTTATTGAGAATGATATTCTCATGTTGACCATAGCTAAAATATGGTTATCTAATGAATTCTCCATGAAAGACCTAGGAGAAGCATCCTTCATTCTAGGAATCAAGATCTATAGAGATAGACCGAATAGGATGCTAGGTCTTTTATAGAAGATATACATAGAGAAAGTGCTAAAGAGGTTTAGCATGGAAAACCCCAAGAGGGGATTGGTACCCTTCAGACATGGCATTCATCTCTCTAAGAAAATGTGTCCCAACATACTAGAGGAGATTGAATGCATGAGCAAGATCCCTTATGCTTCAGCAATAGGGAGGCTCATCTATGCCATGTTATGTACACAACCTAATATAGCCCATGCTGTGAGTGTCACGAGCAGGTATCAGTCGAATCTAGATGAAGAACATTGAACTTCTGTGAAATGTATCCTTAAGTACTTGAGAAGAACTAAGGATGTGTTGTTGATTTTTGATAATGGAGAACTCTAGGTCTAGGGTATATAGACTCGGATTTTATGTCCGATATAGATGATCGAAAGTCGACATCTTGGAGTCTGTTTGTGTATAATGATGGTGCTGTCAGTTGGAAGTATTTCAAGCAGACAGTGATAGCTGATTCCACCATGGAAGTAGAGTACATCGCTGCATTAGAAGCTACGAAGGAGGCATTCTGGTATAAGAAATTCACCATAGAGATCAGAGTGATGCCATTGGATGCCATTCTTCTGTATTGCGATAATAATGGCACCATAGCCCTTAGCCCTAGCTAAGGAGCTAAGGTCTCACCAGAAATCCAAGCACATCGAGTGGCGATATCACCTCATCCGTGATTACCTCGAGAAAGGTACGTCAAGGTCAAGAGAGCCGACTCCGCAAACAATGCGGCAGACCCACTCATAAAGCCATTGGGCCAGCAGAAGATCGAAGCCCATCTTAAGAAGTTGGGACTTAGATTTGTAGCCAATTGGCTTTAGGTCAAGTGAAAGTTTGTTAGATATATGTGCCCTAGAAGCTAGATTGGCTGACACTTATAATACACTTTCAAGGGTATAATTATAATTTTAACTATAAATAATAAAATAGATTATTTTCTATCATAGTGTGCATTTGAAAGTGTCTGTGATACATCCCTTGAGTTAATGGTAATGATAGTTTATATTTTCAAGAGTTGAAAATTTAAGACATGAATTTTCATTATTAACTCATAAAATGCTTTCGATCGTAGGATCATCATGAGGATGGTGATTGATCTGGAAGATTAGTGTACGATCACTTCTTTAGGATAGATGAGTCTTGAGTCTATGGTATAGGAACATCAGAGCGAGAGTACAATGCATGTTAGAGAATGAGGGCACTGAGTGTGACCACCTTGAGCAGTCATCAGGAAGTCTACCTTCTTGTCGATGATTGGCTCAAAGCTGCAGCAGTGTATCTAGTTCTTTGATCTGAGGTGCATCAGCAGTTCACCTTGAAGGTGTTATAGTTTGACTACACTATAACTCGGTCTCCTAGTCATTCGAAATCCTAAGGTATATGTTGGCTATAGCATGTTCATTGTAGGAATTAGATTGCACCAATAGAGGATCTATCTACCTCAATAGATGAGGAGCAGCACAATGATGATCATGAGAATCAAGTCCATAAGCCCATGGCCATGGCAGAGTAAAATAATAGAAAGAGTTTCTATTAGGGTTTTCACATTGGACTTGAATCGAATGATTAATTCATATGATGGATATTAGGGTTTGACAAGATCACCTTAATCCGAATTCGGTCGGAGCTCAAGATAGAGAAACTTAATCACACAAGTAACTACATCGAGAGGTTTACTTTTAGTTCTGATGGATTGCCACCATATGCTGCTAGGTGTCACTGGTGGATTTTGGAAGCAATTAGAATGATTTGGATGATCGATCATACTAGTTGTCTGAATCAGAAAAGTTTTGATCCATCGAAAGGTATTTCGATGATGTCGATGATAGAGATCATGACATATCTTATTACCATACAGAACTGAACCTAACTGGATCACACAATCAAGGGTATAGATCTGGATATCATCAATTGGACTAATCTAGTTTAATTGATTTGAATAAGATTCAATTAGATTTGAGAAAATCGTGCTAGCATATGATTGAGCCTAATGTTCTCCTTTAACAATCATTAAAGCTTGTCTCAACTGAGCCAAATGTGTTTAGGCTCACTCAGGAACCTTTACTTGATCTAAATGGAGCTTGTCCAAGTTAGAAAAGGGTTGTCTTAATTTATGAGATAAATTTGAGATAACACCTGCCATTTTCCATCACCTGCTAAATCTTACTTTTGGACTTTGGTCAAACGTTGACCTTTGATACTTAGATATCTACCCATGTGTCATGCATCCATAGGAGAGAACCTTGACCCTTATCCCCCTACTAAAAGGTAGAGAGACAAAGCATGCATGCCTAGGGAGGCATGCGCCCCATGTGGATAAGGATTGGAGTTCCATACAGATGGACTCCTGTTGCTTCAGGGAATCAAATCGGATGGCGCCAAAGAGTCTTTTTTGACCCAATCTTGGCACCATCTAAGGAGGGTTTTGAGGGACTCTAATTTGATTAGATCAAATGATATCATCCCATCAATCAGATTTAGATCTGATTACATAAAGGGTCATGATTGGTCGGGATGATGTGGCACTGCATGGCGTAGTAGGATCTATAAACACCCTGTCTGCGCCTAGATTGAGAGAGCTTCTGCCTTAGGCCATGCCACATAGCCCCTCTCTCTCCTTCTCTATGCCACCCTCTAGTCCTCTCTCTTCTCTCCATGCCCAAGAGAATTTGGGCACGAGTTAGGTGCGATCCAAGCAAGTGCAAGACGACAGAAAAGGAAGAATGCAGCACTACAGCAAAAGACAATGGCTGATCTTCAAAAGCCATTTTGAAGACCTTCAAGATCAGATCCAGATCTGATTTTTGGAGGATAGATTGAGAAGGAGAAGATCTCCAGATTTTGCCTGAGTGGATACTGGTAGAGGTCAGGCATTTGCGTGGCTACATCCAGAACCTCAGGCAAATATCGGGATTATCACAGGATAATAGGATTACCCATAACAAAGATATAATTTAATTTAATTTAATTTTTATTTTATTAGATTAATAAAATTAGATCTAAAGAATCTCAGATCTAATCAGGATCATAGAAAATTTTTTTTGAAATATCTCTCTTGATCCAATCAGATTTGAATGAACCTACATCGAAAAAATAGGTTTTTTTCCCTTCACTACCTCAGTACATTGCCTCACTGGACCCCAACAAGCCAAGAAATAAGCAAGTTGTTGCTGGAAAATGTATTTATATGATAACTCCTCACAATTTTCCTATTTATGATAAAACTAATTGGGTATTGAATACTGGTAGCCCTTACCATATTTGTAATTCGTTGCAAGGATTGTAGATTAGTAGGAGATTTGAGCAAGACGAGAGATTCCTTAACATTGAAGATGGAAGATCGGTTTCAATTCTAGCATTAAAAATCTTGAAACTTATATTTGAGTCTCATACAATTGTTCTTAGTGATTGTCATTTTTATCCTAGTTTCTTTTTGAATATCATTTCTGTAGGTCTTTTGGCCAAAGATAATTATGAATTTTTAATAAAGAAAGAATTTTGTAATGTTATTATGAATGGTATTACTATATTCTCTGGATATTTGAACAATGGTGTGTACATATTATCATAACCTATTAATATAGTATATTCCACTGGCAAGCATCCTAGATTAGATAGTGTATATGATATCTACTTATGGCACGTAGGCTAGGTCACATCAATTAGAACAGGATAAACAGGTTGACTCAAGAGGAAATCCTTGAAGTTGGTGATTGAGAATCACTTTCAACTTGTGAATCTTATCTTCTTAGAAAAATGACCAAGTTACCTTTTACTAGAAAAGGTAAGAGAGCCATTGATCTCTTAGGTCTAGTACATACTGATGTATGTGGACCAATGAGCATAAGAGCCACAAATGGATATCTCTACTTCATTACTTTCACAGATGATCTATCCAGGTATGGATATGTCTATCTGGTGAAACGTAAGTCAGAGTCATTTGAAATATTCAAATGATTCAGAAGTGAAGTAGAAAAACAAACTAGAAAGAATATTAAGACTCTTCGATCTGATCGAGGATAAAAATATCTTTCTGGTGAGTTTCTCACATATCTAAGAGAGAATGGGATTCTCTTCCAATGGACTCCTCTAGGAACACCACAGCATAATGATGTATTTGAGAGAAAAAATCAAACTCTATTAGACATGATCTGATCCTTGATGGGTTTTGCCAGCTTGTCGATATCCTTCTAGGATATACACTCGAATCAGCTTGCTATCTGTTAAATAGGGTTCCAAATAAGTCTATAATTAAAACTTCATATGAGATATAGACAGGGCGTAAGCCAGCACTTTCGCACCCTTGGGTTTGGGGGTGCTCGACTTATGTGAAATGGTTAATCATAGATAAACTTGAACCTAGGTCTGACAAATGAATATTTATAGGATACCCCAAAGAATTAAAAGGGTATATTTTCTACCATGCTGATGAACAAAAGATGTTCGTCAGTCCTAAGGCAATCTTCTTGGTAAAGAAGCTCCTCAGTGAAGGAACTATTATCTCTAAGGTTGAACTTAACGAAGTTCAATAAGTAGAAAAGCCAACACCTATTACCGAACCTGAACCAAATTTGATTAGATCAGATCCAGAGCCCAGTATCTCTACACTATTAAGGCGATCTGATAGAGTACCATGTCAATCGGATAGATACTATGTTTTTTTGGTCCAGAATGGTGATCCTATCGAACTCAATGAGAATGATGAGGATCCGATCATCTACATGGATGCAATGTAGAGATCTAATTTTGAAAAATGTCTTGATGCCATGAAATCCAAGATGGAGTCCATGAAAGTCAATGATGTATGGACATTGGTGACCCATCCGAAGGGGTTAAACCCATTGGATGTAAATGGGTCTTCAAAAGAAAGAGGAGCATAGATGAAAAGATGGAAACCTAAAAAGCTCGTCTGATTGTCAAGAGGTATTGTCAACTTTATGGTATTGACTACGACAAGATATTCTTGTCAGATATATGTGCCCTAGAAGCCAGAATTGCCTGACACTTGTAATACACTTCTAGGGGCAAAATTGTAATTTTGACTATAATGAATAAAATGGGTTATTTTCTATCACATATGTGTATTTAGTGTCTGTGATACATCCTTTGAGTTAATGGTAATGATAATTCATATTTTCAAGAGTTGAAAATTTAAGACATGAATAATCATTGTTAACTCATAAAATACTCCCGACCATAGGACCATCACGAGGATGGTAATTGATCCGGAAGGTTGGTGTACAATCGCTTCTCTTTAGTAGATGAGTCTTGAGTCTACGGTATGGAGACACCGGAGCGAGAGTATAGGTACTTATTAGAGAACGAGGGCACTGAGCGTGACCACCTCGAGTAGTCATTAGGGAGTCTACATTCTCATCAATGACTGACTCGATGCTGTAGTAGTGTGTCTGGTTCTTTGACCTGAGGTGCATCGATAGTTCACCTTGAGGGTATTATAGTTTGACTACACCATTACTCGGTCTCCTAGCTATATGGAACCCTGAGGTGTATGTTGGCTATAGCATGTTCATTGTAGGAACTGGATGGCATCAAGATGGAATCTATCTACCTCGGTGGTAGAGGAGCAGCCCTATGATAATCATGAGAATCAAGTCCAGAAGTCCATGGCCATGGTAGAGTGAAATAATAGAAAGAGTTTCTATTTAGATTTTCACATCGGACTCGAATCGAATGATTACATCATATGACAGAGACTAGGGTTTGACGAGTTTACCTTAACCCTAATCTGATCGGGGCTCAAGATAGAAGAACTTAATCACATAGGTAGCTGCACCAAGAGGTTCTTATTCAGCTCTAATGGGTTCCCACCATATACTGCTAGGTGTCACTGGTGGATTTTGAGAGCAATTAGAATGATTTAGATGATCGATCATTCTAGCTATTCGAATCAGAAGAGTTCTGATGCATCGAAAGGAGTTTCGATGATATCGAGATCATGACATATCCCATTACCATACAGAACTGAACCTAACTGGGTCACACAAACAAGGGTTTGAATTTAGTGATCATCAATTGAACTAATCCAGTTCAATTGATCTGAATGAGATTCAATTAGGTTCAAGGAAATCGTGCTAGCACTCGATTGAACCTAACGTTCTTCTTTTACTATCACAAATAAGTTGTCCTGTCTGAGCCAAAGGAGTTTGTGCTCAATCAGAGACCTTCAT